>RPFO01000132.1:685589-953089 GCA_009746045.1 Mesostigma viride | reverse complement strand
ATTGACGGTAATTCCATTTGAGATACAGAGAGGAACCCGCAGCAGTGATGCTCACAATTTAAACTCCTGGCCGCTGTGAACAAACGCACTGATCACGCGACATCCTTCGAAGCATGTAGCCATCTAGGTCCAGATGTAACCGTACGCCTCGTAGTTCTGTCTGAAACGTACACTGCCATCCATTTCCAAATCCATCTCATCTTCATGGTCCCGAAATTGACTCGGTAATGCGGCAATTGAAAAGGCAGGCTTCAATTTTCACGCGTCCGGATCCACACAATTTCATGCGTCATATGCTGGTCGTCTCGTGCATGGAAAGCGCATGGTTGTGTGGCAGAATGGATGCATGGAGCTGCTCGACATTATCGCTTCCTTAAAAAGTGGGTGGGTGTTATTCGAAGCAGCAGGGCCGAAGGAAAATGCATCGACGTGCTAGTCCTCACGTCAGTAATTAGGCGGTCAGTTTATTCCCACCCGACAGAGTTATCACAATATGAAATAACTATTATTAATGCCTAATACCGTCTGACTTGATATAGATCAGTCAGTATCGATAGCCAGTCTGTATTCCCACGCCGCTATCTGATGAGAAAGATAATCCCGTCGTTGTCTAACGGGGGTGAGAAAGATATTAGTTCGCATCCCGTCGTTGTCTCACGGGGTGAGAAAAAGATTAGTTCCCATCCCGTCCTTGTCTCACGTCGTGAGAAAACGATGAGTTCCCGTCCTGTCGTTGTCTCACGTCCTAAGAAAGATATTAGTTCCCATCCAATCGTCCCGGCACAGGACTGCCCTCCCGTTCGGTCGTTCCGATGCACAAGAAACCTTGTAAACATTAAATTGCTTTGGCGTCCACTTGACGGCGGTTGTACGGTGGCACCCGTCTCACAGTTTCCAGATCCAAGATACTGCGTTATACAAGCGCTTTCCGTTCATGCCGTTTTCGTCTGCTTGGGAGGAGTCGGGCTCGCGCAGGGCTCTTCTGTACGCCCAGAACAGGAGCCCATTTTCTGCACACGACAGTCGACGCACGTGCAAAACCTCTTTCCTAACACAAAACACAAAAAGGTTGCGATTTGCGCGTGAGTTTATGGCAGGTGCATAGGGTAGTATGGTCAAATGTTCATAGACCAGCAATGGCAGTCTAGACCGAATCCTTTGTAGTGCAATTGATTTTAACAAGCTTACCGTTTGGCTGTGAGAAATTGCTGGTTTTACTTGAAATCATGGCGGTAGCTTTCGACGTGCCCCTTGGTCATATCTGATTATACCTCTGATTGTGGGACTTTGATTATACATAACATCGGCTTTCGCTCCGGTAACGCCGCGGGACGAATGCTCACGAAGGTACCACCATTCTTCTTTACCATTTTGTTAGACACGTCGGAGGCTATACATGTTTGATGAGCGATGGAGCAGTGGCACTGCAGTCAATGCGATGCTGGGAACCATGGGCTGCCTAGAAGGTGCCTGGCCAACTGCAGAAGTCAATATCTGCGTCTTTCGCTCTTTTTGGTTTTGGGTCAGTGATTAGGATTGGGAATACTATCAAGGTTACTCTAATTGACTCCTTTCCGTCTGCAAAAAGTCAGAGCTATCATGGATCCGCTTACACTCTTACGAGAGTACACGTCGAGCAAGAGGCTCGGGGAGGTAGCCTTGCTTGGTGACACGCTCTGCTTCGGGAATGAGATCGCCTTCAACAAGGACGCGCCGACGTCCTACATGGGTACGGCCACCAAGAGCTTCTACACCCTGGCCGCCGTCTGGTACTGCGTCAAGTACGCCGAGGCCAACGAGGCCGGGTTCCAGTACACCGCCTACCTCAGGGATGCGAAGAAAGACAACATCCCCCCCGTCTCTCTGGTCGACAGGTAAAACGCTGGTCAGGAGTAAGCTCCTTATCCCTTTGCCACGTGCTATCATGTTCTTCGTGACTCTCCCAAATGAGCCACATGAAGAAAGGAGGGAAGGAAGGAAGGAAGCATGGGCGAACCTTTCTGCCGTCTGCTCTAGCTGCTTTCTCTCTAGCCAGCTTGTCAGCTCTGTCTAAGCTAGTTGTCTTCCTAGGCTTTGCAGCGGCGAGCTTTGCCCGCTCCCTCGACTAGCTGCTGACATCCGTACCCAGTTGCCACGCCAGTGGTCCACACCGATGATGTTCCCATCCTAATAATGTTCCCCGGCACTTTGATGCATCTCCCTGCCCATGATTTAAGAGTCTAGTGTTTCGCAAGGCAACCGCGTTGGTTGGTTTTCGATACTAAATACTGTAGACATGCTCGGGAGATTGTGCTGCCCGCCGCTTCCACCTCTGCTTCCCTTGCATTCGGAACACCTTGCCCCCCTTGCATTCCGAACACCCTACCCCCCTTTCATTTCCCTGCCCCCCCCCCCTTCCCCCGCCCCTTCCTCGCCCCTTTCCTGGCGTTTGGGACCCCGCCAGGGCCCCTGCCCAACCTTCAAGTACTTCCCTCATCCCTCTCCCCCGCACGCCCCCCGCCCCTCCCTTGCACTTGGCCCGGCCCACACACACCTACAGGCGTAACTTGCTGCAGTACCTGCGCGGCGAGGTGGATGCCACAGACGCCATCCAAGCGGATGCGCCCGTGCCCGCCCCCGTCCCCTTGCCCAAGAAGCCGGAAGATACTCCCTCTGCACCCGAACGCGAGCCGGCGCGCGTGGAGCCAGCGGAGCCGCCGGAGGCCAAGAAGGCACGGCTGGACGTGGCGGCCGACAAGGGGGAGGTGAGGAGGGGGCTAGTAGGGTAAACAAGGGGGAGGCGGGGAGTGTGGAGCATTGGTGACGGGGTGGGGAGGGGCGAAAACGATGATCTCAGTGAATATGGGGGAGGCAAGGCGCGGCTGAATGTGGTGGCTGTTATGGGGGAGGATGGGAGGGAACTGGCCAATAGACAAGGGGGAGAGAGGGCGATAAAAACAAGGGGCAGGGAGGGCGGCCAATAAGGGGGAGAGAGGGCAATAAAAACAAGGGGGAGGGAGGGCGGTCAATAAGGGGGAGAGAGGGCAATAAAAACAAGGGGCAGGGAGGGCGGTCAATAAGGGGGAGAGAGGGCAATAGACAAGGGGAAGGGGAGGGATAAGAGCTAATGGACCTGGGGGGCTGAGAGGGGGGGGGCTAGGAGCAGTGGGGAGTGGGGAGCATGGGTGACTGGATGGTGAGGGGTGGGAACTCAGAGCAAGCGGTAGATGGGGAGTCTAGTATGATTACGGGGAGATGAGAGGGAGGTAAGGAGGAGAGGGCAGCGGGGTAGGGGATGCTCATGGGTGTTGTGGAGGTGGGGACGTGCAGAGATAGATTATTGGGTGAGGGTGAGTGAGGAAGGGGGAGGGCGAGAGGAATGGAGGAGGGTTGAGGGGGATGTGATGGCGGACGTAGGTGACGCATTGCAGTATGTGCACAGCAAGTGTGTGCCCACATGCGCATGCCTCGTGCTAATCATAGAGTTTCATCCACACCCGCGTCCCTTGCCCAACCCACCATGCCCTGCATATGCCCTGGCTGCCCCATGCGAGCAGGGGGACGTCGCCGGCATCACCGTGCCCAAGTCGCCCACATCGCTCATTATGGAGCGCGAGAGTAGCCTGCTCGACCGCACCAGCATGCTGCTCACGCCCAAGAAGGTAGGTGCCTGGCTGGGGAATGCCCAAGAAGGTGAGGGGGGTAGAAAGGCGGTTGTGTTAGGGGCCCGCGAAGGTGGGGTGGGGGGTGTCGGGGGGGGGGGCGCCGTGGAGGGATGGGGCGGGGGGAGGGGACCGGGGGGGGAACATGCCCCAGTAAGTACAGGGTGGGAGCAGAGGTCTCAAAGGTTGGTGGCAGGTGGTGGTGGTGGTGGCGCTGGCGGTGGTGGCGCTGGTGGTGGTGGTGGTGGTGGCGCTGGCGGTGGTGGCGCTGGTGGCCGTGTTCGTGATGTCGGTGGGGAGCATACACAGGTTCGGTGGTGGCAGTGTTCGTGATGTCGGTGGGGAGCATACACAGGTTCGCGGAGCATTGCGATGGTCCACATTGGGAGTGTCTACCACGCGTGCGTCTGCTTCGTTGTTCGCCTTGTGGCAACCACATGGGGGTCCTTGGCGGCTCTGCTCGGTCTTGGATCCTGAAGGGTGTATGGGGCTCGTAGTCATGGTCCCTTTGTGGCTTGTCTCTTGGTGTGTTCATGGGAACCTGCGGCGTGAAGCGTGCAAACCCCTTACACCGCTTTTACCCCACCTATCCCTCCCACCCGTCCTGACCTCATGCCCCTCACAATCTCTCACATTGCCGCACGTCGCCGCACGTGCCCCTTACCCGCCACATGTCGTCTTCTTGGCCATCGTCACTGTGGCTTCATCAGAATTTGGAGCGTGTGCTCAAGCTTGCCGACGAGAAGCCTCCACCTGTCAAGAAGCCTGCGGACGACGACCGCAGGGCGCATGGGGGAGGCAAGGAGGGTGGGGGCGGGAAGGGGCCCGCGCCGGCGGACCGCCGGCTGCCCGTGGCGGGCCAAGGGCGGCACCGCTACGGGGAGGAGGAGGAGGGGCAGTTCTGGAAGTCATATCTGCGCACCAACGGTGCGTGTGCGGTTGTATGGAATCGGCGACACCAACGGTTCGTTCTCGCATTATATCTGTGGGTGTGCAGAACCATCAAGGGTGGGTGGGCGTGGGGGCGCTGGAGTGATGGGTTCGAACCCCTGTCAAGTGATCGTCCCTGCAAAGCCTAGGAGGGCATGCCAGGTTTCGTACCAGCTGGGGTGACAGGTGAAGGCACAGCAGGGGCGGGTTGTGCAGGGAAGAGGGGCAAGATTAAGGAGGGAAGAGGGGGGGCAGAGGGGAGGGAGGGGGGAAGGGAAGGGGGGAGGGAGGGGGGGGGGTGTCAAAGGGTTTCATGGTGCGTCGACGGGGTATCCTGCCTATCGTTGCGGCTGCAGGTCGTGTGCTGCAGTAACCGCATCCCATCGCCTTGCCTGATCCTTGGTAGTGATGCCCCGCATGGCCGGCTCCTTGTGCAGCCTTGCCGTGGCCCTGCTCGCACGCCCTTATCCTTGTGCCCCCTGTCCTGTGCACCCCTTCTTTGACAGCCACAGATGCGGGGGAGCTGGGCGTTGACACCTAATTTAGAAGCAGCACCTTGTGCCTGATGCGCCTTTCGTTGCGCCTGATGTGCCTTTCCTTACGTTTCCTCCCCCTTCCTCTTGCTGCGACGGCGTACCATGTGCTCATGCTGCTGCTTTCTGTGTGCTCGTGTTGTTGCCCCATACCGAGGACCCCCCCCCTGGGTATTGATATCCTCTGTGGCATTCCCCCACCCGTATTCCCCTTCCTGGTCCCATGCATGGTCCTGCCCCATCTTCCTCTTGTCTTGGTCTTGCCCCCTTCCTCTTCCTCTTGTCTTGGCCTGTGTGGACCACCACAGATGCGGAGGACCTGGGTATCGACACATTGGGAGGGTTCGGCAACCGCAAACCGGATGCCCATGCAGCAGCACCCATCGCGCCCGCGCCCGCATCCGCATCGGGGCCGCGCCCCGCGCCGCCCTCACGCGTCCTCACAGCGCCGCCCCACGCGTCCCACAATGACCGGCACGCGGCTGCCATCCAGGGTGAGTGACAGGGTTTCTCCCCTTGGGGGGCTGGTCTTAAGTGAGTGATGGCACAATCGCTTCACAGGGCAACCGTGCGCAAGGCACTTGCCTGGGGTCATCCTGGGCACGGTTTGCAGTTTTTATTTCTTTCTTGCAGCGTCCTGTTAGGCCTTCTGCTGTGGTAATTTTTGTGCATCATCCTTGTTGGGGCTGGCAGGGTGGCCCTTGCTGTCATGCGTGTCTATGCACAGCCCCGCGGTTTGGACATGTGCATAATCTAGCACGTACCTGTACGCCCAATCTGGCATGTACTTCCCTTCCCCCAACTATGCACCAGTATTTACCCCCCCCCCCCCAGGAACTGTGGCGATCTCTGTGTGCAAGTTGTCCAATTTTCAAGGGCAACGGCCCCAGTATTTGTTGGGCCATGGTCCTTGTCCTTTGCGTGTGGCTCCGCTGACATCTTGTGGCAACATCGTACGACACCATGTGACAACATTGACACGGGCAATTTTTCATGCGGGCCCGCTTGAGCACTCGATTGGGCACCCGTGGATTGCTCCCTGACTGATCGCCCCATTCGCTCGCCCCTATTTGCTGATACCCTGGTGGCTGTCAATATCCTGGTTGCTGCGGGCACCTGTTGTAGAACCAGGGAACTTGAATCCGACTGTGGATCCAAATTGAATGCGACTTGAATGGGAACTCTTTTGACGAGGGATGGCCCTTGCCACGCCTCGTGTTGCAGTACCCTGATCGCTGCCAGTATCCTGACACCTGTGTGCGTGTGTGCCTGCGTGTGTGCGCGTGTGCGTGCCTGTGTGTGTGCCTGTGTGTGCGTGTGTGCCTGTCTGTGTGTGTGCATGGGTCGCTTTCCTATGCGTCCACCCCTCCCCCTTCCCTCCTCCCCTCCCCTCCCCCCTTCCTCCTCCCTTCCACCAACACACACACAAACACACACACACACACACACACACACACACACACACACACACACACACACACACACACACACACACACACACACACACACAGCTTCCTCGGGCGCCAAGAAGGGCCACCCGATCATTGTCGTGCCACCGTATTACGCGTCCATGATCAACATGCTCAACGCAAAGGAGTTCCTGGAGGAGGGCAGGTGGGGGGCTGTAGGGCAGGGGGCGGAGTAGGTTAGGTGGGTGGAGTAGGGCAGGGGGTAGAGTAGAGCAGGTAGGTGTGGGGCAGGTGGGTCGAGTAGAGTAGGTGGGTGGAATAGGGCAGGTGGGTGGAGTAGAGCAGGTAGGTGTGGGGCAGGTGGGTGGAGTAGGGCAGGGGGTGTAGTAGGGCAGGGGAAGGAGTACAGCAGGGGGTGGAGGGCTGGTTGGGGGGGGGAGGGCTGCGGGGGGGGGGACGGGAAAGAAGGTGGGTGGGTGGGCAAGGATTGTCTATCTTCAGTTGTGAGACGGGTATGTTATCTGCTGGCCCATGTTCTGGGTCTCAACCATCAGTGGAAACCTGCATGGATGCCTGGATGCATCATCCTGTTTTTTTGTGGGGATCGGTGCTGTTCGGTGGTCGGGGATGCCCTTGCGGCTAGGCCAGGCGCCTCTTCGCCCTCTCCTTGCCCTCTGGACATCGCCCACCCTGTACATCATTTTATACTGCAACTATTGAACCGCTAACAGTAGTAAGAGTCACCTGCTGTTCGGTGCCCGTTCCTCTGGTGCACCTACCCGCCCACATCCTCTTCTCCTGCCCCCCCGGCCTCAGGTTTGTTCCATGGCAGCAACTGGAACCAGCCGGCGCCGCCCAGGCCAAGGCCTCCTCCATGCTCATCAAGCGGTCGATTGGGCGCAACCGGGAGGTCACCTACCAGGTCACCGACAACGTCACGGGACTGCAGAAGGAGCAGTGGTGCGTGCCGACATGGCCTGCCCTGGGGTGGCTGTTCTTCACCCCCACCTGGGTGGTGGTTGCCTGCCTCGCCATGTTCTCTTGTCCAACAAGGCCCGTGCAGGGCGAGAAATTGTGCTTCGGGAGGCAACTCCTTTTGAAAGCCGTTTCTATTGTTGACAGACCTGTCTCCATTTTACGTTTGGGTGGCGTGTTCCCTCCCATTCCTCATCCATGGCCCGTCACTTCCTGCCCCCTGCATGTGGTGTGTGCCCACCCCCCCATACCCACCCACCCCCTCGGTATGCATTGTGCTGGTGGCCGCAGGAAGCTGGTGGTTGGCATCGTCACCGCCGGCAAGGAGTGGCAGTTCAAGGGCTGGCCTTGGTTCAAGGATGGCGGCATCGTGGAGGTGTTTCGCAGAGGTATGTCCGCAGATGTGCTGCTTGTTGCCCCATCGATTGCCAGGCATGCTCAAAGTTGTAGGGGTTAGTAACTGCCGTAGTTGTTATGCATGGGATGCCTGGGATGTCTCCCGGTCGTGTCGTTGTGTTGTGACCGTTACAACTCAGAGATGAACACAGCTTTGGGGTTTGTAGCTCTGTTCATGGGCGGGTAGTACTTTGTTGGTCTGCCATTCTGGTTTGATGGCTACTGTGGAGGGACGTATTGTGGCTGGTGGTTCACGCTTTTCGATGTGTATGGTGTGCACATTTACAATGTATACTAGCATCTGACGACGCAAAAGCATGCGGTAATGAGGGACAGCTGTCAGGTACGTCGTCGGCAAACCGGCATGGCTTTAAAGCGGGGAAGGGCATCCTTCTCCTTCTCCTGGGTCCGCACGCGTGCCCCATAGGATCGTGTGCCCGGCTCTGCGGCAGTTGCCATGTCTTATACAACCTTCATCTCAAGGCTTCAATAATAACAACAACTAGTGTGACCCGCTGGCTTCGCCCAGCCAAAAAAAGTCACTTTGGGTCGGTAGAGAGACCTTTTGGGCAGTTGTAGAGGGACTGCCCGCTACGCGTAGTTCGTGGTACATCGTGCTCCTTCGCTTCGCTCCGGAGTAACGTGTAGTTCGTGGTACGTGGTCCTTCGCTGCGCTCCGGAGAGGGGAACAGTACGGTGCTCGCTTCGCTCGCGGCCCGCTGAACAGTACGGTGCTCGCTTCGCTCGCCGCTCGCTGCGCTCGCTGGGCGCTTCGCGCGGAGTGGTGGGCAGTCACTCCGGTTCGTTTTGGTTGGGGGGTACTCCGCAATGCCCTGTATAGTGCGGGATGACCCCCACCTTGCCAAATTAATCATATAGATTATAATGATGGTAAAACCTTATCATTATAGACCTTAACCTCATGGTTTCACTATTATAATAATGAAAATTATTGTAATAGTAATACAACCTTCAATAGTCACTCTACAACCTTGGTCTCAACGCTTCAAAACACGCCTGTGTGTGCGTTTGCTTCCATCACTGCGCATGGTTGCCCGCCATGCTTGTTTGCTTTTTTGTCATGCTTGCTTCCTCGTCATGCTTGCTTTTTTGTCATGCTTGCTTCCTTGTCATGCTTGCTTCCTTGTCATGCTCCCTTCCTTGTCATGCTTGCTTCCTTGTCATGCTTGCTTTCTTGTCATGCTCGCTTCCTTGTCATGCTCGCTTCCTTGTCATGCTCGCTTTTTTGTCATGCCTGCTTCCTTGTCATGCTCGCTTCCTTGTCATGCTTGCTTCCTTGTCATGTTTGCTTCCTTGTCATGCTTGCTTTTTTGTCATGCTCGCTTTCCTTGTCATGCTTGCTTTCTTGTCATGCCTGCTTCCTTGTCATGCTCGCTTCCTTGTCATGCTTGCTTTTTTGTCATGCTTGCTTCCTTGTCATGCTCGCTTCCTTGTCATGCTCGCTTCCTTGTCATGCTCGCTTCCTTGTCATGCTTGCTTTTTTGTCATGCTTGCTTCCTTGTCATGCTTGCTTCCTTGTCATGCTTGCTTCCTTGTCATGCTTGCTTCCTTGTCATGCTCGCTTCCTGGTCATGCTCGCTTCCTTGTCATGCTTGCTTTTTTGTCACGCTCGCTTCCTTGTCATGCTTGCTTCCTTGTCATGCTCGCTTCCTTGTCATGCTTGCTTTTTTGTCATGCTTGCTTCCTTGTCATGCTCGCTTCCTTGTCATGCTTGCTTCCTGGTCATGCTCGCTTCCTTGTCATGCTTGCTTTTTTGTCACGCTTGCTTTCTTGTCATGCTTACTTCCTTGTCATGCTTGCTTCCTTGTCATGCTTGCTTTTTTGTCATGCTTGCTTCCTTGTCACGCTTGCTTCCTTGTCACGCTTGCTTCCTTGTCATGCTTGCTTCCTTGTCATGTTTGCTTCCTTGTCATGCTTGCTTCCTTGTCACGCTTGCTTTCTTGTCATGCTCGCTTCCTTGTCATGCTCGCTTCCTTGTCATGCTTGCTTCCTTGTCATGCTTGCTTCCTTGTCATGCTTGCTTTCTTGTCATGCTTGCTTCCTTGTCATGCTTGCTTCCTTGTCACGCTCGCTTCCTTGTCATGCTCGCTTCCTTGTCATGCTTGCTTCCTTGTCATGCTTGCTTTCTTGTCATGCTTGCTTCCTTGTCATGCTTGCTTTTTTGTCATGCTCGCTTCCTTGTGATGCTCGCTTTCTTGTCATGCTCGCTTTCCTTGCCATGCTCGCTTTTGCTTCCGGGGAGCAGCTCGCGGCTTTTTCTTCCGCTTCGACGATGACAAGATGTCCGACTCCACCAAAGTGCGCGCGTGGAACGTACTGGTCATGACGGTGCGTGGCATGATTGGTTGGTGATGGGTGGTTCAATGGGTGGATGGTGCGAGATGATCATGGCGATGTGTGGTCGGATGGGTTGTTTGGTGGGAATCGTTCACCGGCGTGACTAGGGTTGGTCGCCTTGGATAGTAGCTGTGGTTGACTGGTGGCTTACTGTGGATGTCGGTTGTCCTGATCGGTTGCGGTGATTCGTTGCCGTAACTAGATCCGCTATATCTTATGATGCCTGGCTGTGTGGGCATTCAGGATTAGCAGGCCGCATGGTCCGATACACCGCATGAAGTTGGGACACCATCCGCTGCTCGTCTGTAACGGTGCCTACTGTGACACAAGTTCCACGCTCCGGCTCATCTCATGCTGCTTCCTCTTGCCTGGGATGAGAAATATCCATGGTCCAGAGATGACAGCCATGTTCCTGGCACCTCCTTGCCCTTGTCCAAGTGGCACCCCTGAACCCAAACCCGAACCCGAGCCCAAACCCGAACCCAAACCAAAACCTGGAACCCGAACCCAAACCAGAACCCAAACCCGAACCTGAACCCGAACCCGAACCTGAACCCTGTGCGATGCCTGCCCCACATACTAAATGGTTGTGCTCACTCCCCCCACAGATCTACCGCAACACACGGCACCGGGATCACAGTTCAGCGATGGAGTTTTGGCAGGAAATTGACAAGTCAGTCGGCTGCCTGTACCCCAAGATGGTGCCCAACGTGGACTATTGACTTAGTATATTAACTTTAATGATTGATCGACCTAGTGACACGAGGCCTAATGGGGGGGAGATGCATCCTTAGTAACCATGCCGCATGGTAGGCTGTGCAAGGGTCATTTACCGAGCCAGATTTGGGTATTTTATTAGATTTGGGTATGACGGCAGACGTGGCGGGCTGTGGCAAAGCCAAAGATGTGTTTGAGTTTGAGACAGCGGATGATGGTTCCCTTATGATATTGGAACTATAGTAAGTAAGACGAGATACCGATGGTTACCAGAGATCTCGATGGTTCCCTTATGATATTGGAACTAGTTTGGGGCATGCATAGCAAATGTTTACATATCTCGTACCTAAACACTGAGTTTTCATGAGTTGACAGTTCTGCAAGGTGACAATTCTGAGCCCAGCCTGGCCGGCACCTCCTGACGTGGGCTGGGCCCAGTGATGTTAGACGCCGCAAGGCCCGCACCTTCAAAGAACAGCTAGTAGAAGACATGGGGGGCCTAGGCCTCTCCGTGATTTGGAAGAAGATGATGGACAAGGCCAAGTGGGCCCAGGTCATAGAGGACAACGAGCCCCCCCCAGTGGGGAAGCGCCCGCGTGTGCAATCCCGTGGGAGGCACGCCAGATAGCTCCCCTAGGGCAGCGTGCGGCTGCCTAGATAGATGTTGTAGTTAGAATGCTGTTAGATAGATGTAGTATGTAGCCAATGTAGACAGATTAGACCGGTAGGACTGTTTGCACCCATCCATCCATCCATCGGGGTTAATGCTCCGTGACTCCCCAACGGGAGCACGAGTCTAATTAATTAATTAATTAATTCTGAGTTATATACTTACCGTCATGCTGTCAATGAGGCAACTTCATTGGTACTCCTACCTGATACCATTTTCTGTCCATTCCAATTAATAAATTCTGGTTCGCCCTATCTATGAAGTTGCAGTGCTGATAAATTAATTCATTAATCTGCGTCACGTGGGTGCCAATAAAGGAACCTAATTCAACCCCTACACAACGAGAAGGAGGGAGGGCGCCCTAGCTTCTCTCGATGCCTCAAGCTAGTGGGCAGGCCACAATGGACTCTCTCTCGTGCGCGCGTGCTCGCTCGCTTGGGCGCGCAATCTATCTCTCGATGTGCATCATGGTGCATGCAGACCCAACTGCATGGGTGCAATCAAGCTTCTACATCATGTAGCAAAAGCATAGCGGATGCAGTAAGGTAGCCCCATGTGGTCCAGAGCCCACCGCCGGCACAGACAGGCTTGGAACGCATTTAGAGGCGCCGGCCGGTTTGGGAGAATACAAGGCCTCTCGATCCCGGAGCCTGAGGGGGTTTAGGGGCATACTCACTTACTGCGTTGGCTGCCTACTTGATAACCAGCTAGGCCGGGTTCACCCACAAAACCCGGGCAGTGCTGATGGCGCAAATAGGCGCTGACACGCCGGGCTGCCCCGGCACGTTCAAGGAGCAGCTAGAAGATGACATGAGGGGCCGGTGTTACGCCGCAAGCCTCGGCCGCCACCTCTACCTCTACTTGTCCTAATACTACCTAGACTAGTAAGGCCACTTCTATTTGCACCCTTAGCGAAAGACGACCGAGACGAACCAGATCTCAATGCATTTACATATGTACTACTGTAATATGCCATAGGCCATTTAGTCAAACCCGTTTACTCCAGGAAAAGAGGAAGGAAACACAACTACACTGCCGTGACCCAAGCTAAGATGTGTTAATTCATTTAACACACGCCGAGTGCGCACACAAGGGGTAGAACGCGCATAAATGGTCACCAACGGTCCAACACGCTCGGGCCGACATGGCCCTCGCCTACAGGTGCACGCTGGTCCACTAAATCTACTGATGCACGCTGGTCCACTACATTCTACCACAGGATCAGGACCACTAGTAAAGTACGCGGCACGGCGCCCAACGGCACCCAATGTACCACAGTACTATTACGAGGACAATAATGTCCCGGTAGGAGCCTAAACGTAAACCTAGGGACAACCGAGGCAAAGGACCTAATTTACGTCCGTAACTACAACGAATTGTTACGCGACGTAACACCTCCCCCCCACAAAGGTAGGGAGCCCTCTCCCTACGTACAGGGAGGAAAACAAGGGGTAGGAAACCTAATGCACCCAGCACACACTAACACAGTCAACAGGCCATCCAAGATACAAGGCACCAATAGTTCACACGGTCTCCACCACCACGCCTGGAGGTGTAGGGTTAGCCAGCACCAAGCCTGGTGGTAGGTTCCCCTAACTGCCTGGAACAAAGTCCTTGCCGGGGGGGAACGGCACTGGGCAGGACACACAGAGTAAACCAATCAGCACCAAGGACCAAGAACGACCAGTCAACTGGCCAGAACATGAGGGCGACTCTACATACCGGAGGGACAACACCCTCAGGTCGGGCCTAAGGCCCTCTATCTAATGGCCATCCGTCTGGTAGGTACCACGGGAGGCCAGCAGGACATCCAGGTAGGCCTGGTAATGGGCCACATCCTCAACATTGTCATGCCTATCTACGGTGAGGAAAACATCGGCCCACACGCCGTCAGGAAAAAGGCCCAGAAAGGCCCAGTAATACCTATGCTGAGTAAGAACGACCTGGCCACGGGCCCAGTCCAGGAAGCCACAGGCAAAGAGGCGAAGGAAAGGCTCTACCGCGATCAAACAGAGGGCCCGCAGGAGGAGGCGATGATACCGGATCCGAGGGCGCAAACCCGTCGGGAAAAACAGGTCCACCAGGGGCTCCACGTTGGACGGCCACAACCGGATGTGCCGAACCTCTCGGGAGCGCCACCGACGCGTACACTGGCGCGACCCGAATGTCTCTAGGTAGTCGCTGGCCCGAGGAGGAGGGTGACCGCGGGAGTCTAGACCCTGGCCCGGGAGGGGCGCCGGACGTCGGGCATCCCACTCGAGGATGGGCTGGAGGACCGTGGTATACGTAACACCCGGCACCGCAGGAAACTCTACCGTAAGGGCATCCGAAGCCATAATGCCCAGAGGCGGAGGGTAAGCCCACTGGAACCCACCGTAGGTGTCCAAGTCGTTGTGGCGCCTAGCCCAGCGATACAGAACGCGCCGAACCAGGACCTCACCCTGGAACACAGGATCAGCTAAAATAACCATGTCGAAAGGAGGCCGATCAGTCTCAATGGGTAGGTTACGATCACGAGGCGCCCGGCACACCTGGGAAAACCCGTAGGACATGGGCGAGATGGCGAGCTCGGCGGAGGCACGCGGCAGGTCACACTGGCGGCATGCGAGTGCGGACATACCACATCCAGGCACGGGCGTGTCGCGCGACTCCGGAGTCGCGTGCACCACAGAAGGAGCCCTGTCCCGATCACCCTGGGACAACTCCCGGAGGGAGTCGGTAGCGCGGGTAGCGCGAGGATCCTGGCCGGTGGACCGAACAACCGCAGCCAAAGACCGCGAGGCCGAAGGGGCAGGGGCAGGAGCCGACACCGTCGCAGGTGACACTGGTACAGCAGGCGGTCGCGCCGGACCCGACGCCAGAGGGGGCCGTGACGGACCCGCCACCGAAGCTGGCGCGCCGGTCTCGGTTGCCGGTGCACCCTCAGGCCACATGTTAAAAATGGGGCCCGTAGGGACAGGTAGGCCTGCATAAGATTGACTACCATCCAGGCTCCAGTCAGGAACCGGAATCCGCTGCGGAGGACCACCCTCCCAAAGTCTGGGAAGCCCGCTAGTATCGCCAAAGAAGCCCCGCGACGTCTGCGCCTGAGCTGGAGGAGGCTCGGAAGCAGCGACGGAGGGCGCGCTAACAGGGGCAGGAGACTCCGCGTAGGCGCAGGTACAGCGGTAACAGGCGCAGAGGCAGCAGGAGTCGCAGGAGCCGCCGGAACCACAGCGACCGCGGGCGCAGGCGGGGGCGCGGGCGAAGCCGTAGTCGCCGGGGCGACAGAAGGGGTAGGGGGCGCGGATCCAGCTGGCGTGGCCGGGACCTGCGCCTGGGCCGCAAGGAAGGCCCCAAACGCCGTGGTCAAGGACTGGATCTGAGCCTGCATAGCCGAGACCGTCGCCGAAAGAGGATCAGGCAAACCCGAAGGGGTAGGCTCCACTGCAACATCCCGGGTCGACCGAGGGGACGACGGGACCGGAGAGGGAGGAACAGACGCCGAGGAGGCGGACGCAGCGCTCGAGGCAGAATAATCTGGAGTATAATGTACCTCGGCTGGGGCGCCCGAAGGGGCAGGACCACTAACCGCTAGTCCCGCCGACTGATCAGCTATCTCCATGAATTCTACGGCCCGTAAAAGGTCGCAGGGGTTCTCATCTACCTCAGCATCACCCTCAGCCGGAAGCCAAGGGAACACCTCCCGTAGGCAGGTACGGCCCACAGGGTAGAGAGGTAGGAGAACACACGGCAACACCGGAGAACCGCATCTATCTGCCCCAAGGCGGGACAGCGGAACCACACCCCAACAAACAGTGTCCGGCATCATCGAACCCGTGCAGGACAAGCTGGTGCGGCTCATCAGGGGAAGGACCATACCACGTGACCCCGAAGAGGGCCGCCCTGACTAAGCCCGCATGTTGGGCCTGAAGGGCCGGCTGCACCACGCCACCCGGGTAACTTGATCGCGACACCCAGCGGCCCGGAAGGGCCTCGAAATACAGCTCAGGGTCCGGTGGGGGCGGGGACGGCAGCGAGCTCTCAGCCGGAGGGGTAGGCTCTGACATGACGGCTGCGGAGGGGAGGGGACAACCAACCATCCGTCGACAGCAGACATAACATAAGAGAGGAGAAGGTCTACAACTAGAGCTTATGCAGGGTTTTATACTCCTGCAGCAGGCGACTACACCCATCTAGCTCACTCTCAGTATACCAGACCTTATCTACCTCACTACGAGCATACATCCACTTCACCTTATACTGGCGCTGGGTACCGCGGCCTTTTTTGATATCTCTATGGGCCACGATACCCTCTACCTCATCCTCTACCTCACCAGTATCCGGGTTATGCTCTAAAGGGGCAGGGGCTAATTCTCTACCAGCGAACGTGCTCTGATGATAGAGCTTCAGCTGGCTTCTATGAAAGGTGCGAGAGTGGGTCTGCCAAGAGGTAGGAATATCTATCTCATACAGAAAATTACCTACTCTAGACAACACACGGAAGGTCCTAAGAAGGCGGGCCTAAGTTTCACTTTCAGTTCAGCTTCGAACTTATGAGCGAAGCGGCCAACACGGGGGCCTTCTACTAAGACTAAATCTCCTATTTCTATCTCAGGTGCTCTTCTATCTAATGAGGCACGCAACCTAGCAAGGTATTTGGCCTGCGCCCTATGGTACCCTGCAATAGCGTTGTCGTGTGCATTCTTCATCTTATCTAATAACGCCTGCACACCTTCTACAGTATCCCGGGACACATCATCCTTGTCCCTTAAAGGACTAGCTAAGAGAGAGGTAGGGGTAAGAGGTTGTCTACCAGTATCTAGGAAGAAGGGCGTATAACCATGCGCAGCCTGAGGGCAGTTGTTAAGGGAAAACTCTACCAAACATAGGTAATCCTCCCAATCACTCCCAGAGCCATTCACATAGTGACGCAGAGCTTCTTCCACTACCCTATTCAAACGTTCTACTAAATGAGACGAGGAGGAGTGGTAGGCAGTACCGAAGGTGACCTTGGTACCGATAGCAGCGAAGAACTGCTGCCAAAAATCAGAAGTAAATAACTTATCCTTATCACTAATAAACTGCCTACTCAAACCATGATATCTATATACGTTATTAAGGTATAGGCGTGCGCAATCGCGTGCGGTGAGTTCTAAGGGACACGGCACGAGATGACACATACGAGTAAAACGATCTACAAAAACAAGGATCTGGGCGTTACCTCTATCATTCTTCCTAAAAGGTCCTACAAAATCCATCATAATGGAGTCCCACGGCATGATGGGATCAGGTAAGGTCCTAGGCTCTGCTATCTGTCCTACATTGTTGGGTTTCATCTCCTGGCAAGATTGACAGGTTCTAACATACTCATCTACATCCTTTAAAAGGGAAGGCCAGTAGTAAGAGCGGGCTACTAGGTCCCGTACCCGTTTACCACCCTGGTGAGCAGCTAAGTCATGCAACTCAAAGAGCAAGGAGGAGCGACAGATAGGAGGGACATACAGGCGCCATTGAGGGGGAGAATCTGCTATCTGCACATATAAAAATCCACCTACAAATTTACAAGGGTGCTTGCCTAATTGTTGGGGATGGGCAGCAATGGCAGCTAATGCTTCCGGCTCAGTGGCCGTAAATCTACTAATAAGACGTTCAAGATCAGAGGTAGGCATCGCTACAGAGGTATCCAGAACAGGTTTAAAGAGATCTCCTACCGCCTTGCCAAAGAGAAGGGGAGGTCCTAGAGGGACTATGTTTCATAAGACTTTCCTGACCTAGTCGCTATATGGCTAAGCGGTATAGAAATTTTATTTTTCCCCTCCCCCCCCACCGAGACCACAGGAAGGGCCTCACACGGGAGAGAGAGTCCTACGTGAGAAAGGAGATCAGGCATGCGAACAGCTGTATGAAAGAGGTAGGCATAGGATTCATCATCAGGTAGTTCACCATACGGGGTTACACCCATAGTAGTAGGAACTAGAGTAGTATTGAGAACATCAAGGTCCTCGAAAAAGGAGTAATCTGCACGACGAGAGAGTGCATCTGGTACTATGTTATCTACACCCTTAACATACTGAAGTTTAAAAGGGGAGAACTGTGCTAAAAACTCCATCCAGCGCGCTTGACGAGGGGTAAGGTTGGGTTGTGAGAGAAGATGGGTAAGAGGGCGGTGATCTGTCTGGATAACTAATCTATAAGGATCAATCTCACAGGGTTCATTCAGACAAACATCAAATTGAGCACCTTTAAGAAAGTGCTGCCACGCGTGGCAACAATACACCACAGCTAATAGTTCTTGCTGGTGGACGGGATAGTTACGCTCCGCAGGAAGCATTGTCCTAGAGATATACTCGATTGGCTGTAAGCCCTGACCCTGATCCTGGAGAAGGACGCCCCCTATAGCTACCTTGCTAGCATCTGTAGCTACAACAAAGGGTTTAGTAGTATCCGGTAGGATGAGTACAGGAGGGGAGAGGAGTAGGGATTTTAGACACTGAAAAGCCGACTGACATTCACTACTCCAAACAAAGGGGATATCCTTCTTTAATAGATGATTAATAGGGGCTGCTATAGTTGCGAAACGCGGGATAAAACGCCTATAGTAAGAAGCAATTCCTAGAAAACTACGTACACCTTTAACGTCGGTAGGGGTAGGCCATTCCTGAATTGACTTAGTCTTATCCGGGTCGGTAGCAACCCCGGCATCTGACAGAACGTGCCCTAAGAATGGGACACTTCTACCAGAGCGAACTTTAGCACGGCGCGCCCATAAAGAATTTTCAGCCATGATTTCTAATACTTTCTTTAAATCACGTAGGTGCGTTTCAAAATCAGGAGAATAAATAAGGATATCATCTAAGTAAGCTTGAGCACAAGAACGGTCATGCTCAGATAAAGAAACAGAGGAGAAGGAAGGATCCTTTAAATCAGAGGACACTTGAGGAAGGTGGGAATTTCCCATAACAGGTCTAAGCACTTCATTCATTAACATTTGGAAAGAGGCAGGAGAGTTACAGAGTCCCATAGCCGCTACTCTAAACTGGTAATGCCCAAAAGGGGTAGCAAAGGCGGTTTTGTGGCAATCCTCAGGAGCTATACGTAGTTGCCAAAAACCATCCGCACAATCTAGTACTGTGAAACAGGTAGAACCTTTAACCTTATTAAATATATCATCAATACGAGGTAGAGGGTATTTAGACTTCACAGTAATATCGTTTAACTTCCTATAATCAGTAACTAGGCGAAACTTGCCATTTGGTTTAGGAACTAACAGGACACCAGCGGAGTAGGGGGAGTTACTAGGCTCTATCAATCCTGCTTCTAATAGTGATACTAAAATCTGTTTTAGTTCCTTTAATTCTGTAGGGCCCATTCTATACATCGGAGAGTGCGTAGGAACTGCACCGTCCTTGATAACTACACGGTGTAAAACAGAACGAGGAGGAGGATAAGAAGGAGTCTTTTCTTCAAATACTTTTGAGGAATCTATCACAGCCATGTATCTTACTATTTCATTTTCAGTAAATCCCACTCCTATTGTATCCACTGTATTGACATCTATATCCACACTATTATTAGTGATAGGTATCTCTTGGACTTCTAACTGGAGGAACATGCATAATAGGTATCCATATTCCTTTAGTTCAGAACGTAACTCGTCATTGGACATTAATACTTCAGGTATAGGTCTAACAGGAGGATCAACAGGTGTAGGAGGAGTAATATCTACCAAGGATAAATTTTCTAACCTATAATGTCGTTCTGGTACCCAGTAAGAGCTATCTGGAAACCAAATGACCATAGTATCATAATTAATAGTGATTTTATTATCCTGGTGCCAGTCTAATCCTAGTAATACATCAGCTGTAGTGATAGGGCCTATAGTGGCCGTCAGGTTGACCGTACGTCCTTGTATGACCAGGGGAAGGGACACCGTACCCGGGGAATGACTGGTGCGACCGTCAGCATAATGGACAGTGACAGTTTTTGTGTGAGGGGTAGGGACTAGTCCTAAACGCCTAACTAGGGCCTCGCTCACAAAGGAGCTAGCCGCACCGCTATCCACTAACACAGAGACATTCAAGAGTTCATCAGCATGCAGGAAGGGGTCTACAACAGTATGAGGGACGGTTAAGCCACCATTCAAGAACATAAGAGGACGCACACGTAGTGGTAGGGATGATTCAGCTCCTACAGAGGTTATAAAAACAGGCAAGCAAAAATTATTATCTGGGGTACTATCTAAGGACCTGTCCAGGTTACCCCCGGCTGACAGGCCTACTGTTCCCCCTCCCCCCCAAATCCATAGGAACGAACCCCGAAGAAGACCCTGGCGGAAAAGCCACTGCTGGAGGGTCACGAGGGATTGAAGAGGGTGCGGGAGCCTGATTATCATAGGGGAACCCTGGGGATCCTGTCTGCACAGCATTCAGCCTACTAGGGGTAGCTGAAGGAATGCGTCCTGAAGTGGGACGAATAGGAGCACGCTGAGGGGTACGAGGAGGGCGAGCGTCGGGATGAGGGGGAGCACCCGAAAGGAACTTGGGGCACTCACGTTTAAGATGACCTACTTCCTTACAATGATAGCAGGTGATATGAGAGACATCCAGAGCTGAAAGGTCAGTCACACAGATATCTAATTCTTCTACATAGGAGTTCTCCTCCTCAGGGGTAAGGCTAATATTATTAATACGGGAACGGGTAGGAAGAGAAGGTGTGGAGAAGAAATCTGCTACTCGTAAAAGATGCTGGCGCACATGCTTGAGGGGCAGGTCAGTAAAACGGTAGGCAGAGAACTGGCGCTTGACTTCACGCAATAAGGGTCTACTGAGGCCCTGAAGGAAGCGGCACGTACTTCTGCACCCGACAAATCCCTAATTCGTACCATCTGAGCATCAAACTCTTTCATATATTCTTTGAAGGACTTGGTACCCTGCTGCAAGGTGCCAAAGGATAATCTATCCTGCCAATCTGCATCGGGAGGGACTAAATGGTTCTCTAAACGCTTGAACAATTCTGCTACAGAGTTTGGGTAGGCATGAGAGGCAAGAGACTCACACTGGATGAGGTTAGCAAGTTCAGGAGTAATGCAGGTAGTAAGATAATGAGGAACTAGTACAGCATCAGAGAGGCGCCACCTATTGTGGTTCTGCCAGGACTCTGTGTTCTGGGTGAGCAACATAATGAAGGTGAAAAACTGTTGAGGGGTAGACTTGACATCCAGCTTAGGAAGGTTGGCAAAGAGGGGAAGAGCAGGAGGCTTAGGGGGATTAGAAGAATCAGTTTTTCCCATAGGGCCACTATCTTCCACTGCTACATAAGCGGGATAGAAGGAAGGGATAGGAAAAGTCTTGGGTAGGGGTCTAGAGGGAGCCACCGTTTCAGGATGGTGCCCATAGGAGAAGGGACAGTATATTGCTCACGAAGAGAGGAGTAGGCAAAATGATCATAATTCCTATCATCTAGGGGCATGGTACTGAAATCATTATTAACTTCTAAATCAGCCACACGGGTAGGACCTGGGCAGCCTCATAGGCCGTCTCAGGGTAGGACCAGGAAGCAGGTGGGTAAAAGGGAACTGCACTAGGGCGCCCAGAAGGGCCGACAGGGGCCGAGGTACGACCCGTGTTAATGGCAGGCATTGAAGGCACAGGGTGGGAAGGAGGCCTAGGAGCATTGTTAGTGAGTGAGGACCTGCTGGAGGGGTGAGCCAAGGTTGCAGAAGGGGCAGGGGCCTGGTTCACACGAAAGAAGGTTCATCTAAATCTGACTTGGGAAATACGTTGTTCATAGGTAGGTGGGGTAATTGAGGGACGACGGCGACCACCAGCAACAGGAGAAGGAGGTGAGGTACGCAGAATACCTTGAGGGTGAGATGGTGTACCGTTTCCAAGGAGTCCCGTCGGTTACCACGAGTATTGTTATTGTTATTGTTATTAGTAGTAGTATTATTATTATTATTGGTAGGTATAGGCGACATATCTCCACCCACTGGATCCATCTTTAATTACGTAAAGGAATAGGAATCTAGAAGAAAGCAACAAAAGAAAAAGGAAAAACCTTGAAGGTCTGCAGCAGGAACAAAATTAAAATCAATCCTTTTTAACAACAGTAATGGATAGGGAACCAAACTCCAAAGTGAGAGGAGTATCTGAAGCAGATGCAGATGCAGCCCGTTTAGGGGGAGAAGAAGGAGGGGTAGCAAAGACTAGAGCTTCTACTGGAGGGCGACCATGAGGAATAGGGCGTACATGCAGGCCTAAATCTGTTTGGCTATGATCTATAAGGAACTGCTGAGCTTCTTCAAAGGACATAAATTTCTTATACCTAATTACGTTGTATACACGATTCTGAACGATCTTCCTAGCGTCGGACCAAGAAAGGAAAATGGAGGACCATTGAGGCGTAATCACTACGTAATATTTAGCTAGACTATTATCGCTAGAAGAATGGGAAGGAGCAGTAAAAGATCGCCGTTGGCTCATGGTAACGCACCTGGTAGGTCTTGAGCAGTCAAATGAGGAGAACGAGGAGAAGGCGACTTATCTCGGGTGTCTGAAACCGAACCAGATTGACGACGCACGTAGGGACGATGTTTCCAGCGCCAGGTGGTCGTAAGTATCCGGTTTCAAGAATTCTGCGTCCGGCGAAGGGTCGTCTAAATACGAAGCAGGCACGATGCAGAAAAAGGGTAATCTACGAGACGCTAGCCGTCTCTCTATCGTCGAACCAAAACCAGCAACTGTCTACGGCAGTAAACCATCTTTCTAAGGAAACAAGACGAGGAAAAGGAGCTATCTACGAAAGGATTTTCCGCTTCGAGCAGGTCTAACTTCTAGGCAGGGCGTGTCCTGAATCAGGCAGCACTATCCCCTAGCTTGACGGCGACCCGCCCATTACCTGTCAAGTAGGTGTCGTCTTCTTTTTCCCAGCCGCGGAAGGGTTGATTCAATGACGTATGTTGCAAAGGATCGTCGTCTCGCTCTCTATCTAAACTACCTCCGAGTCCATTGTTACGCCGCAAGCCTCGGCCGCCACCTCTACCTCTACCTGTCCTGATACTACCTAGACTAGTAAGGCCACTTCTATTTGCACCCCTAGCGAAAGACGACCGAGACGAACCAGATCTCAATGCATTTACATATGTACTACTGTAATATGCCATAGGCCATTTAATCAAACCCGTTTACTCCAGGAAAAGAGGAAGGAAACACAACTACACTGCCGTGACCCAAGCTAAGATGTGTTAATTCATTTAACACACGCCGAGTGCGCACACAAGGGGTAGAACGCGCATAAATGGTCACCAACGGTCCAACACGCTCGGGCCGACATGGCCCTCGCCTACAGGTGCACGCTGGTCCACTAAATCTACTGATGCACGCTGGTCCACTACATTCTACCACAGGATCAGGACCACTAGTAAAGTACGCGGCACGGCGCCCAACGGCACCCAATGTACCACAGTACTATTACGAGGACAATAATGTCCCGGTAGGAGCCTAAACGTAAACCTAGGGACAACCGAGGCAAAGGACCTAATTTACGTCCGTAACTACAACGAATTGTTACGCGACGTAACAGCCGGCTCGATCTGGCCTCTCTGTGATGTGGAAAAAGATGCAGACCAAGGCAATCTGGGCCCATGCAGGTGGTAGAGGACAACGATCGGCCCCGGCCCCCCCAGCTAGTGAGGAAGAGGCGCGTCGCCGGCAACGTGCGGGAAGAGTTCACGCCCGGCTTGACCGCTAAAACTAGGCACTACCCGCTACGTGGCATGTCCCTCGGCCGGATTGTTTGTCCATCCATCCATCCATCCACTACAGTATATCTCCATACCGCTCTCCTCCGGGTGGTGTGTGCCATGGTTCGGTCGGTCTTTCCCCACTCCACCATCAAGTGCGAGGACGCGGATGGGGCCGCCCTCTACTCACCCAACCACCGCCCCGACATTACCGTGCTTGACTACGATGGGCAGGGTTGCCACCTGCTCATCGATGTCTCCGTGGCTCGGCCGCTCTCCGGTCGCCGCATCCTCCGGGCGGCTGTGGATGCCGGCGCTGCTGCCGCTGTGGCTGAGCGCGACAAGTTTGCCTCCTACGGCAATGTGGGGCCCCACCGGGTCATCCCCTTTGTCCATGAGGAGTTCGGGGCCATCCATGGGCCCCAAGACAGCGGAGTTTTTCCATGAGTGCTGCCAGCGCCGTGAAGACCGCCTCCGACCTCGAGGGTCAGACCGCCCCGTGGTCGGCCCGCACGTGGTCCTCGTATTTGCGGCAGCGCCTGTCACTCGCCCTCACTCGCACCGTGGCTGATGTGTTATTCGGCCGCACCCGGGCCGACTTTGTCGCGACCCATGCGGTCTAGATCCCTTCCAGGCCTGCATGGTGGGCCGGCAGCGCTGTAATTGCTGCGTGTAGTTTTGTGATGTATAGTTAGTAATTGCACCTTGTGCAGCTGGCGTGATCCTTGGATGTCCGTGTCAGATTACTATTAATTTCTTCGATCAGGGTCTTCGATCAGGGTTATTCTCCCAGTTATCGGGTTATTCCTTAATATGTTGCATGCCCATCTCACCTCCGTACTCTATCGATCATTCTCAATGAATATATATTTAGGACACTGGGCACGTGCATGCAGACGTGGCTTGACTGTCTGGCTATCGAGGCCCGCGCAGTGGGGCTTGAGGTCAGCATGCAAGAAGACTGAGGCCCTCGCGATTGCATGGGCTCACCCACCCACCGCCAGCCCTCTTTCTCATTGACGGCCCTCGAGTCCTGTATTGGGACCGCGTCAAGTTGCTGGGCAGCCTGCTTCCCAGCTGCGAGGCTGATGTGGACCTGGCACCGCATCTCCCTCGCCTGGCACGCTTTACGCCAATATCGGGCCCTGTGGCGCAAGCCCCTAGCTGGGCAAGATCGAGAAACAGGACCCGTGTTTAAGGTCCTCGTCCTGTCTGTTCTTACGTATGGGGCCGAGACGTGGACCCTCACCGCCGACCTGGCCCGCAAGCTGGACGGCGCGGTCACCAACATGCTGCGATCCATTTTCCGAGTAGGATATGCTGCTCATGTCCGCAACGAGGACCTGTACCGTGGCATGCCATATATCACCAGCACCATTCAGCAGCGGCGCCTGCAGCTAGTAGGGCACCTAGCTCGCACCAACCAGGTAGACACCTCCCGTGGCCCCCCCGCGGGACTGCGCCAAGGTCAGCCTGGCCGGCACCTCCTGACGTGGGCCGGGCCCCGTGATGCTAGAAGCCGCAAGGCCCGCACCTTCAAAGAACAGCTAGTAGAGGACATGGGGGGCCTAGGCCTCTCCGTGATTTGGAAAAAGATGATGGACAAGGCCAAGTGGGCCCAGGTCATAGAGGACCACGAGCCCCCCCCCGTGGGGAAGCGCCCGCGTGTGCAAACATACGGGAAGCATGCCAGACAGGTCCCCTAGGCTAGAGTTGTTGTTGATAGATGTTTGTAGATAGCTGTTGTAGATAGATTAGACCGGTAGGACTGTTTGTGCACACCCATCCATCCATCCATCGGGGTTAATGCTCCGTGACTCCCCAACGGGAGCACGAGTCTAATTAATTAATTAATTAATTAATTAATTAATTAATTAATTAATTAATTAATTAATTATTAATTACAGTAAGTGTCATGCACTCAATAAAGATTGGGATTAATACTCCGTGACTCCCCAACAGGAGCAAGTGTTTACATAATAAAATAATTAAATTAATTAATTTTAATGGTGCATATAAAAAATCGTTATTTATAGTAAACACCGGCTTAGCAGCTGCATGTAGCGCATTTAATTTAACCTGCGGTCTCATGGGAAACAAGCAGAGCATGTGTACAGTGCTTTACATTCCTGCATCATATGATGAATGTACACACATGCAGAGAGCCACGAGCCACGAGGTAGCCATGGCTGACGGCGGAGCTCATAACTTTAATTTGTTTGGGCACCAAATTCGGCTGTGAATATCACAATCGCTTCGTCTTTCTGAGACGCACGCGCTGATATAATTTTCTGAGGCTATAACGCAATATATGGCGAGCAAACGCTCGATCCTCCGCGCAACGCAGTCAGAAGTGCATGGCGGCTGCGCTCAGCCCTGAAAATACGTCTGCAGCTCCGGCTGCAGCTTCGCCCTGACCAGCCCACAAGGCAGCGCGGCGCCACTAGCCAAGCCCTAGTGATCGCCCAGCCCCGGCCGGGCTTGCCTCGCCCGCAGCGTCGCCTGAGCCCAAGCGCAGTCGCCCTGCCGCGCCGAACTGGGAGGAGTTCGACTTTTGATGCCGGCCAGCCAGCCCGGCTTTTTTTACAAGCTCAACCAGGGCAAGCTCCTGAGCTACGTCTTCTGGGGATCGCACACCTCGCTTCTTGAACTGTGCAAGCAGCGCTCTTCCACCAGGGTCGCCTCGACAATACTTTCTTTCAGAGGCGCCCATTCGACTCCATCCTCACCGCCCCCCGCCCCCGACTGCAAACATATTCGCCCTCTTCTCCCTCCTTGGACGCTCGATCATCGAGGAGCTCTGGCCCCCCCAGCCCATCACCACCACCTTGACCGAATCCTCCATCCACTCACTCCTTAACTCGAGTTAAGGAGGCCCTGAAGCAGCATGTACGTGGCCCCCCTCGCTGCAGCTAGATGTGGAAGCCACATGGGCGGCACGCTGGCTGCCGAGCTCCCCCTCCTCTCCACCATTAATTCTCCACCGCCACCTCCACCCGCGGCGCCTCCACTGGTCACCGCCACCACCCCCACCTCCGACGCCATCACCGCCCAGCCCCACGACATCGACCAGCGCCTCAAGGACAACGCCATCGCCATTGAGTGCTTGCAAAACACCGCATGCAGGCCTCACCGCCCATGCGGTCAAGGACATTGCCGCAAATTAAGCCAGCGCCCGCTGGCCCGGCTTGCGATGCTCCTCCGGACAGCTCCTCCCACCCAGACCTGGGCGGACATGCTCAAGCAACACACCACCTCCACCACCTCCGCCGTCGCAGCACAGCTTCAGCAGCAGACGCTCAACCTCCGCGAGGAGGCCGAGCTCGCCAAGCGCAACCTTAACGTCGTCGTCAAGAACTTCGACCTGATGGAAGGTGAGAATTCCGAAAAGCTTGCACAGGCGTTTGAGAGAGAAATCCTTGGTCGCATGGATGGGCCTTCTTGGTCAGTGAGATCAAGCTGGTCGCCCACCGCCTTCCCCGCTCGCGGGGTAAGGCAGGGGTGCCCCCGCTTCTTCTCATCTTTAAGAACCCGGCGGACAAGATTTCGTTCCTCAGACGCCGCAAGCGGCTCGAGAAGACTCTCTACACCCTGCTGGACGACGACTTGACCCCGGCGCAGCAACAACGGCGACGGGAGCTGTGGCCGACCTACCTCCAGCTCCGGCAGACCGCGGCGGGGAAGCCAGTGTACTGGAAGGGGGTGGCCATCTACGTCGGCCACTTAAGCCCTAGTTAGGTTAATAAATAGTGCCGGAACCTTTTGCCGCCTGAGGCAAATCGGTCCGTCACACTATTTTGCCCGGTGTAACAGTATTTTCTGACAGTGTGTATACTGTTACATCCAAGTGGACGCTAACTTGTAGTTCAGCGTTCAGTGTTTATGGCTGAGTCCTTTGTACGGCCAAAGTGTTATGATTCCTGGCCTGACTTGACTTTTTGGGACTTAAATGCGGAGTGCCCTTTTGATGGTCCTTTTTCCAGATAAATAGGTGTACATACGTTTATTCCAAATATAACCAGTAGTTAATCCCTGCTAAGCCTAGGGTATCAAGATGTCAGTGGCTAAAACGGAGCCTTGCTAGACCACGGAAGCCACTGGACTTCTAATGGGTTGTCATTGGGCATGACGTGGGTAAAGATCCTGTTTTTGCCCATGATCGAGGTCATGAAAGATCTCAAGTGGGCTGGGCTTATCCTGGTCCGCGCCTTTTGATGGTCCTTTGTGTTGGGCCCTGGACGGTACGGGACACTTAGTACCTTGGAATCTATGTGTAATCTGACTGATGTCAGTTAGTATCTTTCGTAAGTTAGGGGTGTAAAGCATACAGGGAGAGAACCTAACCGGTTCGTCTGTGTTCTGATTGGCTGAGACCTGTAGGATTGCGTTGGACTCCTCTGTGTCGGCGGGGACATAAGCTTTGCCTGTTTGTCACCATAGCCATCAGGCGGATACCCCTGATACTGTGAAGTTATTTCTAATAACCAAACATGCTCACTTCAAGCCCTGTTATTGGACAGCCATATCCGATAGACAGGAAGTCTTGTGTCTGTATGAACAAGCAGAGAGACGCCCGACCAAAAGGGGACCACCGCTCTCTATCGCGTAAGTACCGTCTCGTAGGACTGTAGGAGAGGCCTCTTGACGGGAAACGACCACCCTCTACGATTCCTGGAGAGTGCTCGGAATCTCCCCTGTCTCTTGGGGTTTGATAAGTCCGTTCTGTCTTTAATGACAGGAGGTAAAAGATCTGTACATTTAGTGCAGAGGCCACCATTTTATTCTGTTACATTGGTAATCGGAGGTTTGACCTCTGAACAGACTTATCAAAGCATGGGACGAGTTTCCGTGTACTGACTCTTTCAGTATTACATCAACCATTTCCACCTACCTACGTTTTTTCTACCGAGGGAAGAACAAGAGCGATAGCATTCAGTTAGAAAGAGCTCCCAACGTATGTGAGCTCTTGGTCTTTCACAGCGCGTCTTAGCCAATGTTGCAAGGCAGCAACCTTAAATCTGTTCACCAGGCCACGACCACAATGGGCACTTCCACGACCAAGGTGGCACCCACGGTTCGTGCTTTCCGAGATAGCTGGTCATCCCCCATGACCAAGCTATATCCTTTGCGTTGTTCCTCGTTCCCATCGGCATGACGAGGCACGTGCAGGCGTGCAAGTAAATCCACAACGTCCACTGGCATCAGTGCAGAGCCAGGACGTACTGGATTTGCCTAGACTCTGCAACCTAGGAAGTACAGGACCTGTCACAAGCCTGCAAGGCCTAGTATCCTTGCAGCCCTGTGCCAGCTCCAGTACCCTACCAGTCACAGGCTGCTGCTCCTCCTGGTCTACGTGGACCACAGTCACGTGATAGACAGGCTAAGCCTGTGCAGGCACGGCCTGCCACGTGTCCTGTCCACTATACCAGAGGACTGCACCCTAGTCGGCCACGGATGGCTAGGACTTCGGGACTTGATATCTTTCTCGTCCCTTGTCTGTTTCAGGCGGTCAGCACGGCGTTGGAAAGGTCTTTCCAAACTGCATCCACTTAGCATATTGGTTGCCCAAAATGCTAACTCCAACCCTTTCTTCTTTTGGAGCTGGACCAGCTTGAAACAAGCCTAACCTTGCTTGTGCCCACTCAGCCACAGACCGCTTGGTCCCTTGGGTTGATCAGACCTGATAGGGCCCAGGGTCCTGCCTCCTTTGGGTAACAACATATACGCCCTTGGACCAGGCTAGGTGTACTGGCCAGTGAATCAGAGGTCACCCCAGGTTATCCCCTGACCCCTTGGTCAGCTCCCAACCTTTCCTTGGGAACTTGGTGTTAGATTAAAGTCAAGGCACATTACCTAGTCCAATGGCTGGGATTAAAGGATGCCAAGAACGTATTATTGTGAGTTCCTGATCTTTCACAGTTATCACAGGCGCCCGTTCTTATGGCGCCCGCCTTGGCCAGCCTTTCCCTTTTATGCTCAAAGAGACTCAGGTAGCACCTATACAAATACTGCCTTATTGGGGAGCCCATGTCTTCACTGGGTGTTAAGCCCAGGAATCACTCATGCCAGGCTGTGGCTCTGCTGGGGAATTGAACCCCACCCCAACCTCCAGGTTTATAGGTGACCTGGAACTTTACACAAGAGAAACATTACAACCATGGAACAACATGAGAATGACATGACATGATTATGTTTTATTCAAGCATTATATAACCCAGAATGTGGCCCTGGCAACCATGTTCCACATGGTCACACAACCAGGTTCTTTATTAGCAACAGGTTGGAAACAAGCACTAGAAAACATATATACAGCAACCTGTAAGAACCAACATTCGGGTTGCCCTTGCATGGCCTAACTGTTTGAGGCCAAAGGCGTCGACTTAAGTCCTGGCGACTCTTCTGAACCCCATGGGGAGGGCCAGGCATGATTCTCAGCTGGTAGGAGTGACATTCCACACCAACTCCTGTCCAGGAGGGTGTACCTAACCCTGAAGGACCGGCTGTCAACCAGTAAGCACCAGTCACCACTTGGTACTTTGGTCAAGCAGCCCACTGGGGCACCCAAGCTGAAGCAAGGCCTGGTCTCTATGGCCGCCCGTGTAAGGGGTCCATGAGCCCACGGAGCAGGGGGTACTGCCTCTCCGCCTTCTCCTCCAGCTTGGTGAGGGCATCTGCAGGGTTGTCCACACCAGGCACATGTTCAATGTGAGCTAGGTAGGACATCTCCTTGAGCAACAAGTAGTCAAGGTCCCTGCTCCTGGCCAGCTGCCTGTGCACAAATTGCACCATGCCCATGCTATCAGTCCTCACCAGTGTGTGCAGCTGCAACCTACAGGAAGCCACTTGACATAGCTGGTAGAAGAGCTCCCTCAAGTAAAGAGCAGTATGCAGCCCTTCACAGATTGCCCTGCACTCAGCAATATCACTGCTGGGTGTAACCCTGTTCTGCAACCGACTGTACCAGGTAACAAGTGAGGTGTGATCTTGCTCCAGGGTAACTAATGCTGCTGCCCTGCCCCTGACCTCTGTGACCTTCCTATTATCCATAGAACTGTCCACATAGAGAACCATGTCAAGGGGCTTGTACAAATCCACAGGACCCAGTATAAGAGGGGGAGACATCATGACAGCCTGCACCACACTCTCAGCACCCACCTCAACCAGCTGGGAATCAGTAAGTCGACTCAAAACCAGCAAGTCAGGGGCACATATACTTGCAAGCCATGCCAGCATGCCCCTGATGGTAGCACACCTAGCCTGCGTGATGGGCTCCTGCAATGCATCTACAATCTGCTGTGGGTAGTCCTTACCACCCTCCATCCTGATGAACCACGAGCCCTTGGCTTGGAACAACGTAGCCTGCATGCCACAGAAGACCATAGGCTCATTCTCCACCATGTGCTGTATCTTACCCAGCTCAAACCGCTTCTGGATCTTAGCCAAAACAGCCTCAACCCAGTCTGGTGGACCTATGAGATGCAGGTCATCACCATGCAGTGAGGCAAAGACAGGAAGGCCATTGTGGGACCCTTGGAACAAACAGGGATCCACTGGAGACACAGAAAACCCACAAGTATTCTTCAAGAATTTCTCTAGGCTCTTTCTCCAGATAATGGGACTGGACCTGAGACCTTCCAACCCTTTCAGAATTCTCAGGTACCTGGCCTTTATCTCTGCTCTCCATACAGCAGGTACAGTCACAAAGAAAGGAGGGATATCTCTCCAAGTCTGCCTAGCCTGATCTTGGTCACCCTTGAGAAAAGCCCTCTTGAAATCAATCAGCACAGAGCTATAGGGCACACCCTTAACCAGAAAAGACAGAAATATACACAGCAGAATCCTCCACGTGTCATGCAGCATCCCTGGAGTATAGAGCTCCTCATCTAACAACTGGCCAGTGCCATGATACTCGGTTACAACTGGTCTGACATGTGGCACCTGGACACCATCTACCTCCTTGAGCTTGAGGACAAACATCAATCTGAGCAGCTGGTGAACTTCTGGCAGCTCATCCACAGGTTCTGCACAGTTGGAAACTATCCACTCATGCCCAGAAGCAACAAAGCCAAGAGTCCATGCCTTAGCCATCTTGGGGCTTTGCATCATCTCGACTAGCTGGCGCCAGGGAATAGGACTGTGAGCAGCTATCTGGTACCTGTTTACCCCTAACTGCCGTGGATCAAAGGTGGTTGGGATTATCAACAGGTCCTCAGCTATGGGCTCCTGACCTTGAGGACCCTCAGCTGGCTGACTCCTAACAGCCTTCACCGCCACTGCAAGACCCTGGGAATAGTGATATCTTTCAAGGGGGAGGCTGCCCCTGCCTTCTAGTGCCAACTCATCAGAGGTCAAAGTAACCCCTGGCATGCACAAGAAGTTCTGACCCAGAATGGCAGGCCCCTGATAGCCCTCTACCACACAGAACGTGGTGGGCACCCCTAAGATAGGCACACTCACTTCCCCAAGGATCTTCATGGACACCTTTCCTGAGAAATCAGACACAGCAAGGCAACTGGGATGGGACATCTGTAAGCCTACAGCATCCTCTTCCCTGATGACAGACACCTGTGAGTTGGTATCTACCTCCATTGTAGCTGCCCAGCACGACCCCCACCCCGTGAGCTTGGATACCTTGGGATCATGTTTGCTGCGCATGAGTGCTCGGATGACGTCCGCCATGAGAGGCCCCCGGGCCTTAGGTGGCTGCCCCGTCCCCTCTGGCCTTGTGACAGTTGCTTCAGCAGCCTCCTCCTGCTCGTCATCTTCCAGCAGGGACAGACCATCATCCACCACCAGAGGATTGTTAGCTGCTGCTGCCTGGCTCTGGCCTGGCTCCTCAACCCAGCTGGGAGGGCCTGGCCCGTCTGCAGGCCAGATTGCATGTGGCCTTCTTTCCTTGACATGAGCCCAGGACAACCTGTACACGTGCCTTGGATCCTTTTCCAAAGCCACCAGGCAAGATCTGTTAGCTTCTTCCACACGAGTGACAACCCCATCCTGCCACTTCCCCCGCTTGCCTGGAATAGATGGTTCCTTCCACATCCTGACCTTCAGCCCCACCTGAGGCCTCAGCACATTCCAGTTCTTGTCCTTACGTCTCAGCTGGGCAAATAACCTATCTGCCTTCCTAAGACTGGCCTGCACCACGTTCTCAGGCAACAAGCTATACTGCAGGGCCAGGGGAGAGACAGCCACACCATCAAAGTAATAGTTAACCCTGTGGTTCAGCTGCTCTTCTATCCCCTTACACCAGGCTGCCCTCTCTAAGGCAGATGCCACAAGTGGCACTGACTCTGCTGCTAGCACCACTGTCTTCACCTCACGTATGGATCTCTCTACAGCCCCTTGCTGCCCATGACTCTCCCTGGGGACTACTACCAGCTTACAAGGCAGCTGGTCCTGATGCTTGAGCAAACAGTCAAACTGCAAGTCTGCCTGCACACTCTTGCACACCCCAAAGCCTGGGATCAGGGCCTTCATACCCAACAACAAGTGGTGCTCCTGCATACCAGGTAGAACGTCTATCAGTCTATATCTGCTGAACCTGTCCACCCCCACCAATATATATTAAAAATATAATTACTTACAGCAGAGTGAAATCACTCAAACCAAAGCAAACGCCCAGCTATAAACCTATGTACAGAGCCATGTCAAAGCTCTATACTACGATAAGACCAATGGAAACGCCTAACGGGAGAACACCAATATATATTCATTGAGAATGATAGATTACGGAGGTGAGATAGGCATGCAACATAAGGAAAAACCCGATAACTGGGAGAATAACCCTGAAGAAATTAATAGTAATCTGACACAGACATCCAAGGATCACGCCAGCGGCACAAGGTACAACTAACTATACATCACAAAACTACACGCAGCAACAGCGCTGCCGGCCCACCATGCAGGCCTGGAAGGGATCTAGACCGCATGGGTCGCGACAAAGTCGGCCCGGGTGCGGCGGAATAACACATCAGCCACGGTGCGAGTGAGGGCGAGTGACAGGCGCTGCCGCCAATACGAGGACCACGTGCGGGCCGACCACGGGGCGGTCTGACCCTCGAGGTCGAGGCGGTCTTCACGGCGCTGGCAGCACTCGTGGAAAAACTCCGCTGTCTTGGGGCCCATGGCCCCGAACTCCTCAAGGACAAAGGGGATGACCCGGTGGGGCCCCACATTGCCGTAGGAGGCAAACTTGTCGCGCTCAGCCACAGCGGCAGCAGCGCCGGCATCCACAGCCGCCCGGAGGATGTGGCGACCGGAAAGCGGCCGAGCCACGGAGACATCGATGAGCAGGTGGCAACCCTGCCCGTCGTAGCACCAATATATATTAAAAATATAATTACTTACAGCAGAGTGAAATCACTCAAACCAAAGCAAACGCCCAGCTATAAACCTATGTACAGAGCCATGTCAAAGCTCTATACTACGATAAGACCAATGGAAACGCCTAACGGGAGGAACCTAATAGCCCTGCTGCACCGCAAAATCAGCCCGCGTACGGCGGAGCATGATGTCAGCCATGGCCCGAGTCAGCGCCGCCGACAAGCGCTGACGCCAATATGACGTCCAGGTCCGCGCCGACCATGGGGCCCGCTGGCCCTCCAGGTCCAGCCGGTCCTCCCGGAGCCGGCAACACTCCTTGAAGAAGGCGGAGGTCAGGGGCCCCATGGCCCCAAACTCCTCCAGGACAAAGGGCACCACACGATGGTGCCCGACGTCGCCGTAGGCCAGGAGCTTGGCCCGCTCCGCCCGGTCCGCCGTGTAACCTGCCGTGAGGGAGGCCCCAGCCACGTGGCTAAGAGCCAAGGGCCGCGCCACCGAAACGTCAATAAGCAGATGCCGGCCACCCCCCACCAATATATATAAGCTCCTGATATGCTGGATATCCATCTGGATGTCGCCACGCTCCCTAGCAGGCTCCCTAGCATGGGACTGAGGTGGGTGAACAGCATTCTCCTGGCAACCACAGTTCTCAGCAGCAGCCTGGCAAGCCTCCCACAAAGGCTCCCTACCTAGCTTCCAAGCAAACATTGCTGCCTGCCCAGAATGCCCAAACATGTGATGCAACCTATGGCCAGCCTCAGCATAGCTCAGCACTCTCTCAGTACTGACCTGGCGAGACGTCTGAACCGTGTGTGGGGACACATGATCCACTCCTGAGGTTCCAGGGCTTCCCTGCAGGCCGTCCTGACGCCCCAAGTCAGGCCCTGCACCCTGGACCGCTCCAGGCCCTTCCAGCAAGGTCCCCGGGCTGACAGTTTGTAAAGGAGTGTCTTGAGACAGATTTTAAGAAAATAGAACTAGCCAGAATTTGCTGGCTCTTGTCTTTTTCTGGCAGGCTAGTCGAGTCGTTATCCTTGACGCCTGTTATAAAGCCTTTGGTTGTTGCTTCTTCTCAGCGAAACCTAGGCTTGTTGGTTCTTGTTTTGCCCATCGGTCAGCTGGTGCATGCCACTGACGCGAGCGCAGACTCGAGCCATGGCGGATGCAAATAGAGCAGATGCCGACACGTCCGCTCCGGGGTCGAATGGCGGGATTCCTCCCGCCGTACCCGCAGTGGGTGAGAGTCGCGACCAAGAAGCGCCGCTGAGTATGGTGGCGCTGTTCGCGCAGATGCAAGCGCAGATGCAGCAACAGTCGCTACAGTTGCAGCAGCAACTGGCGCTGCAGATGCGGGAAGTGAATGACAGATTGGTGGCCGTAGAGGGTCGTCATCTGCAGTCCACACCATGGGACGGTGTCAGGATATGCCCCAATATGCCTGACAGTTTTTTTATTGAGTGTGCTAGTTTCGGGTATACCGGAACTTATATGACTACTTTCTTCTACATTCTACTAAATATATTAGTTAGCTAAATATATTAGCTAGCTGACATCCGTACCCTAGTGGTACTGTACCCAGTGGTACTGTAACCAGTGGTACTGTAACCAGTGGTACTGTAGCCAGTGGTACTGTAGCCGTCTGACAAAATTTGCCTGGCTCCGCGCTACGCGCCGACCCTATGTTCACTAAGTGCTGCCCTGGAGGCGCAATGTCCTTGTACTTGCATACTAGTGATCTGACGCATCATTTTAGTGTTGGTGTAAGCCACCCACTTGTGTGTGGCGGCTGGATGCACTTTAACTTATACCGTAGATTATTTCCAGATCGACGGATACTGCGACAGTGTGTTTTTTCCACTTAATGTTGCCCCTGCAATTGTCATGGCTACCCGTTTGTACGCCGACTCAAAGTCAATATATAAAATCAGTAAAGCATTATTCGATCTTTAAGCCTGCCACCTGTCTTACATTTTGACATGGTATCGAGCGGGGTGGCCTACTAAATTGCTGAAACTGGTCCGATTTATCGGGCAAATTGACTCCCTGAATCCGACGTCGGCACTTTATGCCAGTCGTGCATATCCTAGACGGGCTTCCCTGTATCGAAATTCAAGAACTCCAGTATTTAGACGATCGTCTCTACCTCGTATTTGCTGTTCTAAACCATCGTCGCATATTAGTCTTAATCTTTACCATTACGGATTGAGCGTCTCCGGCTTTCTCGGCTGTCTCCAGATTTTCACCTTGCCGAGACTCGGTTGTGACCAGATTTTAACCTTGCCGAGACAATCATGTCCGCAGCCGCGACAGCAGCAGCTACGAAAGCGACAAAAGATCTCAACATTCTACAGGCCTGCAAAAATATTACACAGTTCGACGGCCTCGACCCAGTAAAGTGGGATAACACCAAGATTCCTTTTCTGGCCGTAGTGACAGCATTCGGGATGCTGTCTGTCCTGCTTGGCACCGAGGTCAATGAGGAACGCGACCTGATTCTTTTTGCGGCCCTTTGTCAGTGCCTCGTTGGACCGGCACTCAAAGTGGCAAACAGTGTTACTCAGAAAACTGGCAGCGTGGCATATCATCGCATCTGTGAAGAATATGAGCATCTCAAGCTGCAGATGAGCAACCGGCGAGCACTACGCCGCAAGCTAAATCGAATGAAGCTGGAACCCGGCGTTACAATGCGGCAATATATAACCGACGGGGAATTAACTTATAACGACCTGATTGCCACCGGCGCCAAAATGGCACCCGAGGATCTGGCCGAGAATCTGCTCGCCGGCGTGACCGAGGAGTTGCTTCCGTCCCTTGCCCAATTGAACCTTGGGGACGGTATCACCCTACAGGAAACTAAGGCGGCACTTCTTAAGGCCTGGGACCTTGTGCACGGTAACAAAGATTCCGCGGAGGCCACCGGGGTGTATCATACCTCCCACTCTGGACGCGGTGGCCGTGGCACCGGCCGTGGCAGGGGGCGTGGCGGTCACAATGGCGGGACCCAGCGGCCCAGCTGCACTCACTGCGGTCGCACCTCTCATCAGGAGCCCACCTGCTGGTGGAAGTATCCTCACCTACGGAACACTCGCGGCAACACCGGCGGGCCCGCCGCCCACCACACCACCGACACCCCACCGGCGCCCTCCCACGAGGCCCACGACCTCCCCCCCGGTTTCTGCTTCTAAACGCCTTATCCAGCTCCCCCGGGACAGGGCACAAGGGGTAGCAGCCAGCTGGGCCCAGCTAGCACCAGACGTGGGCCCTGGAGCTTTTCAACCTGCACTGCAGCAGGCGACAGCAGCCAGCCCCCCCAACCCGTCCTCTGGCCCTCCTGCATTGCTAGCGGCTAGTCGCCCACCCTGCCAGACGTGCCAGGTGCAGGTCTTCATGCCAGCAGCCAGCAGTGACCAGTACTGCAGTACCAGCATCAACCAGTCAACCTGTGTTCTTTTCTCCTGTGGCGCACTCCCAGGGACACCTGGGGGCCACCGGATGTTTTTTCTAGGGTCACCAGCATTCTCCAAGCGACAGCCACTGTGGCGCACTCCCAGGGACACCTGGGGGCTACAGTCATCAAGTCTCCTCTCAGCTCCAACCAGATAGCCGTGTAAGGGGGGTGCCATGGGAGTGTACCCGGCTATACCCTCACTAGCTATAGGTTTCTCTGAGCAAGGGGGGAACAGGCACATTGTATGCAAGGGGGGTGTCAGGATATGCCCCAATATGCCTGACAGTTTTTTTATTGAGTGTGCTAGTTTCGGGTATACCGGAACTTATATGACTACTTTCTTCTACATTCTACTAAATATATTAGTTAGCTAAATATATTAGCTAGCTGACATCCGTACCCTAGTGGTACTGTACCCAGTGGTACTGTAACCAGTGGTACTGTAACCAGTGGTACTGTAGCCAGTGGTACTGTAGCCGTCTGACAAAATTTGCCTGGCTCCGCGCTACGCGCCGACCCTATGTTCACTAAGTGCTGCCCTGGAGGCGCAATGTCCTTGTACTTGCATACTAGTGATCTGACGCATCATTTTAGTGTTGGTGTAAGCCACCCACTTGTGTGTGGCGGCTGGATGCACTTTAACTTATACCGTAGATTATTTCCAGATCGACGGATACTGCGACAGTGTGTTTTTTCCACTTAATGTTGCCCCTGCAATTGTCATGGCTACCCGTTTGTACGCCGACTCAAAGTCAATATATAAAATCAGTAAAGCATTATTCGATCTTTAAGCCTGCCACCTGTCTTACATTTTGACAGACGGGCAGGCAACGATGCCGGGCCCAAGTGGTGTTGCCGCGGAGCCGAGGGAGCGGGACCAGCCGCCAACCTCAGGTAATGCGGCGGGAAGGGCTCCGATGGAACCGGGGGTTTTGGCTGGGTCGCTAACCCAGCACGACTTGCTTGGTGAGGCGGATGGTCAGCCACGGGGCGAGTATACGCTGGCGCCCAGGCGCCTGCCTTTCGATCAAGCGCGAGACGGATTGCACGAGGAGAACGGGGCAGGGCTGGCGCGCGCGATGGACCCACGCAGGGGTGCACCAGGACGCATGCTGCCAGGCGGGGTCTCAATTCCGTTTGGGCGAGGCGGTGGGGCGCTGACCGGCGGGTCGACTGCACGGTGGTCAAGTGTGCCAATCGGGCGCATTCCGCCCATGGAGGACATAACCACGCCGCTGGCTTTCCGAGTACGGGAGGCAGCACGCCCAAGCACGCTGGCGCAGGGACGCGCAGCTCAGCGACCGCCGGAGGATGCCGATGGGGTGCAGTACCCGCAAAGGGTGCGCCTCATACCTGAAGGCGCGAAGATGCCCACCCTACCACGGGTGGACATGCGCGAGAAGTTCTCCACAACCGGCAATCTGGCCACGCTGGCGCAGGCCTACAACGCGTACAAGTCATGGATTGATCTGCAATACATGACTACGCAAGGCGCTGTAATGCATGAGTTTGTGATGAACAACATGCATTTCTTCTTTCACGGCCTTACGCTGAGGCGAGTGGCTAGGCTGGTGGAGCAGTGGAGAGAGGTCTCGCTGTACACGCGTCACACGGACGTGTGGTTCGGCTTCGACGGGCGTGGCCAGCCCGACTATGACAACATCATGTATGGTGTCGACCCTGCCGAGGAACTGTGGGGCCTCCTTCGCCAGGAATACCCGGTGGAGACCATCAAGGCAGAGCGTGAGTGGCGCAGTTTCAAGATAGCCGAGGGTGAAACCCCGGAGCAATCTTACGAGCGCCTCATGGAGTTCGCCGGCGAAGTGGAGGACTGGTCCGAAAAGCTGGCGTGTCAGAAATGGCTGCAAGCGCTAGGCTCCAAGGAGATGGAGCTGCCCACGCCGCCCAACGGCCAGCCGTGGCGATTGCGGTCACTGTGCATTGAGGTCAGGGCCATGATGCGACGACACGCGCAAGGCCGGATCTCGGTAAGCACGGTGGTGGCCGAGCTGCAGGCCAAGGTCGACGCGCTGACCAAGGCCAAGTCGGGTGAGTCGTCTGCCACAAGACAAGCGCGCCCGCAAGGCGGCCACGGTGCTAGCAGGAACCAAGGGGGGTCTCGCAACGCCTCATCGCATGATGCAACCCAGGGTAACGCCGCTGGCGGCAACAAGGACGCTGCCGCTCCGCCGACGCGAGCTGGGGGGGCACGTCCTCACAGACGGGTAGGACGGATGCGCGCAAATCGGGCTGCTTCCTGTGCGGTCAGGATGGGCACATCAAACGTGATTGTCCCAAGGCGTGTAAGAAGTCACACCCGGCAACGGTCCGCACCCATCTGGCGGGGCAGTGCCCAGCGCCGGGGGTGCACTTTGCGGACGTGGAGGACAAGAAGGTGGACGCGGGGGTGGTCATCATTCAGCCGACGGGCGAGGCGGGGGGACGTGAAAGGGAGGATGGGGGATCGCAGGTTCAATACAGGGACGAGGACTTCTGGCGGCCAGCCGACGTGATGGCGTTGGACATCCACGCAGTTGGCGCGCGAGGGAAGCAAGCACGTGCACCGCCGTCGTTTCAGGTGGGGCAGCCAAGTGAGACTGTGGGGCAGCTGCCTCAGTCCTTTCGCATGGCTCCCGCTCGGACCGGCTCCACCCTGGAACACGACAATCCTGCTGGGGCAGAGCAGCGGCGCAGGTTGTTGCCATTATACCCTATGCCGTCGGTCGTGGACACGCCTGCATACACTCCCCGGCAAGTGGTCGAGTGGTTCGGTCAGCGGGCCGTGGAGGTGCTCGGGTCGCATGCGTCAGAGGTACAGCGGTACGCTGACACAATGGACGCCCGTAGGTTGCACAACGCTGAGACAGCCACATTTGTTGGGCATCGCCCTGCATCGGCTTCGGTAGTCGTGGGTCATGTCGCTCATGGTGTCTTGGACAACGCGCAGCGGGCGTGCGTAGTGCCTAGGGCACCCACTGTCACCTCATATCCGGATGGCGAGCCAGCAATGGCGTTTCAGGCGCAGGGGCACGGGGAGCCCCTGAGCAACGTGGTCTACAGTACTGACCATGAATTGGTCGTGAAACTGGACAGCGGGGCCCAGCCACTCGTCATCAGTGCTCGGCTGGCCCAGTTGCTCAACCTAACCAGGGAGAATGGCGGGCTGCGGGACAGTCATGTGTCCGTGGCGGGCTGGCAGGGCCCTGCCGCTAAACCCTTTGCCATGACTGCGGTCCAGGTAATGGTCATCCTCAACCCGCTCAGGCCATCCGACATGGCCTGCATCCCTGTGAATGCCCTTGTGACCGAGCAGTCATCGTATGACGTGCTGGTCGGCATGGAGGTCATGTTTCCCATGCGGCTCGAGGTACGCATGTGGGAAGGCCGCGCGGTGTACATCGTTGACAGAGACGGTGACGCCATGCGCCAAGCAAGCATCCCGGTGAGCTGCTACAGCTCGGACACTGGGGCAGTGCGTGTCTCGACGGTCAACCGGGTCGAGGCTGGCTCGCGACGCGGTGGTGGAGGTACGGATGGGGGAGGTCACGGCAGCTGGGGGGGCTGTGCGTGATAAGCATCGGCCGTGCATCCCAACAGCGCTGGTGGGACGGGCCTCATTGCAGAGCACGTGGGCGGCGCGACAGCAGCCGCAAGCGCGGCAGGCCCTTTTGCGTCAGCACGTCACCAACGCGGTGCGGCAGCAACAACTCTCTCATCTCCCGCGGCAATCGCAGTCCAAGTGGCTGTCGCGACAACCGAAGGTAACTTCTGTGCCGATGTTGTGGCAGAGTCGCGGGTCTTGTCCGAAGGGGTTGTATTGCTAGAATTGTTTGCTGGGATGGGAGGGGGGCTGGCTGGCTTTCTCGCTGCAGGCGGTACGTGCCACACGTTGATCGCCGTAGAGCCGTCTCCTACCGCTCGGGCAGTGTATAGGCATCACTGTGCCCAGCTGTCTGCCCTGTATCCATCTCAGTTCCTCCGTCTGCGTGGACAGATCCGTTTGGGGAGTGCCCTCAGGATATCCGTGCTATTGGGGAGGTTCATGTGCGAGGCCTTTTGAGGCGGCACAAGAGGATAGACCTCGTCCTCGCGGGCTGGGAATGTCAAGGGTTGAGTCAGGCCGGCGTAGGACGCGGGCTTGCGGATCCTAGGAGCGGGTTGTTTTGGGATCTGCTTCGAGTCGTTGGACTCTTGCAGCAGCTGCAGGACCAGCCACTAGCGTATCTTTTTGAGAACGTGGTGGCCGACGACAGCCCTCACGAGGTAGTGAGGAAGGACTGGGCCCAGATCGTGGACATCTTAGGGGCCCAGTCACGTGCGACAATGCAGGATTGGGCGGGCTCACCCACAGGTACCGCGCATTCTGGACCAACCTTGCACTCACCACCACCATCCAGGCAGTGGTAGATGCGATCACACGACAGCACGACGGCATGCCCGCGGAGGTGGCGCTGCCACCACATTTGGTCACGCAGCGTGTAGATGTCGCCGATCGGCACCCTTACGCACCCGTCAATCACGTAGGTAAGCCTATGTGCGCTCTTCCCACCTTGGTTAGTTACCAGGGGTCATCGGCCTACAGGGACCGGGGCAAGGGTTTGGTATGGGACACCGGTACGGGTTTGTTGGTGCAGCCGCCCGCTGAGTTTCGGGAGGTGAGCATGGGGTTCCATGTGGGGGCGTCCGCCGCTGAGGGGGTTTTAGAGGCCACTAGGTGGTCTCTCGTTGGGCAAGCCATGTCAGCCTTCCAGGTTGGGTATGTTCTGCGGGCCGCAATGCAAGTGCGCCAGGGTGGGGGAGATATCCCCACACCGCCACCGCCTGTCAGTGCCCACGCGGCTGGTGTCCGGCCAACAGCGTCCGGCGGCACTGGGTCGCCATGGAGATCGCGGCTGCTTCAACTATGGAGCGTTATCCTCATGACGTCCTTGTTGTCCAGCACGGTGTTCGCTGGAGCGCCCACCCTGCAGCAATCGGTCGGTCGCGCAGTCCGTGCCATTCAGCAGGTGAGCGTCACACCCGGTGTAGCCGCATTTTCCCTTTTCCACGATGCCGCTGTCCGGGGGCCTTGTCTCGACAGTAGGAGTGCCGCAGTCGCAGATCCTGCTGCCTCTCACATATGGGCCATAGGTGAGCACCTCACCGCCACGCAACGCAAGGCTATGGAGCACTGGTTGCATTCTGCACGCTCAGTATTCGCTTTCAGCAGTGAAGAACTAGGGTGCTACAACGGGGGCTGCATGGGGGTCCCACTAGATACGGATCAGCCCTTATTCAGGCGGCAGCATAGGCTGAGCTTGGCTGAGCTGGAATTCGTAGATGCTAACTGTCGAGAGCTAGAGGCAGCTGGGATCATCCGCGCTTCATCCTCCAGTTATGCAGCTGCCACGGTGGTCGCACCCAAGAAGGATACCATCACAGGCGAGTGGACAGGTATGCGCATGGCCACTGACCTGCGTCAGCTGAACGCGCACACTCCTGTTGATAGGTACCCCATGCCTCGGGTCGATGATGTTTTGGATAAAATATCTCCCCAGGTCAAGTATGTGTCGTCGCTAGATTTGCGTAGCGGCTTCCATCAGATCAAGGTCGTAGAGGCAGATCAGCGCAAGCTGGCCTTTTGGGGTGGGACCCGTCTGTACGAGTGGGTTCGCATGCCATTCGGACATCGCAACGCTAGTGCGGTGTTCCAACGTGCCATGGACCAGGTGCTGGCAGGGTTGCCATTTGCAGCCTGCTACATAGACGATGTCATTGTCTTTAGCGAGACATTTGACCAGCACTTAGCTCACCTCGATCAGGTTCGGATCGCCCTAGATAAGGCCAACCTGCGGCTGCACCCTGAAAAGTGCAAGTTCGCCCAACAGACCATAGGGTTTCTTGGTCATCAGATTGTACCAGGTGGCCGGACCCCTGAGGCAGCCAAAGTGGAAGCCATCAGCAACGCCGCAGTGCCCATCGACATCTCGGGGGTGCGCGCGTATCTCGGGCTAGCTGGCTATTATCGAGGATATATTCAGAATTTCAGCACCAAAGTCAAACCCCTGACTGAGTTGTTGAAGAAGGGCAATGTCTGGGCGTGGGGTCCGGCTCAGCAGCGAGCCATCGATACCATCAAACAGGAACTGACTGCCGCTCCTATCCTACGCGCCCCCGACTATGCTCTGCCCTTCATTCTTTACACCGATTGGTCCAAGGTAGGCCTAGGGGCTGTGCTAGCACAAAAGGACGATGCGGGGCGCGAGCATGTTATCGCGTACGCTAGTCGGAGTAACAACTCTGCCGAGAGTCGGTACTCTTCCTACGAGGGGGAAGCGTTAGCCGTTGTGTGGGCCATCAAGCACTTCAGGCCATATCTCTTTGGGCGGGTGTTCACACTTGTCACTGATCACCAGCCCTTATTGTGGTTGATGACCAGCGACAAACTCACGGGTAAGCTGGCCCGGTGGGCAATGATCATTCAGGAGTACCACCTGACAATCGTCCATCGGCCAGGTGTGGATCACTCCAACGCGGACGTCCTGTCCAGGTATGCTCTACCAACCACTGTTGACAACACTGGTGCGCGGGCCCTAGGGGCCGAGAGCTCGCCTGGGTCTGTGGTTTTTGTTAATGCTGCAGGCTTCGCTGACGCCGACGCCGAGGCAGACTGGCGCGCAGTCGAGTATACAGTCGCAGACTTTGCGGCAAGCTGCAATGCAGTTCACCCTTCTCCCTTCACCCCTGCCGCTGGCCTCCTCGCGTTGGAGGAAGGTAATTCTCCGTCCTTTGACATTGACAATACCTTGGCACGATACCTAGCACTCCAGGTGGTGTTGGTTGGCCATCTCACAGTGGAATGCAACATGGGTGATGTGTGGCTCGATGGGCGTGTGTTGGAGCAGGTCCAAGGGATAGCTCTCACCCCAACCCCTGTTGATTGGTCCTCAGCCCAGCGTGACGCTGAGTTGAATAGGGTGCAACATAGGGCGGTCACCTACTCGTGGGATGCCGGGGTCCTCCACAAAATGATCGGCAAGCGCAAAGTGGTGGTGCCGCCGCCTCACAAGCGGGTCGCCATCGTCCAGCAAGCCATGAGCGGTATGGCCACCTGGGTGGTAACCGCACTTTGGCGCTAGTGCGCGCCTCTTATTGGTGGAACGGCATGCGTGCCACAGTCGCGCAGGTCGTCGCTAGCTGCGCGCAGTGTGCCCGGGTGAAGGCCAGGTTCAATGTGGACCACGATGCGAAAGAATTGATGAGCCTACCCATCAGAGGGCTCTTCTACCGCTGGCACGTAGACCTGTGTGGGCCCTTTGATGAAAGTGCAGATGGCCACAAGTATGTCATGGTGTGTGTCGAAAGTTTTAGCAAGTGGGTCGAGCTCATCCCCATTGCTGACAAGCAGGCCGCCACCACCGCCAAGCACTTCGCCGACATCATCGCCAGGTTTGGCGCCCCCGCGGAGGTGGTCACCGACCAGGGCGGGGAGTTTCGGGGGAATTTCAGGAATTGTTGGATGCATGTCTCATTGATCACCGTCGCACTTCTCGGAGCATCCTCAGGCCAATGGTTTGGCTGAGAGATTGGTGCAGACTGTCAAGCAGGCTTTGCGCAAGTGGAGCCTGCAGTCAGCATCATTCACTATGTGGGATCGTGAACTGGCGTGGATAGCCATGGGTTACCGAATGTCACCCCAGGAGTCGCTCGCCTGTTTCTCCCCGTATTTCCTGTTGTTTGGGCGCGCACCCTTGCTCCCCACGGAGGCGCAGAGTGCACACCCCACCCCTATGGCGTTTGACAACGCCAGTCAGTTTCTGGCTGAGGTGACCGCACGGGCGGCTACTTTCCGCAAGGTTATGCCCATCGCCATGAACAACTTGTTCATCGCCCAGCACCGAGATACCCTGCGCTACGCTCAGCGCCGGGGGGGCGCTTACATGGCCCGTCAGCTGCATTTTCGTCCGGGGCAGTTCGTATTTCTCCGCACGCAGCTGACCGACACTCTTGACGTGACTGCGGGGCCGACCATCTTGCGGATCGTCGCCATCAAGCCATCTGGGGTCGCCATTTTGGAGGGCGTCGACGGCAGTCGCACCACCGATAACGTAAGCAACCTCAGTCCGTGTTCGTTGCCCAACTTATTGCCTGACCTCGCCCCGCACACGGCCAGGCGGGTCAAGGACGCACAGTGTCAGGTTTGCAATCGCGTACAGCCAGGGGGATACCATGTTGCTGTGTGATCGCTGTAATTGTGGGTGGCACATGCACTGCTTGCAGCCAGCGCTCACCACCGTGCCAGCAGGCCAGTGGTTTTGCCCAGTTTGTGTCGCTGCCCGTTTCGCAACCAGTAGCGTCACCATTTCCTTAGCTGCTGTGGTGTTGGCACGGTCGCTGGCCATGTGAGGAGCCATGAGAGCCAGCGAGGGGGGGAATCATGGGACAGGTCCTCGCCCACCACACCGGGCACTGTGCAGTTAAGGCAGGCACGGCAGCTCAGCTCATTTGGCTTTTACCAAAGCTGAGCATGGCCAGCCGCCATGGTGGCGCCGGAGATTGTGGTACGCAGACGCGACAGCTGTCACGGACGCGAGCTATGTCATCCGGGCGCCCGCTATGCACAAGACCGGTGACGTGCGCAAGGAATTTGTTTTCTGCGCATTTTCGACAAAGGCTAGTGACCGGGGGGGGGACACTAGCACTTGCAGCATAAGAGCGGACGAAAGTGTACGTGCGCGCGCGCCGGGCCAGGCACAACTGGGCGCGCACCGGCACGGACTTGAACGGACGGCAGCACAAGTGCGCAGCGTCGAGAGGATCATACGCGAGTTAGTGGACAGCTGGAGCTGGAGCTGGAGCTGGAGCTGGAGCTGGACTGCTGGACTTCAACAGCGCCGAGGCTATTGACAGGCCAGGTGTCTTTGTGGTGTAGAATAGCGGGTCAACGTTATGAGGACTGGACAGAAAATGGAAAAGGACAATTTGCGGTGCGGAGCCAGATCGCTGGAATGAATGCGAAATCGCTGGCAGCCCTACAAAGGGATTTCTTCTAGAAAGGAAAGATCAGAAGCAATATTTGCTGGGCCACTCACACGCAAGGTGTGAGCGTGCAGATTGTTTGAAGGATATTATGCTTCGACCTTGGTGGTCGTGACTAAATGCCGGACATTCCCAGGGACAGAAATGCCATGGAACAGGTCCTCGCCCACCACACCGGGCACTGTGCAGTTAAGGCAGGCACGGCAGCTCAGCTCATTTGGGTTTTACCAAAGCTGAGCATGGCCAGCCGCCATGGTGGCGCCGGAGATTGTGGTACGCAGACGCGACAGAGGGATGGAAAGGGCCAGCGGCGCGACCCGATGCAATGACTTCCATGCTGATCAACGTCATCCTCAACCCCACGGACCCAAAGCGGATGGCCTGCGTGGCTGTGCCGGCCTTGGTGGTCGACAGGTGTGGGTATGCAGCCCTTATCGGGATGGACGTCATGTATCGCCTCGGGCTCATAATTGACCCTTGGCTGGAGGTTGCGACCTACCGCCGTGATTGGCAGGGGGAGGGGAAGCAAAAGGCGCTTCTTCCCATTCAGTGCAGCAGCGACCCGGAGCCTAACCCGCAGGGGGTGGTGTCGCTAGACGCGTGTGTGGCTGCAGTGGTGTCGCCCGCCAGCATAGAGGTGGAGCCAGGGGATGCGGCTGAGAACTGGGGGGGGGGCGTGTGGCCGGACGCGCAAGCGGTGCACATGGCGCAAGCGGCTAGCGACAAGCGCGCGCGCGATAGGCACCGGTGTGTGCTGCCTGCGGCGTTGCCAGCGCGGGATGCGCAGAGGCAAAGTTGGCTTGCCCAGGTTGCGCCCCTGCCACGCCTGCGCGATGTGCGCGCACGGGTGATGGCGGCATGTCAGGCACTGCCCAATTAAGGGTGCTGGGGGGAAGCGGCGCCAGCCGGGTGCCATCACGCCGTACCCCGGCTTTATAGCGCAGAGGTGCTGGAACGCATCCCGGACTTCGGGCGTGCCACCGTCGTGCTGGAGCTGTTTGCAGGTATGGGTGGCGGCATAGCCGGTTTCCTGAGCAGCGGGGGGGTATGCAGCAAGCTCATTGCGGTGGAGGCATCGCTCACAGCCAGGGCGGCATATTTGCACCACTGCGCTATCTTGTCGCAAGCATACCCAGCACAATTTCCTCCATCCGCCTGGGCTGATGTCTTCGGCGAGGGCACTCATGACGTGCGCTTCCTTGGGCAGCAGCAGCTGCGCCGCCTCATCTCACAACATGGCGAGGTAGGGTTGGTCATTGCTGGCTGGGAGTGCCAAGGCATGAGCCAGGCTGGGCATGGCCGGGGCCTTGCCGACAGCAGGAGCGGCCTATTTTGGGACATGCTGCGCATTGTGGGCGAGCTCCAGCAGCTGCAGCAGGTGCCACCCGCCTACTTATTTGAAAACGTAGGGGCGGTGGACAGTCCCAGCCCCACTGTTCGGGAGGATTGGGGCACCATTGTGGGTATTTGGGGGGAACCCGTGGTGTCGGACAATGCCGGGCTGGGAGGGAATACCCATCGGCTGCGCGCGTTCTGGACCAACATCGCTGGCCAAGGTTCTACGCAGGCGGTGATGCAGCATGTCGCTAGCCACATTGAGCTGCCACCGGTCGATGTCGTGTTGCCCAGTCAACTCAGGGCGCAGTATGTGGAGCACGATGATCAGGCACCCTACGCGCTCGTCAACAAGGCAGGCGCCCCCATGCGAGCACTGCCCACCCTTGTCAGTTACCAAGGGTCCCAGGCTTATCGTGATCGGGGCAAGGGGCTTGTGTGGGAGCGTGCCACAGGCCTCTTGGTTCAGCCACCCACGGGGTTTCGTGAACTAAGCATGGGCTTTGCTGAAGGTGCATCCGCCGCCCCAGGGCTCCTGGAGGTGGAGCGATGGTCGCTCATTGGCCAGGCCATGTCAGCCTGGCAGGTGGGGTACACCTTGCTAGCAGCGCAAGGTGTGCGGAGGGTGCAGCGGGTTGCACTCCCCGTCCATGCTGTGACTGCACAGGCGCAGAGTGACACTTCTCCACCCACCGGTGCTGCGCCGGCTGGTGTGCCTAAGGCGGAGCGTGCAGGCGGCAGGGGCCAAGGGTGGTCCTACACCTGGCGCCAGGTATGGTCAGTCATCCTCATGACTGCGCTCCTCACCAGCTGTGTGTTCTCGGCGGCTCCGGCCTTTCAGTTCCTCGTGGCGAAGGCACAACAGCAGGTGGGAGAGCGAGGCATTACGCCGGGAGCGGCGGCATACATGCTGTTTCAGTCGGCGGCCGTGCGCGGTCCCACGGTGGCTGTGCACAATGTCTCGAGCGCAAGCGACCCGGCAGCAAACCATCAATGGAGCGTCTGTGAGCACCTCACAGCTGAGCAACGCGCGAGGCTGCTCAAGTGGCTGGAAGGTGCGCGCAACGCGTTTGCATTCAGCAGTCAAGAGCTGGGATGCTACAATGGTGGGCAGATGCGGGTCCCGCTGGACACCGATCAGCCACTGTTTCGCCGACAACACCGGCTGAGTCAAGCTGAGCTGGAGTTTGTGCAGCAACAATGCGAGGAGCTGGAGGCTGCTGGCATCATTCGGTCATCCACATCCAACTATGCGGCCGCGACCGTTGTGGCGCCCAAGAAGGATGCGGTGACAGGTGAATGGACTGGGATGCGCATGGCGACGGACCTGCGGCAACTCAACGCACACACCCCGATGGACAGGTATACGTACCCCATGCCGCGAGTGGAAGATGTGCTTGACCGGATATCGCCACGCGTGCAGTTCATCTCATCCCTAGACCTCCGCAGTGGGTTTCACCAAATCCAAGTGGCGGAGGGTGACCAACGCAAGCTCGCGTTCTGGGGGGGCCACCGACTCTATGAGTGGGTCAGCATGCCTTTCGGGCATAGGAATGCGAGTGCCATCTTTCAGCGTGCCATGGATCAAGTGTTGAATGGCATGCCATTCGCTGCGTGTTACATTGATGATGTGATCATCTTCGGTGAGACATTTGAGCAACACCTCCAGCACCTTGAGCAGGTGCGCATGGCACTGGCGCGAGCCAACCTAAAGCTGCATCCCGAGAAGTGTCGGTTTGCGCAGCGGAGCCTCGACTTCCTCGGACACCAGATCATTCCTGGCGGCAGAACTCCACAAGCGTCCAAGGTGGAAGCGATCGTCAACGCGGCAACGCCCACGGATGTGGCGGGTGTGCGGGCTTACCTGGGGCTGGCGGGGTATTACCGAGGTTATATCCCCAACTTCAGCACCAAGGTTAAGGGGACGGTCCCGGCGCGAATATTTTTGGCGCCGAAAAATTCGCGGTATACCCGTCCGTACCGTGAAAAAGTGGTGCACGGGGCGCGCACCCCTACCGGAGCTGGCCATGGCGACGTGCTTTCAGGCAGAGTAGAAAAAGATAGCTCCCGGAATGCAGAGAGACTGAGCGAATCTTAAAGACGATGAGTAAATGATACTGCTACGTAGCGGAGTTCGCGTTTTTTGCAGTGTCGATGATTTTATTGATGACCATCGCCACGGGGGTCCAATCTGATGTTTTCGTCGAGAGGAATAAATTAGAATGCACGCTGGCGGCGGTGATTGTCAGGTTTTATGGGCTTTACCTAGCGTCAAGGATGCGTTTAAATTGTTATTGGTAAAGCTTTAAAAAATTTGCTGGGTTTCGGCAAGATTTCCGTCATGATCGGTAAGACACTCTCCAGGCTCGCGGGATGCGCGTCTTATTATTCCATGGAAGGTTGTTCTTTCTTGCGCCGCTGGGCGAAGGACAATTCCGGTAATGGTACGGTCGTGTGATCAACGTGACCCTATTAATGTTTCGCTTCCTTTATGGGTTATCAACGCAAGTTTTCGGCTTTTTTCCGTGCAGTTAGCGCCAGGTATAATGCCATTCCGTGCTGCGCATCGCCAGATTCCTGGCACCTTTCAGTGGTTTTTATGTACGTTGCATGGCTGGGACGTGTCGAAGCGTGACCGTGGCATATCGTCAAGTTGTCAGGGATTTGCTGAGTGGTTTCTTGGAAGGAGATTGCTAATAGCACTCAGTTTTGTGTGAATATTGACGCGGCCTTTCTTAGCAGAGGCTTCATTGTGGCTAGAGGCTCACAAGCTTGAGTTTGTTTCTTGGCAAACAATTGCGCTGGAAAGAAAGGTGGCAGTGGTTTTTCTGAGGGGCATACTGCATGGGTGGAACTGCACGTAGGTAGGGGTTATCGTTGTCTTGTTGGCCTTTCTCCCGCTAAAATGGGAGAGCCCTAATTCATATGCTAGCAAGGCAAGGTAACCATGGTGAGAAGCCTTGGCAATCAGCATGTATGATAAATCTGCTTTCTCTGTGGACTGTCTGTTGTTACCCTTGTAGGGCAATTAGTGGATATGGCTTTCTAGGGTGTGTTTGAGCTTGGTTTGGGGATGATGCCCACACCATGAACCTGGAATATGCTTTAGAAGTGTCGGCTAGGCATGTAGTAGAGCTACCTGCCTCATTGTTGTGCACACGCGCAACAGGTTGCCCGTGTCGAGGTAAGGCAAGGGCACATGACATGCCCAGCCACCTCCTTGTACATTGTGGTCGAATTGGGCATGGTCAGGAGCCTTTTGGATGGCATAGGAAGTGTTAGTGTGCCTTAATACTCACTAATGCCTTCCTTAGCGTCTGCACAGGTGGCCAACTGCCAAAATTAATAACTGCTACAGCTGAGCTCAGAATGCCACCAAACTTTGACAGTGCCTTCTATGGTCATGACAGAATTTGACTAATACTTTTTAGGCCTAATTGATGTGTTATGAGTGTGTATGGGAACGCCCCGCCTAAAAAAGCGTATTTTTGGCCCAAAAATTAATAACTCAAAGGGATGTGCTGATTTTGTTGATCCAATTAGGTAGAAACCATGTCCCATGACATTTTTATATGGGTATTACTTTTTTCATGCAGCTGGTTCTCCCACTGTTCTGGGCAAGATGTGCCCCGGACAGCGTTTTTTTCTATTTTTAGCTCATAGCCGGTGTATGGCTGGGGTTAGTACCCCCAACAAGTGGTGGTATGCATGCCCAAACATCATGTTTATGGTCCCCAAACATCATTCAGTGGTTGTCAGTTGCATTTCTGTAGTTATTAGGGGGCTTCAGTTTTGATACATTTCCATGGGACCCTCCCCTTAAGCCACTGACGGAGCTGTTGAAGAAAGGTGCAGTCTGGGCATGGGGTCCGGCGCAGCAACGCGCCATTGAGACCATCAAGGCAGAGCTCACCTCAGCGCCGATACTCCGTCAGCCCGACTATGCCCAGCCATTTGTGCTATACACGGATTGGTCCAGGGTTGGACTTGGTGCTGTGTTGGCACAGAAGGACGTGCATGGCAAGGAACATGTGGTGGCGTATGCCAGCAGGAGCAACAACACGGCTGAGGCCGTGTACTCATCGTATGAGGGCGAGGCTCTGCTGGCCGTGGTGTGGGCCATCAAACATTTTCGGCCATACTTGTTCGGGCGTCAGTTCATGCTGGTCACCGACCATCAGCCACTGCAGTGGTTGATGACAAGTGCTAATCTGACAGGCAAGCTGGCGCGCTGGGCCATGATTATTCAAGAATATAACATGACCATTGTACACCGCGCTGGGGTGGACCATTCCAACGCCGATGTCTTATCACGCTATGCTTTGGCAACGTCAGAGGACCGGACGGGGGCGCGAGCGCAGGGCGCGGAGGGACCACAGGGCTCAGTCGTCTTTGTCAACGCAGCCGGGCCATGCGATTCCGAGTCGCGATGGCTTTCCTACAGTGATGCCGTGGCGGAGTTTGCGTGCTACGCCAATCCCGTACGGCCAGCGGCTTTCACGCCATCCCAGGGCGTGATATTTCTTCCTTTGGCTGAGGACATGCTTGCGCAGCCGGTGGATCCGGCGAGCATGGGCTGTGTGGTGCTGCATGCTGCCGATAGTCACGCCATTGCGGTGGAGTGCTGCGCTGGGGACGTGTGGCTGGATGGGAGGGTTCTCGAGCGGGTGCAGGGTTTGCCTGCCTCTCCAGCCCCTGCTGACTGGACACCGACGCAGAGGCAAGCCGAGCAAGAGCGCGTGGGGCGCCGGGCTGTGAATTATACCTGGGAGGGCAACCAGGTCTACAAGCTTGTGGGGCGCCGCAAGCTGGTCGTGCCGCCCCCTGACAAGCGTGCTGCCCTCGTTGCACATTACCATGAGCGGTTCGGGCACATGGGTGCAAACCGCACAGGTGCCATGGTGCGTGGGGTCTATTGGTGGGCAGGCATGAAGCATGCCATAGCACGGCAGGTAGCCAGTTGTGCTGAGTGTGCTCGCGCGAAAGCGCGTTTCAACCTGGACCATCATGACAAGGAGCTCATGAGCTTGCCCATCCGGGGCTTGTTCTACCGGTGGCACGTCGACTTGTGTGGGCCCTTTGAGCTCAGCACTTCCGGCAACCGTTACGTCATGGTGTGTGTGGAATCGTTCAGCAAGTGGCTGGAACTGATTCCCCTACCCGACAAGCACGCCGCCACCACAGCCACCTACTTCCTGGATGTTATTGCTCAGTATGGGGCACCGGCAGAGGTGGTTTCAGACCAAGGCGGGGAATTTCGTGGGGAATTCCAAGAGCTATTGGATTCCTGCTCCATCGATCATCGGCACACGTCGCGGGAGCACCCTCAGGCCAATGGACTGGCTGAGCGTTTGGTTCAGACAGTCAAACAGGCGCTGCGCAAATGGGCGTTGCAAGCAGCACGTGTGGCCACCTGGGATAGGGAACTCCCCTGGATCGCCATGGGCTACCGGATGAGCCCACAAGAATCCCTCGCCCAGTTCTCCCCCTATTTTCTGCTCTTTGGTCGGGCACCATTGTTGCCCTCTGAGGTGCAGGAAGCTCACCCCCAGCCGATTCAATGGGATGACGCCAATGAGTGGCTGCGGGAGGTTGTGGCGCGCGCCGCCACATTTAAGAAGGTGATGCCCATCGCGATGAACAATCTGTTGATCGCGCAGCACCGCGACACACTGCGGTACGCCCAGCGACGGGGTGGCAAGTATATGGCCAGGCGGCTGCAGTTCCACCCCGGCCAGTATGTGTTTCTGCGGACTCAACCCCAACACACGCTGGACGTCACGGCCGGGCCCACCATCCTTCGCATTGTGGAGATTAAGCCTTCGGGGGTGGCCGTCCTCGAGGATGGTAGTACTCTTCGATCGAAGGTGCGGATGGTAGTAAGACCACCGACAATGTGTCGAACCTGTCTCCTTGCTTCTGGCATGCCCCACCTGGCACGGAGCATCCAGCCGCACACCGCTAGGCGCATCCGCGATGCGCAGTGTCAAATTTGTCACCGGGTCGACCAGCCTGAGGTCATGTTGCTGTGTGATCACTGCAACTGCGGCTGGCATCTTCACTGCCTTCAACCCCCTCTGTCTCAGGTACCGGCTGAGGGTTCCTGGTTTTGCCCTGTGTGCATTGCTGCGGGGTTCACCACCCATGCGATTCAAGCAGCTACTGCCACTTTGTTGCTCGCTACCCAGCAAAGGACTTGGTAGCGAGGGGGGGGAGAAAAGTGGGCAGCACTAGTGGGGTAAGGCTAACATGTGGCCCATCGATCACCCATGCAGCCATACCTCATGAGGGCCAACGAGGTCGTGGGCTACTGTCAGTGCAGGGAGTTTGGCACGAGTACGCGACAACAGGAGATTTGATCGTGAGATGGTGATTCTGATGCTGTGCTCGTGAGATGGTGATTCCAGGATGGGCAAACATCATCCGCAGCCTGTCCAGGTAGCTTCCGACGAGGTGAAGAAGCGATTCTTGCAGAACAAGTACTTGGACGAGGGGCAGCCCATAGTTTGCGTCAGTCCCCTACAATATCGGTCAACGCTGCGCAAGCAGATCGCCGTCCTGAGCGAGCGTTATCTCGCGCCGGGGATTGTTAGAGAATACCAGGACGAGGACCATTTCCAGGCCTGCGTTGCCCGTTTGCTCGTAATTTGTCCTTGGGCTGGGGCGCTGGCAGCGTCAGAGTTTCAGGCTGCAAAAGCTACTTATGCAGCCAGTCTAGAAAAGTTCAAGACAGGAAATCGGAAACAACCCCCCCTCGAACCGAAACAGGAGACAGCCGCCCAGTACATTGAGACGCAGTGGTCCCGATACCTCTCAAACCACAAGGACAAGGATTTGAAGAGTCCTAGTGACGATGACGACAATGAGGCCGCGGGTCCCCCACGGAAGATGAGGAAAAAGCAAGCGAAAGAGCGGGTCAGCACAGTCAATGCCAACTCGCCCACCGGCAGTCGGCAGCCTCTGAGTTCCCTGACGAACATCGTCGCTTTCGAGAATGCCGCCAAGGTAAATTTAGCTATTCGAAAATCTTTTGTTTTATTTATCGTTTGCAGGTGGCCAGCGCCGCCAGTGTCATAATTATTTAATGAAACTACCAATGCGTCAGTGTACCCGGCCCCTCAGTGTACTCGCTGAAGCATTAACTCGGACCCTTCATTTCGTATCAATGCTCTCTTGTGCAGACCGACGAGATCAAGCCGATGGACATCCAAACGACGCAGGACGACCACATCGAAAGGCTCGAGCGCGAGCTGGCGGAGGTGAAAATGCGGAGGGCTGCAGCGGCCACCGCAGGGCCCCCAGCTCAGCCGTTGATGCAGAAATCAGCCGCGGGGCCCACTATTTTCATCACGCCACCACTCCCGCCAGCAGCCTTTGCTGCTAGCAAAGCGAAGGAGTGCCTCATTGCAGTCCAAGATGGTCCATCTGCCAAGGCTGGTTTTGTACCGGCCGTCAAGAAGGTGGAAAATTCTGCCCGCAAGGAGGGGGGTGAGGGTGACAAGGTGGGAAAGAAGATGGGCGAGACGGCGGGGGAGATGGCGGAAAAGAAGGTGGCCGGGACGGGGGGAAAGAAGGCGGGCGAGGTGGGGGGAAAGAAGGCAGACGGCAAGGCGAGTGAGGTGGCGGGCGACAAGGCAGGCAACCTGGCGGCCCAGAAAGGGGGCAAGAAGGCAGCCAAGCAGGCAGAAGGCTCCCCCCCTCTTGACCTGGGCCTGCAACATTTTCTTGCTGCGCTTTCTACCAAGGCCACGGTGCGGGATCCACCGCGGCACAACCAGAGGTTGGCCTTTTTGTGGCCCAGCGCTACCTTCTGGTTCTGCCGGACGAGCCGAGCTCGATCATTTGGGAGATCGGCAAGATACAAGCGCACAATCCACGGAAAAAAAAAATCCGTGGGCAATCAAGTTTGTGGATTATTCCGGGCAGACAGCTGTCTACAATGCTCCCCTGGACAATTTGCCGCAGGGTGGAGATAGCAAGGAGCTGCATGCCTGGGTGGTCCTGGACAATGTTGTCCAGGATGACCTCGTCAACTACGGCAAAGTCAAGCGCCGCCAGTGGTACGCCAAGTGCCAGGTCAAGGCAGAGGAAGAGCGTCAGCTAAAGAAGCAAGAAAAGAAGAAGAAGAGGATGGCAGACGAGGAGGAGGGTGGGGACAGTGAGGGTGAGGAGGCGGAGGACGGGAGGGAGGCGGAGACGGAGGGGGGAGCAGAGGTCAAAGCCAAGGCCAAAGCGGAGGCGGACTCCAAAGCCGAGCCGGAGGCCAAGGCCAAAGCACAGGCGGAGGCCAAGGCCAAAGCGCAGGCGGAGGCCAAGGCCAAAGCGCAGGCGGAGGCCAAGGCCAAAGCGGAGGCCAAGGCCAAGGCCAAAGCGGAGGCGGAGGCCAAGGCCAAAGCGGAGGCGGAGGCCAAGGCCAAAGCGGAGGCGGAGGCCAAGGCCAAGGCCAAAGCGGAGGCGGAGGCCAAGGCCAAAGCGGAGAGCATGGGGTTTTCTAAGGACCAGGGTGGCGATGGGGCCGTTGCCTCGGGGGGGGGGGGGCGCTGCCGTGCAACTTCACATCGCCACTTCCTGCAATGCGGCAGCCTGCTTTCTGTGATGCTGAACCACCAGAGCCGCCAGCCCTGACGGAAGCGGAGGTGGAATTGGCAAGGCTGGAGGCGTTGATAATGAGGCAAAAGGCCCTTGTTCAGCGGCAAAGGAATGCTGATGCCTCGATGTCAAGTCACGCGATGACAGCAACATCGGTAGGTGCTCACAGAGTTGCGGTTGTCAGAGTTTTTTTGTTTTTTTATCGTCGTTGATCTGCATGAAATGAATTTATGAATGTGCTAGTATGTTGTGTGAGAGTTGTGTATTCAGCGCCATTCAATGGTTTTCCGATATCTTGTTTCCATTTCTTTGCAGGTTGACTGGACGCGCCAAGAGAGAGCCATGGGGCGCCATGCTGGTGATGACTCAGACAGTGATGATGCCAGTGTGGGCTCTTCCGGGGTGTCCTCACCACTCAAGGTATTTTGGTTTCGGTTACAGTACTCGTGTTGTTTTTTAGTTTACATAAGAATGTGTGTGCAAGGGAAATTTGTTGTTGCATTCTTTTTGACATCTGCTATACCTGTTCCAATGAGGGCATGCAGAGGCATTAATCATTTATTCCATCAATCATACCAAGGGAGCGGTTGCAGGGGGTAAATCTTTTTTGGGTGTCGGGGGCAGGCATCAGTTTCTTTTTTTTTTTAGGGGCGGCAGGCATCTTTCATTTAATTCTTTGATTGATATGGCCGGGGGCAGGCAGGTAAGGTTATTGTTCCTTACTTTTCAGTGGGGAATTGAATGGGTATTATTTTTCATTGGGGCACCCTAACCACATCCATTTATGCATGCCACCCCACCACATTTATGTAGGCAAGGAATTGTCAAGGAAGCAAGGTAGGGGTTTTGTGCACAGGTACATAGGTTAGCTCCTCGTTTCTCTTCATGCTAGCCTTCTGGATGTGATGTTTTTGTGGTGCAGAAGCTCTGGACGCCAACCAAATGCGAATCATTGACGAGTAAGGAGTTGAGAATGAGAATGATGTTTGCAAGAATGCGGCACTAGGTGCCTGGGTTTATTATCAATTTATATGTTTACAAGTTATGTGTGCAACCCCAAGATTGCGATAGGCCTTATCGACATTGCACCAATCACATTTCATGTGCATTAGCGATTTCCAAGAGGCACACTGAACTAGCGTTACGCCAGCGTTGCACAATGCTTCTAGACGCTTCTAGAACCATTTACAAATATCCATTAGCAGGGAATATTGCCGTATTTTTCTGCCCGCTGAAGGGGTGTTTTATCTCATCAATCCTTGGCACGACTTCAACAGCCTGACAGTCAGCGTGACCACTAATGATAATGCATCAACTTGGCTATACTGCCACCATGGTCATGCACACAAGCTGTGTGCAGCAATTGTGAGTATTGTTTCACAGATTTACATTCCATGATGCATGCACCGGTTTATACACGCATGTCGGTCATGCAACAGATTGCAACTCCAGCCCTTTCTTTTTTCATGTGGCAAAAGGACTGCGTACTCAAATCTGTAAGAACTACGGCCGTGCAGGCCTTGCCATCATGAACGCACCTTAGGCCCCACATGGTTTTGGAGGGTAATCCCCAGCCAAACAAATTACACCAGAGCATCGCTACCGGGAAAACCTACCAAGGTAAAACCCGAGTCAAGGGGCCATTCACACTCCACGACATCTCAACTAGTGCCGTGGCTGACCCAGCGACATATTGTTCATTTGGTGCCTAAGAAGAGTATACTGTGCCTTGGCGGAGCTATAGAGCTTGGTAAGAGCATCCGAGCAATTCTGGTCGCCTGCCACGTGCTCGGTATGGAGCGCATCAGAAAATTCCTTCACCCGGAGGAAGTCAAGGTCTCTCGTGCGAGCGTAGGGGTTCTCAATGAAGTCCACCAGCGCTTGGCTGTCGGTGCGCATGACGCGATCGATGCGTGTGGTGAGACCGCCCAGCTTGAGGATCCAGCAGAGTAGCGCGTGGAAATACGCGAGCTCACTTGCAGCCTCGCAGTACGCACGCGCCTCGGCGGTGTCCGACCCCACATACACACGGCGGTGGAGACGTGAGAACCACGCAAAGATGGAGGATGGCGCAGATTGTTCAGGGTTTGAGATATAGCTAACAGCCGCACACCTACCACGCATCTTGGTAAGCATCCGCGCATCCAAAGAACTGTCACAATAAGCCCCTAGCTCGATGGGCTTGTCCCAGTCAACACCCTGCAGGACCAACCCCGGTGAGGCCTGCACATACTCAGCTACAACCGGGCGGGCCAACAAGCAGAGAACATCGTCTGTCAACCGACGAAGGACAGCCAAGTCAGGGCTCGTGGTACACGCAAGCCAATTGAGTTTGCCACGCAGCGCACCACACTCAGAGGGAAGGATAGGCCCAGTGCGGGCCATGACCTCCTTGACCAGGTCGGGGACATAGCTACCCTTAGGATGCAGCAACATGACCCACTGCCCGTGCTCATCGTGATCGAGAATAGTGTCCATGCCCATGAAGGGCACGATCTTGCCCGGCTCCCTAAAGACGAGCTTGCCCACAGGGTACACTGAGTGCACGAGCGAATGGAACCACACAATCCACTCCCGTGGCCCCAGGCAGTCACAGTCATCGGCATGCACGAAAACAAACACGAGCTCCCCCTTCCAGACACCAACAAACAAGGAGGGGTCCAGGTCGCTGTACATCATGCGTGCGCGGTTAAGTAGAAGGCGCTCTAAACTCTTGCGCCACGCCCGGTTGCAATCTGTTGCATGACCGACATGCGTGTATAACCTGGTGCATGCATAATGGAATGTAAATCTGTGAAACAATACTCACAATTGCTGCACACAGCTTGTGTGCATGACCATGGTGGCAGTATAGCCAAGTTGATGCATTACAGGGGTCACCCGCAGTATCGCAACAAGAATCGCAACTACGCAACTTTCCAGGAGGACCAAAAAACACTTTTGTTGCGATTCTTGCGAGGACCGATTTGGACGAAAAGTTGCGAAACGGCAAACGCGTGGTATCGCAACTAAAGATACACCCCGACGTGAAGTATGTCACTCCTTGGCTGACCGGCGCGAAGAATCAACCGAACTGAAATGAGCGGCGTCAGAAAAATGCTATAGCCGCAGTCGCGCAACATCTAATGATGCGCACATTATCTCGGGCTGGTTTTTACTGCGTCTACACGCGTTAATCATCACGGGGGTGACGATGAAAGGCAGCACTTGTTATTAGCTTCTGTATCATTGAATTTTTCGCAACCAGTAGTTTTCGTATGATGTATTTCGCGTATTTCATCATCGTTCAGGGCCAGGAAAGTCTCGACGCCGTGATGAGATTGCCTTTCTGTCATGAGATTGCTAGCTTTCCGCTAGCCTTCTTTTTGCGGTTTCGGCATGGCGCAGTTTAGTGTACCTGCGGATACCGTCAACAAGGTAAAGTCGTTATATCATTCGGTAAGTAATCTCGGACACGTTGTTGAAGGTTTGTGGTGTTAAGTTCGCTAACTTACTACTCCTGTGTACTAGTTTGTGGTTGTGGTTTTGTACAACCGTCGTCGTAAGATTTTCATCAGTTTTGTTCATGATTAGCTGCGTCTGTACCTAATTTTCTAGAATGACGATTGATTTAACATCTAAAGGAGTTGTAGATGGTAGCACGATGGTTTCTATTGCCTAAATTCTTCAGGAAAGATGGTATCATGGCCAGTTTTTTGTCAGCCTTTTGGCTTTGCTAGTAAAGGACGCCTGTGCAGTTGTGCAGTCCGTGCAACATCTATGGAGGCCCCAGTGCCTTGCTGACGTAGAAAAGAAGTTCGATGCAGTGTTTGTATATTTTCATCCTAGGCATGCAAATGGAGGTCATTTCTCATGTTCTGGATGCATGGGTAACACCGCCCCTTGCACCCCCTTGCTACGTGTGCATTTGGGCCTTGGTTTGTGAAGACGTCCAATATTGCATTATCACTTAACATTGCATTGTAAGTGTCTTTTTTATCGCACCCGTGCACCCCCCTGAGATTAGTGCTGTATTTAGCACCCATAGGACATATAGGACATTGCAACATGACTAATGACATGACCCCGAAGTAACTCCCTATATGCGTGTGCTTTGGTCCCAGTATGGACACTAGATTGTTATCAGGCTGGTTTCTGGACATTATCATGCAAGGTGCAACCAGCCATAATTAGGGGTAGAGTTACACACTGGTCATCCAAGGGCTAAGTGCAGGCCAGCACGCGGTAAAATGGTGACTGTGCATTAATATTAAAAAATTAAATTACGACACGCAGACGCTACGCGTTGATCAGGCGTCGCGTGACCGCCATGCGAACATTAATAGTTGTCGCGTATATTACATCCTCAATGATGTGGAGGCGGAGATGGAATGAGTATCTATAATGTAACCTTGAGTGACAGGGTTGCTGACACCACGGCCCGAATCACTGTTATTACACTTGTACTGAATTGGGTCACATGCATACCCCCACCGACTTGGGGTTGGTATCCTTTATATATCCTGCCATGGACTGGAATCGTTGTCTCCTTGAATACATGTATAACTCACATGGGTCAGGGGGCCTGCCCATATTCACCACTATATTAATCCCTAAAAGGTGCTTACACTGTCCTCGGTCGCATTCATGCATGCATTCGCGTATCCATGCATGCAATCACTTCCATCCCTGCAAGCATTCACGCATCCATGCATGCAAACACCATCCATCCACGCAAGCATTCACGTATCCATGCATGCAAACACCATCCACCCCAAGCATTCACACATTCATGCATGCAAACACCATCCATCCATGCTAGCATTCACGTATCCATGCATGCAAACACCACCCATCCGTGCAAGCATTCACGTATCCATGCATGCAAACACCATCCACCCAGGCAAGCATTCACGTATCCATGCATGCAAACACCACCCATCCGTGCAAGCATTCACGCATCCATGCATGCAAACACCATCCACCCATGCAAGCATTCACGTATCCATGCATGCAAACACCATCCACCCCAAGCTTTCAGGTATCCATGCATGCAAACACCACCCATCCATGCATGCAAACACCATCCACCCATGCAAGCATTCACACATTCATGCATGCAAACACCATCCATCCCTGCAAGCATTTACGTATCCATGCATGCAAACACCACCCATCCCTGCAAGCATTCACGTATCCATGCATGCAAACACCATCCATCCCTGCAAGCATTCACGTATCCACGCATGCAAACACCATCCATCCCTGCAAGCATTAATGCAATATCGATTCGTGTAATTAGCACCCATCCTGCGAGCATCCATGCAATTACCACCCATCCTGCGAACATTCACGTGCAATCCATGCATGCAGACACCGCCATCCATTCGATGCAAGCATTCACGTTTCCATGCAGCCACCCATCCTCGGCCCGCAGCATCATGGTGAACACAGCATTTCCCTTGCCCGGCCTGCGGCCGGACTGTAACACTGGACTGTCTCACCGCTTTAACAAAGACGGTTCAGGGCGATATATGTAGTCGCATCAAAGTTGCACCCGCACGGCCAGCAAATGCTGGGCCGCTGCCATCCCCACTTCACAAACACACCCTCTTTCAGAATCTGTCCAGTATTGTTGCCTAATGCATCCCCGTTCGAAAGAGCGACATAATGAAACCACACTGTGAATGAAACAACGCAGTTTGTTTAACATGCCACGGCGCCGACTATACCTCAAGACCATAGCTGAGTAATGTCGGCGGGACAATGACGGGGTAATGACGCGCAATGACGAGACGATGACGCGCGTGATGATTAGGGAACTGTTTGATAACGAAAGGTTAGTGGTTGTAGACTAATTATAGGTCGTTGATTATTCAATGAAGAGGCGGCACACTTCTGTTTTTGTTCATTATTGCACTGACTTCCGCGCGATGAATCCCACTGAACTGAACTGAACACCGCGCGGCCAATCAATCGTCAACGGCGGTAACTATTGCAAGTACATATTGGATCCTGCACACCGATTGGCGACAATTTATTCCTTTCGGCGCACGTGTACGGCGTACTTTTGGTATACGTGCCAGGTTTGTTGCGATTCTGTTGCATTGCGGAACTCTAGAATTGGTGGGTTTTCAGTTGCGGAACTAGGTGTTGCGATACTCGAGCACGCTCCCATTTTTCATCCAAACATCACTTTTGAAAAGTGAAGGTGCCATGGTGTGCCCATACCTGCCATTAATCGAAGTGGATGATAAATTTTTTTTTTTTGAGTTGCGATTCTTGTTGCGATACTGCGGGTGACCCCTGTATTATCATTGACTGCTGGCGTCGGCTTCACGGCACCCTTGCCGGCCAGCTCCTGAGCAGCGCCACCGAGCGCCATGATCTCGCGGATGCAGGCGAAAGCAGCAGCCTTGCTTGCCAGCTTCTCCTTGGTCAGGACGGACGCCAGGCTCTGCACGGTGCTTTCTGACATAGCACCGCTGCCAAGGGCCTTGCCCAAGAACAGGACCACCGAAAAATCATCAGCAAATTTTAGATTGGTTTCTTCTAGCATCCGCTCGAAGGCCAGCGTGGCCTTGGCAGTGTCACCTGACTCTTCGAACGTCAGAATCTGCATGACGTCCTTGATGGACTTCACCAGCCCTGTCGGCGCGAGAAGCTCAGTGAGCCGCTCAAGGAACTGATTCCAGTCCCATGCCTTCTCCTGGGCGATCCGAATCAGGTCCCGCACCGCCTGCGGCCCTTAATTGCTGGCCAGTGGAGCCCCCCGCAAGATCCGAAAAATCTGCGCGGGAGTCTTCACTACAGTGCGGACTTTCTCCTCCCAGGCCTTGATTGCCCAGACAAAGTCACGGTTTTCCTTGTCTGTAGCCTTGTCGGCCAACGGCTCTGGCAGCATGCGAACCGGCACCAGTTCGTGCTGTCGCAGCTCCTTGTAAGCATCGGCACCATCGCCAGTCAACTGAATGGCGTCCGTGTCGGAACGGGAGCCGCGAGCCATTGTAAATAGCAGCTTTTGAGTACGAGTTGAGAATGAGAATGATGTTTGCAAGAATGCGGCACTAGGTGCCTGGGTTTATTATCAATTTATATGTTTACAAGTCATGTGTGCAACCCCAAGATTGCGATAGGCCTTATCGACATTGCACCAATCACATTTCATGTGCATTAGCGATTTCCAAGAGGCACACTGAACTAGCGTTACGCCAGCGTTGCACAATGCTTCTAGACGCTTCTAGAACCATTTACAAATATCCATTAGCAGGGAATATTGCCGTATTTTTCTGCCCGCTGAAGGGGTGTTTTATCTCATCAATCCTTGGCACGACTTCAACAGCCTGACAGTCAGCGTGACCACTAATGATAATGCATCAACTTGGCTATACTGCCACCATGGTCATGCACACAAGCTGTGTGCAGCAATTGTGAGTATTGTTTCACAGATTTACATTCCATGATGCATGCACCGGTTTATACACGCATGTCGGTCATGCAACAGATTGCAACTTAAGGAGCTCAAGATATGTTTGCCCATGCCGTGTATTTTGCATGCATATCATGAATTTTTGCGTAGGCTGTTCACAGCCATGTCACCCATCCATAACGTATCATTGGAACATCTCTTGATTTTTTAAGTTACGGCTGCTAGTGCTTGCTTTCTAATGTATGAACTTGATTTTCATCCCTTGTATTTCCCGGATTTTCGTATCTGTTTGTGGAGCAGAAAAGCGGCACACCGGCGAAGCGCCAACGCACCTGGAGCAAGGACTGGTAGTCGCATTTCGGAAAACTGCCATGGGTTGCCGGGGCGCTGCATGCCAAAAAACACAGCCATGTTTCCAACGTAGCAGATTCATTGGATGAGAAATTCAGCATGGTCCGATGGGAAATGGGAGGCCACTACATACAGGGTCCAGCTAGCAAATGCGGGGTGGTCAGCAAATGCAGTGAATATTTGTCATCATTTATATGGCATACTATTTTGATCATAAAAGAATTTGTCCTCCTAGCATTGTTTGCAACAATGCTGATTCTTATGCTGGCAGATTGCTGCTGCTAGCATAAGGTCTATGGTTTGCATTTTCTCAGTATTCTCAGTCCCTTGTTATTCTCAGTGTTCTCAATATTCTCAGTTTTCTCAATATTCTCAGTTTCCCAATATTCTCAGTTTTCTCAATATTCTCAGCCTGTGCACTATTCTCGATCCCCAAGTCCCTTTATTCTCAGCTATTCTCACCCCTTATTCTCAGCATATTCTCAAAAATTCTCAGCTATTCTCAGCCAATTCTCAGATATTCTCAGCATATTCTCAGAAATTCTCAGATATTCTCAGATATTCTCAGGCCATTCTCAGGCAATTCTCAAAAATTCTCAACAAATTCTCAGCCGAGTTCCTAGTGTATCTCACGACCCCAGTCGTGAAGCGCAATCTGCATTAGGCCACCTTAATTCTTCCTATTACCGGCACAGTTGATCTTTCGCGACGTAGCTCAGGTTTAGGTGTAAATCTGGGTTCGTTATACACTGGTTATCGAAGGTTTGTGTGCTGGCAAGGTTAGCTAACTCTCGCAGAGAGAGCTAGTGTAGCCAGTTAGGAAGACCAAGGCGGAGCTTGGTGTAGATAGAGGTTCCATTATTTAACGACCGCTGGACAGGTCGGCGGCAATCCCGCAAGGGATTCAACGACGACCTAGACGGCGAGCGGCCAGTAAGGAATACTCGGCGGGGTCAGCAGCGATCCCGTGGTGTTGGGCTGCCGACGGTATAGTGGCTAAAGCCCCAGTTTTCAACGACACCCGGTGGCGGCCAGAGCTCCGGCTTTCAACGACACCAGGTGGCGGCCAGAACTCAGGGTTTTCAACGATACTGACGTCAGTAAGGCATCGGTAAAGCAATATATATTCATTGAGAATGATAGATTACGGAGGTGAGATAGGCATGCAACATAAGGAAAAACCCGATAACTGGGAGAATAACCCTGAAGAAATTAATAGTAATCTGACACAGACATCCAAGGATCACGCCAGCGGCACAAGGTACAACTAACTATACATCACAAAACTACACGCAGCAACAGGCCCAGTTTGCTACCGGCTGGCACACGTTTTCAGTGAATTTTGGGCTCCAGATTTAAATGCAACGTGCGGTTTGAGGCAGGGGAAAACATGCGTGGACGATAGGAATTATAGCACCGGCGGGCTTCAAAGTGCCGGACGGCAGGCGGTACCACCATTCCGTGGCAGCTTGGCCCAGTTTGCTACCGGCTGGCACACGTTTTCAGTGAATTTTGGGCTCCAGATTTAAATGCAACGTGCGGTTTGAGGCAGGGGAAAACATGCGTGGACGATAGGAATTATAGCACCGGCGGGCTTCAAAGTGCCGGACGGCAGGCGGTACCACCATTCCGTGGCAGCTTGGCCCAGTTTGCTACCGGCTGGCACACGTTTTCAGTGAATTTTGGGCTCCAGATTTAAATGCAACGTGCGGTTTGAGGCAGGGGAAAACATGCGTGGACGATAGGAATTATAGCACCGGCGGGCTTCAAAGTGCCGGACGGCAGGCGGTACCACCATTCCGTGGCAGCTTGGCCCAGTTTGCTACCGGCTGGCACACGTTTTCAGTGAATTTTGGGCTCCAGATTTAAATGCAACGTGCGGTTTGAGGCAGGGGAAAACATGCGTGGACGATAGGAATTATAGCACCGGCGGGCTTCAAAGTGCCGGACGGCAGGCGGTACCACCATTCCGTGGCAGCTTGGCCCAGTTTGCTACCGGCTGGCACACGTTTTCAGTGAATTTTGGGCTCCAGATTTAAATGCAACGTGCGGTTTGAGGCAGGGGAAAACATGCGTGGACGATAGGAATTATAGCACCGGCGGGCTTCAAAGTGCCGGACGGCAGCGCGTTGGGGGGCTGCCGCCCCCCAAACCCCCCGCGTGGGGGGCTCCGCCCCCCACACCCCCCGCCCCCCCCCTCGGTGGCTGCCACGCCTGCCCTGATTGTTCATGGACGACCCACGACCCCCTTCGCCCAACGGCTCCCCCGCTCCCCGGTTGGCGCCTCGGCGGTCCTCTCGGCTTGCGGCCCTTCTTGCGGAGGTGGGCGACCCGGCTGCGGGGGGCTCGGGCGCCCCGGTCTCCCCCTCCTTGGTCTGCGAGGTCTGCCGGAGCGGGCACCGCGGGCACCACATGTTAGTTTGTGATGCTTGCAATTCCGGGTGGCACTTGCAGTGTCTTACTCCCCGGCTCTACCGGGTCCCGCCGGGCTCCTGGACGTGCCCGCGCTGTCCCCCCCGGCGGGCCCCCGGGCTGCCCTCCCCGCTGGGTGCTCCGGCCCCCTGCCCCGTGTGCCCCCCTGCCGAGGCCCTCGGGGCGGGCCGTGGCCTGCCCGATGGGGCCGCCGTTGCTCGGGCCCTGGCGCCCTCGGCCCCGGGGCCCCACCCGTCGCCTGGCCCCGCCGACGGGGGCGCGGCGCTGTCGCCTGGGCTGGGCCCGGCCGACCCCCGGCGGGCCTGGCGACCCCGGCGCCCGCCCCCGGCCCCTCGCTCCCCGACGCTCTGGCCTCCCTTCCCCCGGCCGCGGTTGGCCACCCAGCCGCCACCCCCGTCCTTGCCGCGTGGGACGGCGGCCCCCGGGCCCACGCGTTCACCTCGTGGCCGCCCTCGCACATTGTCGGCGTGGTGGGCCGCGCCACCTTTTCTTGGGCGTACTGCCCTTTGTTGCTGGACGCGGTCGGGTTCCAGGCCGCCTTCCCCTCGCTCCCTAGGCCCCCGGCCTTCCTGGCCCTAGTTGCGCGGTGCGGGCGACATTTCTTTCCGCCGCCCCCCGGTGACGGCCTCGACTCTTTGGGGGTATGTCTTGGAAGGATATCACGCCGGCTGCCGGCTGCCGTGGCATCTCCCGGCCGCCCGGCAGGAAGAGCTGCTTTCCCTGGACGAGCGGGTGGGTCAGGAGGTGGTCGAGTTCGTCACGGCGGTGGCTCGAGACGCACAGGTCTCGGTGCGGGCGGCCTACCTCGCGGGCGGCGCCGACCTGGGCCTCATGTCCCCGCGGCAGCTTCGCCTCTTCTTGGACGCCCAGGCCCCGCCTCCCGGCCCGGTTGCCAGTGGGGGCTTTCTCATCACCTCCCTCAGCCTGGCGCAGGCCGCCATGCTGCGTGTGGAGTTCGGGGCCCCCATCGCGGTTCAGGGCGGCCAGGCCATCTTGGTGGACTCGGCCGGGCGCGCCCAGCCCCTAACCGCGGGGACGCCTGTTTCTGCCTTCCTCCACGACATCCTGGAGTTGGCAGGCATCCCGCACGAATGGCACCCCGCGGCTGACCAACCGGTCGGCATCCTCTCGCGCGCCCAGATTGCTGCTCTCCCGGGTTGCTGGGAGGCCGGCTGGGACCCGCCCCCCCTCATGTCCGGTCCCTTCTGGAGGGGGACGACCCCGAGTCGGGCTCCTGTGCCATCTGCCTTGAGCCCTTCCGGCCGGGGGATGGCTTGTGTCGCCTGCCCGCGTGCGGCCACACATTCCATCAAGCGTGCATCGCGCGCAGCTTGCTCCACTCCGTGCCGCGCTGCCCGTTGTGCCGGGCTGTTGTGCCGCCCCCTGGGACTGCGCTTCCTCTCGGCCCGCCCCCGGTCTCGCTGGGTCCCCTGCCGGGTCCCCACCGGGCCCCGGGGCCAGCTGCCTCCCCGACCCCTCGGCCGCCGCCCCCGGCCTCGTTGCCGGGGCCTGGGGTGGTCGCGGGCGCGCTGGCGAGTCCCCCTGGGAGGGGCGCCGGCGTTCTCGATCCCCCTCCGCTGGGGGTCTCCCCGGTGGGCACTGCCTCCTCCGTGGCCCCGGCGGGCTGCCGGGCGCTGGTCGGGTCGTGGTGCGCGCGCCTGCCGGCCCGGCTGGGGAGACGCCGCAGGCCCCACGTCCTGCCTTTGCTGGCGCCGCTCCCCGCCACTCAGCGCCCGCCGACGGCCTTCACCGGTGTGCCGTGCTGCTTCCCACGGGGTCCCCGTGTGCTGGTGTGTTCCACAACCGTAACCTCCTCTGCCAGCACCTTCGCGCTGTGCACCCCGATCTCGGCGCGGCGGATCTGCAGGCCATGAGCTGTTACCGGTGCCCGGAAGCTCACTGCCAGCGGGTGTACTCCATTCACGGGCGCGCTCAGCACGCGCGCGCCTGTGTTGCTCAACGGCCCCTCAACCGGCCAGCAGTCCCGGCCCCCTCCCCCCTCCCGCCTCGGCTCCCACCGGCTCCCAGCCCCCGCCGCCCGACTACTCGGCCAGTTGGCGTTGGCTTGACACGGTTCCCTGGGATGCATGCGCCATCAACCCGACGTCTACCCTGACCGACCTCCCCCACCGCGCGCGTAGCCTTTTCGCGCAATGTGCAATCGTTTCTCTCCGGCGCATGCACGCCGCTCCGGACGACCCGCTGGGCTTTAAACTGCACATGGTGACCCCCCGCCTGCTCCTCACCCCTCTCGGGCGTGGTGTGCGCGGCCTCCAGGGTGCGGTTATTGCCCGTTGCCGACGCTTTCTGCAGGGGGACTGGGAGGGGCTGTTTGGCGTGCCGCCCCCGCGCACGGCCCGGCTGTCGGGGGAGGTCAACTTCGAGCGGGTGGCCGCCGACGTCATCCGCCTCGTCCGCGAGGGGCAGCTCAGCCGGGCCATGACCCGCTTGGAAATGGCCAAGCTGGCCCCCGCCAATGCGGCTACCCTGGCGGCCTTGGAGGCTCTTCACCCTGCGGAGCCCGGATTCCAGCTGCCCGTGCCGGACCCCCTGCCGGCCCCCCTCCGGCTGGACCGCGACTGCTTCCTGGAGGTGATGCGTGCGGTCCCGCGGGCTTCCTCTACCGGGCCGTCGGGCTGGCGCTACGAGCACTTGGAGGTCCTGGTGGGGCATGGGGGCGAGGACATTCTCTTTGACACCCTCATTGACCTGGCGGCTGGTCGCGTTCCTCCCGCTGCGCGCGAGTGGTTAGCGGGCGCTCGCCTCCTCGCTCTGCTCAAGGGTGTCTTGCCCCCCCCGAGGGCAAGGTGCGCCCGATCGCCTGCGGTGAGGTGCTCCGCAAGCTCGTGGGCAAAGTGATCTGCCGCCAAAAGGCGCCCGAGCTCCGTGCCTTTTTCTGCCCGCCCCTCGCAGCGGGTGAGACCTCGGTGGCGGCCCAGCTGGGGGTGACGACTCCAGGCGGGGCGGATATCCTCATCCATTCGGTGCAGGCCTACCTCGAGGCCCACCCCACCCACGCTGTCGTCAAGGTCGACTGCCACAACGCGTTCAACAGTCTGTCCCGCGCCAGCATGTTTGCGGCCGTCATGGAGTCCTTCGAGGACTTGTACGCTTGGACAGCCGTGTGCTACGGCCAGCCCGGCCAACTGGTTCACATCATGGAGGACGGCACTCGCGGCGGCCTGCTGTCGCGGTCGGGCACCCAGCAAGGGGACCCCCTGGGACCCCTGTACTTTGCCGCCCCCCTCCAGGGTTGCCTCCAAGCGGTCCATGCTGCCCACCCGGCGGTCGCTATTCAGGCCTACTTGGATGATATCTACCTTCTGGGCCCTGTGCCGGACACCACCGCGGCTCTGCTGGCACTGCAGACCGCGGTGGCCGACATCAACCTCCAGTTGACCCTGCCAAGTGCGCGGTGTACTCGCCCCAAGGTGATTGCTCCGGCTTTCCGCCCCAGCTCTTGGGCCGGGACGAGCGCCTCCATGGGTTGGATGTCCTCGGCGTTCCGGTTGGCGACCCCGCGTTTGTCATCGATGCTCTGCGGGCCGCCCTCGAGGCACGCACTGAGGTACTGCCCTTGATTGCGCGCCTTCATGATTCGCAGACCAAGGGTCTGCTTCTGTGGTTTTGCGCTCACCCTCGCGTCGTTCACTGGCTCCGGGGCGCTCTTCCGGCTCAGGTCCGGCTGGCCGCCGAGGGCCACGACGAACGCATCCAGTCGGCCTTGGCGCAGCTGGTCCCGGGCCCCGACCTCCCGCCACATGCTATTCGCATTGCCTCCCTGCCTGCACGGATGGGTGGCTGCGGTCTGACTCGTGCCGCCCGGCTGGCCCCAGCAGCATTTTTGGGCTCCGTCGCTCAGTCGTGGGCGGAAAGCTGCCGGCTCCTGCCCCTTTTGGCAACGGCAGCGCCTGACCTCCTGGACCCCAGCAGCCCTTTGCCCTTCGTCACCGCCATCCAGGAGGCCTATGCTGAGATCCAGCAGGCCTGTTCTCCCGTCCGTGCCGCTCAGGCGGTACAGCGCCACCTCCCTCGCGGCACTCCCTCGGTCGCCTCCGTTCAATCTCCCGCCGCATTCCCTGCTCGCGTCATCGATAAACACCAGAAAACCTACGCGGGTATTCTGCACACGGCTGATTGGATTGCTCTTTTCGCGGACCTCAACGCCCAGGGACGTGCGTGGCTGTTCTCGCTTTCCTTGCGGAGTGTGGGCTCGGCGTACCTTCGTGCTCTTCCCATGGCCCCCCCATTCGCCTTGGCTCCCAGCCACTACTCGGTGGCGCTCCGGCACCAGCTATTTGCCCCGCAGCCTCTTGTTCCGGCCGGGCGGCCTTGTGGTAGCTGTGGGCAGCCGCTGGATCCCACGGGGACTCACTACCTTGCCTGCATGGGGGGCCAACAGAATCAGAATTGGTATTTGTATTTGCACACTGTCCTCCTGACGGTGGTGCTCGCCATGATTCGGTCGGTTTTCCCCCACGCGAACATCCGGTCCGAGGATGCGGATGGCGCTGCCTTCTATTCCCCCAACCACCGGCCTGACATCGTGGTGCTGGACTTTGAGGGGGGTGGCCGGCATCTGCTTATTGACGTTTCGGTGGCGCGGCCCTTGGCTCTTAGCCACGTGGCTGGGGCCTCCCTCACGGCAGGTTACACGGCGGACCGGGCGGAGCGGGCCAAGCTCCTGGCCTACGGCGACGTCGGGCACCATCGTGTGGTGCCCTTTGTCCTGGAGGAGTTTGGGGCCATGGGGCCCCTGACCTCCGCCTTCTTCAAGGAGTGTTGCCGGCTCCGGGAGGACCGGCTGGACCTGGAGGGCCAGCGGGCCCCATGGTCGGCGCGGACCTGGACGTCATATTGGCGTCAGCGCTTGTCGGTGGCGCTGACTCGGGCCATGGCTGACATCATGCTCCGCCGTACGCGGGCTGATTTTGCGGTGCAGCAGGGCTATTAGGTTCCTCCCGTTAGGCGTTTCCATTGGTCTTATCGTAGTATAGAGCTTTGACATGGCTCTGTATATAGGTTTATAGCTGGGCGTTTGCTTTGGTTTGAGTGATTTCACTCTGCTGTAAGTAATTATATTTTTAATATATATAAATATAAGTCCTTCTTGTCCTTCCTGTCTAACCCACGCGAGTAGCAACAGGGTATATGTTTTCTGTCGTGTCCGATTTCATGTTCGTGACTGTTGGTACCCACGTTGCCCCAGAGGCCAACGTTCGTGAGCCGTGGGCGGACCCCCAGAGGGCAACGCTGCCTACGGCTCGAGGGTAGTCACCGGCTGGCCGTTGCCTAACTGTGTTGCCGGTGGCTGGACCTCAACGTCTTTCGTACTGTTTGTGAACGTTTTGTTTCTGCCTTGTGTTTCTCTCTCGCTGTGAGCACGTCACCTGCACGTAGAGGTATCCTGGGTGGGCTTTCCTCCCTTTCTTTCCCCTTCCTGCATTTCATGCTTCAATACTGTGTGATATTGCTTTATACCTAATCTGTAATTCAGGGGAACCTCTCGCAATAGACGTAATAATGACGGAGGTCATAAACGTATTCATCACAGAGGCAGATTAGTCTATTAAGGATAATATACTACTCCCATAAGGGCTGCACCAGACTAGGTATCTCACACAGCTACCTGCACATGATGTGTTGCGAGCACTAGAGCAGCTCCACCTGGGCACCTTCTTTAGGTCATAAGCACTAGATAGTGTTTGATACAGCAGCTCTACAGCACTACTGGTCATAGCCTAGTGTTAATAGTTAATAGCTAATAGTTAATATCAGTAATAAGTTTATGTATACATTACGCGGTTGTCATCTCTCTCTCTCTCTCTCTCTCACTGGGGAGGTGTTGCTTGCAGTGTACGGTGTTGGTAAGGTACAACGGCCTAAATGCCCCGGAGGCATAGGAGGCGAGGTACAGGTACTGCACAGTCCCCAGAGGACAATAGAGAGAAAGAAGACGCGGCTAGCGCGTCCAGTCAAATTTCCAGAAGATCCAGCACGTCCAGTCACGGTTCCAGAAGATCTAGCACGTCCAGAGGCTCCCGGAGATCCGATGCAGCCGCTAGGGTTACCGCACAACGGCAGACTATTCTGGAGTCGCAGATAGAACAAGCTGCCCTAGGGTTTGATCAGCAACAGCAGTCGCCGCAGCGACAGCATCAGCCTCAGCAGTCGCCGCAGCGACAGCATGTGCCTCAGCCGTCGCCGCAGCGGCAGCAATTGTCTCAGCAGTCGCCGCAGCGACAGCCTCAGTCTCAGCAGTCTCCGCCGTCGCGACAGACGCAGCAGCAGCAGCAGCGACAGCGACAGCAGACGCAGCAGCAGCCGCGACCGCTATTGACCCAGCATATGGGCAATTGGGACAGGGTACCTCCTACGCAGCGACCCCCTTCCGTGGAAGATGCGCAGGAGGAGGAGAATGTAGAGGACGCAGGTAGCTCAACAGCCAGCTCTCCGTTCGTACCCCCGCCTGCTGCTCTCATGGATCGGTACTACCCGGCGACGAACGCGCGCGGGAGCACGCGTCTGACCCATGCATGGGCCGGGCGTGGACGGGGGGGGTCGAGGCCGGAGCCCGGGCGGGTCCCTCGTCGGGTATCCTTCGGGTCTTACGAGCGAGAGTCCAGGTCCCCGCCTAGAGTGCCAGGATCGTCGGCCTACGTCCACGGCGACCCATGGGACGATGGACACGCTCCTCCTAGCCCATAATTTCCCCACCGTACCACCATACACACCCGCCAGGAGCGCGCCCACGAATGTCAACTTCAGTCGGCTGCCCTTGGACGACCCTGGCTACAAGCCTCCCACGTCGGTCCGCGTGCGGCGTGAGTCGGAACGCTTCGCCTTTCGGCGGCAATCTGACGCCTACGCACCCCGACGTGGGACTGGCGACTATCCAGCTTGGCGCGGCGCGGACGCTCTCGTATCCCAGCGCGAGTCTGCCCCGTATGCCCCCTCCCATGGGTCCCATTATGAAGCGTGGGCGAGGCGCCAACAGCCCCCCACCTTTTCCAGTCCCGCGTACTGCGAGACGGGCGGGCCCCTGGGAGAGCCGGTCAAGGCCCCGCCCCTGCCAGATTTCAAGGCGGTGCCCAAGCTCCACGCGGGCATGAGTCCCCGCGAGATCGACGAGTGGGCTCGTATGTGGCAGTGAGCTGTACACAGTATGGTGTGAACACAACGAGTGGCAGCTGGCTACCAAGGTGTTGATCCCGGCCGTACGTGGTGGTGAAGTGCATGGACCCATCAGTAGTCGGGATGCTTAACGTCGAGAGTGTGGCGGCTCAGTCATACCCGCAGACGGTTGAGGAACTGCTGCATGGAGCGCATCCGGCGCAAGCTCGATCATCCCTCCCGGCTATCGACTGACCGAGCGGTTTGAGTTCGGCCGCCTACGTCAAGGCAACACTGACTTGGCGGAGTTAACCTCACCACCTTTGACTCCTTTGCGGCGCGGCTGACCGGCGACCTGACGTGGACGGAGTACAAGATTCGGTTTCTGGAGGCTATTCACCCTGACCTCCTGGACGAGGTTAAGAAGCACTACGCGGAGGTGCCCTGGGCGACTCTTGACATCCACGCCGTCCAGCAGTACCTTCTCCAAGTGGCCGACATCATCACGCACCAGGGCTCAGCCAGCCCACGGGAAGTTGAACCCGTCCGGGAGGAGGAATCCGAGGACGATGAGGTGCCCGCCACACAGCTACACACCATCGACGTGTCCAAGGCCCGCTGCTTCAGGTGCAACGAGATCGGACACCTCAAGAAGGACTGTCCGCGACTCAAGACGCGCACACGTGTTCCAGCGTGGGCCCACAAGTTCCAGCAAGGCCCCCCGGATGACGACGACCAGCGCGCGGACGCGCGGTCCCCTGGAGAAGGGGAGGGATCCCACACTCGGGTTTGATCCCTCAGTGCGCTGGAACCTCTCGGCCCTCCTGTGGTCGTGGCAGAGTACCTATACCATGCAGGCACGTGACCAGCAGGAGGAGGTGGAGCCGGGAGGAGGCCGACGTATACACGGTCACTTCCCCCGGGAGACGTGATGGTCGCAGCTAGTATTGGTGCCCGTGTCATTCTACCAAACTAGCTGCGGGCCATTGGTGCCTCTCGCTCATACGTTTCCCGGACGACATCTTCGGACGAGGGGGAAGGGAGGAGTAGAGTTAGTCAACCAGGTAGAACAGACGCCCGCACCAGATGCAGACGCGTCGGCCCCAGAGGCCAATAACGTAGATAGGAACGACGGGCACGCCCCAGAGGTCTCCCCGCCTTCTGCCTTACCTGGAGGTGGCCTTCCGCTGTGGTTGACTCGACATCAGAGGTCTTGCAGACGGGATGGCGAGTTCAGCGCTTGCGCGCGCATCCCCGCACAGGCAAGACGTGATTCAGCTTGGTGGTCCTCCCTGCATCGACTGCATTGGTCAGTTCTGCACGCGAGCACCTCCCGTAGTCGTTGATGACGACTGCGGTGATCCATATTTTGGCCTTTGCTCGGCTGTGGCGTTTACAACGCTGTCACATGATGGCGCGTGCGCGCCCCGCGGACCACTGTTGCGAACCCCAATTATTAATTGCGTGCCCGCGCCACTAGCTGTGCATGGTCGCGCGCAACGTGTCCGCCACGCGCGTATTACTATCCCAGTTGTGATAAGCATTGGCGGAATTTTATATGCTGCCGCAGCCCTGCACTAGCGCGGTCGCCAGGGAGGGCAGCGGTGAGAGGGAGATTGATGGATTTGTGGGAAGTGGGGCCTGTGGGGGAGATTCCAGGAAGGATTTATTAGGGGGGTTCCTGTTCCTTTTGTTCCAGTCGAGAGATCCGGAGTTTCCAGTCACCCAGGGCATTGCCCTGTGATTTGTTCCAGTTTCCAGTGGTGCCTCATGTGATGAGGGCACGGTATTATGTTGCTTGAGTCGACCGTGAAATGTCATGCTTGACCTGGGGTAGGTAGCCGGCCTTAGGCCAACCTGGACCTGGTTCTTGGTGTAAGGTCCCGGTAGATAGGACATACGTGGGAGTCGGAAGGTGGACACTATATAGGAATGACTTCGTGGTGGGAAGACAGCCAGCAGGCAAGGTGGAGCGCCCCACACCTATAATGCCAATGGATGCCCTGTACCGTCAGTACTGGGAATATCCCCGCCGTCTGGAGCAGTCTCTAGTCATGGAAGCCCCGCCATGGCGAAAAAGTCAAACGAGATGTTTATTCAGGCGACTGTTAACCCACGCGGAGAAGTTTCTGTGGTCAAAACCCGAAAGCCCTCACGTGATAGGATCTGGTTTCCTCCCTTCGGCCTATATAGTAGGGAGATACGTTGACTACGTCAAGACTTGTCCTTGTGTGGCGAGTTTTTGGGTAATTGGTTTTACTGGCCCGTTGGAGAACAAGGGCTGGGACATAGTACCCCTATGGTCAATCTGATTTCGCCCTGCGTGGCAAGTAGAGTAACCCTGCGTGGTTAGTAGTATGTTTGTTGTGTGCTTTCTCCCTTTAGTTGTTGGTCCTTTCCTGCATGACGGTAGGGACTACCGTCCCCCGGGGAGGGGGAGGAGTGTTGCGAACCCGACCCTTGGAACGGGCGCAACAATGGAATAAATTATGTATTTTGGCTTGTTGTCATAGTCCGTAGGACTTTGGGACTCGTTTCGGGACTTATAATTTGGGAATTGTCCCTTGGTCAGGACTTTTGTATGGAATTATGATAGTTTGTGTGATTCGGACCAGTTATTTTGGGCCTAGGTTGATGTATGCGATCTTCTAGGGGCCGGTGCAGTCGCGCCGCGCTGCGTACTTTATAGCTGGTTGAGATATTGTACTCATGCGTGGATTCTGTAGTCTGGCGAGGGTCGATGTCGACCCGAGGATCTTGTGTGGACTGCATGCTTCGTAATTCTCTGGAAGGTCGGCGCCATGTCGGCGCCACTTGCCAGCTTGGTGGCAGACCTAGGTGAAATTGCAGGTCCGAGGACGAGAGTCTCGTCCTCTTGGTTTGATTAAGCCTACACATTAAACCTGGGGCAACTATCCATTTGTAATTGGTCTTGCTAGCCATTATAATTAGTGTGTATTAAATAGCTTGGCATCAAGTCGCGGTGCCAGATATCTCACGACCCCAGTCGTGAAGCGCAATCTGAATTAGGCCACCTTAATTCTTCCTATTACCGGCACAGTTGATCTTTCGCGACGTAGCTCAGGTTTAGGTGTAAATCTGGGTTCGTTACAACAGCAGTAGTAGTGTAGAATAGTTAGACCGTGCCTTGTACATGCGCGCCTACTACAGGCACTATACCAGCTGACTCATGAACATTATTTAGTCATGTACATGTGTGCCCATGATGCGCCACACACCAGATGATGCCTAGCTTTATTTATTATTTTATTTAGTTATGCTGTGCCCACGCAGAGAGCCACTCCCTGCTGAGACACCATGCCCTAGCTCCTGTATAGCCATGCTGATCTTCCCCCCTCTGTCGGTGCCCCTAGTAGGCTAGGTGCCTGAATACAGCGGTGCATGGGCAGGTGCCCTTTGTGCACCCAGATTCGGTGGCAGTTTACAGTCCCCCACCTGCAGGAAGTAGCTAAGAGTGTATTAAAAGCCATATGCCCCTTCTCAGGGCCATTAATTAATTAATTTATTAATAGACACGTGACTGCGTCACATGAGCATAAGTCCTCAGTGGGAGGGGAACATGGGATGGAATGGATGGTGTAAGCTATCTAGGTCCTTGTTACAGGGGCGTGGGCACCGCGGCCCGAATTGCTACGAATGCCATATGCGGTCACACGCGGAGCCCCCACAGACTTGGTTGGGGTTGGTCTCCTTCATCACTACTTGCCATCTATCCTCAGGGCTATGGGCTACATACTACTCCCAACGGAGTTATCAAGGAGACAACCAGCGCAGGAGTTATGTTTCTAATTAATGGGGGCACATGCGCGTGGGCGACGTGGTAGGCTAAGCCTTACTAATCGACACTATTGCTATATTCCTAGACTGGGGTGGTAAGGGGTGCCTGCCAGGGCTTGTGGTCCACGTGGATGACGTCCCCCCGCCAGTATACCGGTTTCCCCCCTGCGCTGTGCCGGAGCTGGAGGTAAGTAATTAATTAATTAATTAGGAACATAACTCCGTTGGGAGTGTCTGTAGCACATAGCCCAGAGCAGGGGCATATGAGCCTATAATACATTCTAAGCTACTTCCTGCCAGGCTGGGAATGTAAACAACACTTGCTCTAGGTGCAATAGGGCACCTGCACCACCCAGAGTCTTGGGCAACACCCAGCTAAGGGGAGCCCGTCATAGGTGGGGAAGATCAGCATAGCTATACAAGAGCTAGAGCGTGGCATGCATCTCAGCAGAGAACAGCTCTCTGCATGGGCACAGCATAACTAAATAAAGCTAGGCATCATCTGGAGTGTGGCACATCACAGGCACACATGTACACGGCTAAATAGTGCTTGGGGAATCAGCTGGTATAATGCCTGTAGGAGGCGTACATGTACATGGCCACGGTCTATCTATTCTACACTACTACTGCTGTATTCCCCTAAGCTGGGGCGTCTGGAGCTGCTGGGGCCGCAGGAGTCGCATGCCAGGGCTTGTGGCCGACGTAGATGGCCGCCCCCTTCCAGTACACCGGCTGCATGCCCCGCCTTGGTCTGCATGCCGGAGCTGGAGGTAGGTCGGCCATAGCTCCCGTCGTTGTTGCTGCCGGCCAGGGTCAAGTCGTCGTCCACGGTGAAGGGAGTGTTCTCGAGCCGCTTGCGGCGTCTGAGAAACGAAATCTTGTTCGATGGGCTCTCAAAGATGAGAAGAAGCGGAGGCGCCCAGGCTGCCTTACCCCGCGCGCGGGGGAGGCGGTGGGCGGTCAGCTTAATCTCACCCAGAAGGCCCATGCGATCAAGGATTTTGCTCTCAAACGCATGTACAAGCAGTTCTCGGAATTCTCACCTTCCTCCATGTCGAAGTTCTTGAGTATGGCGTTGAGGCTGCGCTTGGCGAGCTCGGCCTCCTCGCGGAGGTCAAGCGTCTGCCGCTGGAGCTGGGCTGCGACGGCGGAGGTGGTTGAGGTGGTGTGTTGCTTAAGCATGTCCGCCCAGGTCGTGATGGGAGGAGCATCGCCGGCCAGGCCGGCAGGGGCTGGCTTGGCGGCAATGTCCTTCACTGCCTGGGCGGTGAGGCCTGCGGTGTTCTGCAGGACCTCGATAGCAATGGCATTGTGACGCTGGTCGATGTCGCGGAGCTGGGCGGTGATGGATTCGGTGGAGGCGGAGGGGGGGGGGGGTGGAGGCGAGGAGGGCGGCGGTGGCGGTGGGGATGGTGGGGAGCTCAGCAGCCAGCGTGCGACCCACAGCTGCCACATCTGCAGCAATGGGCGTCACGTGCTGTGAGAGGGCGGCGTGGAGGTGGTGGACGAAGGTGGATTCGGTAATGGGGGCGGGGTGCAGAAGGTCCTCGGCCGAGCGCTTAGTGAGGGTAAAGAGAGCTGCGATCGAGCTGAAGGCGGGGGCGAGACCAGCCGGCCAGGTTGGTCGACGAGTCTGATACGCGGTGGGAAAACCGGCCGTCAGCTCCGTTGCGGAAAAATTGGGTGTTGAAATGGAGTTGCTGGCACAGGGCCAGCAGTGAGGCGTGTGACCCGTAAAACACGAGCTCCAGTATCTTGATGCGTGGCATGTCAAAAAAGGCAGGCCTGTTGACGTCGAAGGTGGTAAAGAGCCTATCAACGTCAAAATCACGCTCAGACCAGCCAGGTTCGCCTGGGCGACTGCGCTTTGGGTCAGGCGATGCAGAGGGCGAGGAAAGCCCAGGAGGGTTCTGGGCGACCACCAACTGGTGCGCGACTAGTGTCACCACTGCCTTCCGGACCTGATGGCGAAGCTGCAGCCGAAGCTGCAGACAGCTGGAGGTAGGTCGGCCATAGCTCAGGTCGCCGTTGTTGCTGGGCCAGGGTCAGGTCGTCGTCCAGCGTGTAGCGAGTCCTCGAGAGCTTCTTGCGGTTTTTAAGAAACAACAGCTTGTCCGCCATGTACTTAAAGGTGAGGAGCAGGGGAGCCGGGCCAGCCTTACCCCGCGCGCGGGGAAGGCGGGCAGCCGACATCCGCAGCTCACCAGTGATGTGCATGGGGGCAAGAATGTCGCGCTTAAATGCCGTGAGAAGAGTCGCCGAGGTCTCATCTGCCGGCTGGTCGAAATGCTTGACGATGACATTGTGGCTGCGCTGGGCCGGTGCGGTCAGCCTCCTCGCGGAGGTCGAGGGCTTGTTGCTTGAGCTGTGCCGCGATGGTGGAGGTGGTGGAGGCCGTGGTGTGGTGCTTGAGCAGGTCCGCCCAGGTCTGGGTGGGAGGGGTGTCGCCGCCTGGGTCAGCGGGGGCTGGCTTGGCGGCAATGTCCTTCACCGCCTGGGCGGTGATTTTCTGATTTGGCACGCCGGTGATGCCTGCGGTGTTTTGCATGCACTCAATGGCGATGGCGGTGTCCTTCAGGCGCTCAGGGCTATGTGCTACATATACTCCCAACGGAGTTATGTTCCTAATTAACTAATTAATTAATTAATTAATTAATAGCTCGGCATATTTTCGCGCCAGTAATGGAACTTACTTACTTGGCCATCTGTATTTTTCGGGCCCTAACTTTACAGATCCGTAAAAAGCTCTTTCAAGAAAGTAGTTATAATAGAATAAATATGAATGTAGTTTACAGGGGAGAGCTCTACCAGGTTACTAATCTACACATTTCCACCTCCATTAATTCCCAATCAGATAACAACAGCATGGTCCAATTTCTCCATATTTCTGACCTGTGCTGGTTGTTTATTTGATCTACCTACTGTCATTCAGAAGATCACCAGCACCATGTCCCCATAGGGTCATCCGTTTGTCTCCTCCACCAGTGTCTATCCGACAGTGTGTGTGGTCTTTGTTCACATGCACTGTACAGTGTGTGCTGCATGCGTCATGAATACACTAGATTATTTTTGGCCGGGCAAGGACGCATCGCTTCCGTCACACCCAGCTATATCAGTGTCCTTGTTACGCCCATTAAAAGGTCTGGGCTGTAACATCTTGACCCTTGAAAATGGCAAAGGAAATGAACAGTGCTACGCCATCAAGCGTGTCACTCGCCCACCATGGGCTTGACCCAGCTGGCTAAAACTACAATGCGCAAGCAAGTTGAGACGCCCCAATCAGTGCAGGCCTCAGACTCTGCAACAGCACAGGTTCAGAAAACCCACCAGTGTTTCTGCATGCACAACAACGGTTTCACCGAACAGGACCTATATACACATCTACATGCATGCACGAAGGGACCCGGCCTGGCAGCTTGCGATGGGAAGCGTGCACAGGACTCCTACGTGCCAGCACTGGTCCGCATTGTCGGTCAAGCGGAGCCTCGGGGTCCCACTGGCCCGACCATGCCAGAAAGTCCCTGCGACAGGATGACATTGCAGTGATTCTGGTCTGACCCTAACTAGCTGTCAATATTTACAAATGGCACCCGACGATGATCAGCTTGAACCCAAGACCATCGTCGCTGTCATGAATCCTGGCCACAAAAAAGTATTGGCTGCCGTCTGCACGCCATTCAAGAATCGGGTATAGGAGCGGGGGGGGTGCATGTCAACACCGGCCGATGATTGCGCAACTCTGCAAAACTCTGCACCATTGTGCAAAGTTCTGCATCTTAAGCTAGAGACAGTCAATAAAATATCCCGTTGCATCCTCCCCCCAGTCAGCTCCGCCTGTTAGGAGCAATCCAGCGCAGCATACCAGCAGGATGCGTGGTAGAAGGACGTCCCTAAATGTTTAAAGGAGAGGTCTTGTATATAATTACACCAGACCTTGAAAAAACGGGGTAAATTTTCCTTTTGCCAAAGGGCTGGAAACAGCCTAAATGGTGGGCGCGCCCAGTCACAGCACCTGAGTTGTGTGTTTAAGCTGGCGCAACGTTGGGATTCAGGACGGCGGAAACCACAGCCTGCCACCTGTCACGCCCCACCGACCACATCGCCCCGCTCTCGTACCGCGCTTTCATCAGCCGCACAGCCTCCAGGCTGCGCCGGTACCCCTGCGTGCGGTGGTGCTGCTCCCCTAGGGTGGCTGCCGCGATGGCAACGGCGCACTTGCATGCATTCTCCGCCTCCCGGTACTTGTTTGCGAGTGCCAACGTCTCGGTGAGGGAGCTGAGGGCGGCCGCGAGCAAGGGGTGGCCGGCACCCGCGTGGCATGAGATGACGGCCGTGAGGCGTTGGAAGTAGTCACTGGCTTCGTTGTAGCGGCCCCGTGCGCGGTAGTAGTGGGCGAGAGAGAGCAGGGACTCGGCAACTTCCATCTCGGCACCGGGGGTGGCCTGCCGAATGCTGAGGACCAGCTGATAAACCAGTTCCACCTCGGCAGCACAGGAGGAGTGACCGTACGTCCCCGATGTAACTTCGTGCATGCAGCTGATTTGAAGCTGTGCGCCCAGGGCTTGCAACGCAGACGCGCACTGGCGGACATCGTCCCTGCGGGAGGCGACCGTCTCGCGGCACGTGACCAGGAAAGGCAAGGCGTGCAAAGACAGCTTGGAGCGGCCAGCAGCCACCCTGGCCTCGAGCACGTCCAGCAGGTCGATCATGGCCGGCACGAGTGCGGCATCGGGGGATGCATGACTTCCTGACAAATTGACATTGGGAGACTCGCGGTCAGAATGCACATTTTGTCCACACCGACAGTTTTGCACAGATGTGCCTGGGAACAGCTCCGGCGTGCACGCTTCTTCGAAGCTAAGCACAGCATTACGCCTGAAAGGCCAGGCATGCAGGACACGAGTAATGGAAGCCGATCGAGGCGACGTCTGTCCTTCGAACGGATTGCGCCGCGCAATGGCTGTGGACGAGCCGCTTCCCATGACGGCCGCGGGCAAGGTTACCTGCAGCTGCGGCACGGTACGAGGCAAACACACACCAATTGTGGGGGCTCTAACAGCGCATCGAAACTCTATGCCCCGCTTTGTGACTGTCTTGAGCTCCTTTCGTGCTTGAAATGTTGCGAGCTGCGCAGGAGTTAAAGTAAAATATCGTCCACAGTGCGTCGTGTCACCGGCCCCACGTCTGAATTCAGCAGAATTCGGCCGGGTCGCCACAAAAATTTGAAGGCTGCACGTGAGGACCGGCGGATAATGCAAAAAAACACGCGGCGGCCACTAATCTGAGCAGCCACTATAGATTCTCTGTTGCCCTTGGGCGGCGTGGGACACAACAACAACAACAACAACAATCTGAGCAGCCCAAAAACCGCTCAGACCTTCAACCTGGGAAGTTTCAGCGAAGTTAGGAGGGAACATCCGTCCAAGCATTTCAGGAACGAATAGACGACGTGGCTACAATGAACATTGTCCTTTTGGCTAAACTGCACTGAACACGAAACTCTTTCAATTTTTAACGGCCACGTGGTGTCATTCGATGACAAATTATTATTCAGCCTTCCCCTAGCTTCCCGTGAGCTCTCTGACTTCTCTGACAGCACTGCACGTGGCGAGGCCACTATAGACTCTGCTGCCCATGTGCGCCGTGCGGCATGGGATTCACCTAACTAACACATGTGGCGTGGGATACAACTAATAACTGACTGACTGACTGACATATTCATCTCTTGGGGTTTGCTCAGCCTGTGCTACTGTAGGACACACCAAGCAAGTTCAGCGCGGGTGTTTGTATTGATGCAACCGTCCACGTCACAGTTAGTTTTAAAAAATCCCCCAGGGGGTTGGAAAGGCGTCAGCCCAGAATGGAGACCAATGGAGACCAATGGAGACTCGGCGATCCATTGGTCGGAAGTCTTTCACACAACGTTCAGGCAATGTTGTTGTTGTTGTTGTGTCCCACGCCGCACATGGGCAGCAGAGAATCACACAACGTTCAGGCAATGTTGTTGTTGTTGTTGTGTCCCACGCCGCCCAGGGGCAGCAGAGAATCTATAGTGGCCGGCAACGTTCAGGCAATGTTGTTGTTGTTGTTGTTGTGTCCCACGCCGCACATGGGCAGCAGAGAATCTATAGTGGCCGAGGGCCGGATGTATTCTGATCGCCGGATGTATAGTTAGTATCGGTGGTACTATTAGTTAGTATCGGTGGTACTATCGGGGCACTGGGACATGGACGGTGGCATCATTACCTACGCGTGAGTTCACAACGAGATGTCGCCGTGGGGCATAATGGTGAATACCTGGTTACGGCCCAGTACAGTCATTCACGCCTTAAGTTGGGTTGGCTTAAGTTGGGTTCACGCCTTAAGTTGGGTCGAATTGAATTCCGGCGTTCTAAGTTCAAAGTAGTTCAGAATATTATGTTTAAGTATCTTTAGTTCAAATTAGTAGAATTTAGTAGAGTCATTCACGCCTTACTAAGTGAAGTTGGGTTCACGCCTTAAGTTGGGTTGACCCCTCAAAAACCACGAACCCAACTTAAGGCGTGAATGACTGTACAGTCATACCCGCGTTAAGTTACGATCGCCGCCAATTTCAGGGCGTCGTAACTTAACGCGGGTACGTAACTTAAATGGTAGAATTAGGCTAGCAGCCCACCCCCTCCTCCTCTGACGGACTTCTATACGGCAATCGACAGCTCTCGTCAAGCCCGATCCAGCTGCAGCATCAAAGTCGCCGAAAGTCCATTTTTCAGGCAAGTTTCAGGCTAGATATTTTGGTCAAGGCCGGCGGTGAGGTATACGCCGGGTGTAGCCGCCACACAGTGCCTGCATTTTTTACCAAACTACCGTGTTTCAACCCCTAAACCGACAACTAGACTCGGTAGCGGATCCCTATTTCCAGCCGGCCTCACATTTGCTTGCAGTGGCAAAACAACTGACTATGGGGACAGTCATGGTGAGGGAAGCGTCCTTCACTGTCAATGGCCTGCATGTCAACAATAATAACGTTGCAGCTGACGGCGAGGCATGCGTCCTTGTCAGGGAACGGGACAACCCGTGGTTGTATAATAACAACGCCTTCCATTTATCATGGACATTGTCCCCGGCCTCATTTTCCTTGTCTTTGCCCTTCTGTGCTTTCGGCATGACGGTACACCAGTGTGATGTGACTTGCCTCATTGCGGGCAACCTGCATGCACTTCGCTAAGAGGATTTTTATCAGTTGAGATGATCAGTTGTACTTTGCCGCCGACATGTCACATTGCAAAACCATCACAGTTGGCGGGTTCATTCGTCCGGACTTGTCCATTTTCGCGGTCAAAAGTGGCCTTACGCCCAGGTTACGCCTTCAAATTGGGCCATACCCGGGTTAAGTTACGGTGGCACCCAGGCTTAAGTTACGGTCGCCGCCCAAACTTCGGCGTCGTAACTTAACGCGGGTACGTAACCTTAACCCGTGTCTTTTTAATTAGAACGCGATATATCGCGTTGTAAGCTTTTTTTAGAACGCGTATCTAGCACCTAAGGAATTTTTTTTTTCATGGTCATGTATATACTTTCCTGAAAGCCCATAAATCAAAGGATTTTTTGAGCTACTCAGACCTACAAAATGCTTATTCATTAGAGAGATACACTGGTTTGAATACAGGGGGGTCTGACCATGACCGCGATTTCTTGACCCTAGGTCACAAGTCATGTGCTTATTCACAAATGGTTCATGAAAAAAATCTGGCTTCTTGCACGAGCTATGGGCAACATATGCAGGCTCTGTGAAACAAAACTCAGGCCCATTGGGCCACGTACTGGAGCTATTTTTCATTAGCATCACAATTACAACGCAGTACAACGCAGTGGGAAACATGAGAGCCCTTCACAACATTACGCAACGTACGACACGAGCCCCATAAACGGGGCCATAGTGAGCTTGGAGGGTCAAAACGTTGAAAATAGGTGTTGTATAAGTTATACTGCATGAAACATGCATCAAACATCATGACTGGATGACCTGATATGACTGAATCAGGCAGCCATAGCCAAAGCATCATCCACTCTCACAACGTGTTGAGCACATGCCTCGTGGGAACGGAGGTGCTGGGTTTTCATTCCATAACGCGTGCAATACTGAAAGAAAGAGGCACGTGTAATGCAAGGCTTGGATAGGTTGAGTGATCCATGAGCTTACATGCAGGCAAAGATGACGCTGGAATGCATGCTAGCAAATGGTGGCAAGATGCTAACAACACATGATTATACACCATGATTATGGGCACCTAGCTGATCTTCTTGCACAATCAACGCAGTATAAACCATCAACATCCAATCCTCACGATATATGCACGGCTTGACGACGTATACAGCACCTAAATACTGCACAACTGCAACCTGCTATGGCTGACATGCAAGCAACGTCGAGTAGGATGGCGGTCTTAGAGAGGCTGGGCAGAGGTCGGTAGAAATAAGTGGAAAACTGGCAGAAACTAGGTAGAAATACGATATACTTACGCCTGCAAGCACTATTGAGCCGGTGGCAGAGGCCATTTCCAGGAAAATACAGCATACCGTAGCAATAGCCACGGTCACGCCTTACGCTATTTGCAGGCACCATCATGCCCGGAGCTACCCAATAAAAGTCTGCACAAATATCGGTTTAGCCGAGAGTCCGGGCGTTCGGAATGAATAAACATGTGTTAAGAAGTCGAAACACCATGGAAATACCAAGCATGGTGCCGCAGCAGACCCGAGTCTTGACGTAATAATATGTATGTCGGTTTCCAGGGTTTCCGCATGAAAGTTGGGTGAGAAACTGGAAAAAACTACGTTTCCTTTGCCCCAATACCTCAACAAACTCGTAGAAACCTAATTATCAACCTTTGAACGCATCATCATGGTCGTGCTACCCAACAGCCACTGAAATTCGCGCGAAAACTGGCGAGATCTCCCTGCCGCCATCGCCGTCGTCTTCACCTTCGTCCCGCAAAAATGCCTGATTTCAGTGGTACATATTTGTTTGCAGCTGTCACAAAAAAAATACCAAAAATACCAGGATTTTTTCTTGAATTCTATGAGATGTTTCTGACCTATTTTGAAAGTTTCAGACCAAAAATCGCATGTTTAATAGGCTTGCCACGTGTCAGATTACAACGCGATACATCGCGTTCTAACCCTACAACGCGATGTATCGCGTTGTAAAAAAACACGGGTTGAGAATCGTAACTTAACGCGGGTATGACTGTAGATCATGAAAAAGCTGTTACGACTCAAACCTCTACCGCCACCTCTACCTCTAACCGGCCTAATGCTACCTAAACTAGTAAGGCCGCCTCTAGTTAAACCCCTAGCGAAAGACGAACGAGACGATCCAGATCTCAGTGCATTTACGTACGTACTACTGTAATACGCCATAAGCCATTTACACAAACCCGTTTACTCCAGGAATAGAGGAAGGAAACACAACTACACTGCCATGACCCAAGCTAATATGTAGTAATACATTTAACACACGCCGAGTGCCAACACGAGGGGTAGAACGTGCATAAATGATCACCAACGGTCCAGCATGCTCGGGCCGACATGGCCCTCGCCTACAAATGCACAGATGCACGCTGGTCCACTACATTCTACCCGAAGGATAAGGACCGCTACTAAAGTACGCGGCGCGACGCCAAAAGCATCCAATGCACCACGGTACTGTTACGAGGACAACAGTGTCCACCAGTACAACTACACGTAAACCTAGGGACGACCGAGGCAAAGGACCTAATTTACGTCCGTAACTACAACAGATTGTTACGCGACGTAACACCTCCCCCCCCACAAAGGTAGGGAGCCCTCTCCCTACGCACAGGGAGGAAACAAAGGGGTAGGAATAGCCTAACGCACCCAACACAACCGACTCCAACACAATCGACGGGCCATCCAAGATACAAAGCACCAACAAGTTAACTCGGTTCCACCCCGAGTGGTGTAGGGTTAACCAGCACCAAGCCTGGTGGGAGGATCCCCTAACTGCCTGACACGGAGGCCTTGCCGGGAGGGACGGCACTGGGCAGGACACACAGAGTGAACAAAGTCAGCACCAAGGACTAAGAACGACCAATCAACTGGCCAGAATATGAGGGCGACTCTATATACCGGAGGGACAACACCCTCAGGTCGGGCCTAAGGCCCTCTATCTAGTTGCCATCAGTCTGGTAGGTACCACGCGAGGCCAGCAGAACATCCAGATACGCATGGTAGTGGGCCACGTCGTCCGCGTGATCATGCCTATCTACAGTGAGGAAAACATCGGCCCACACGCCATCAGGAAAAAGGCCCAGAAAGGCCCAGTAATACCTATGCTGCGTTAGGACCACCTGGCCCCGGGCCCAGTCTAAGAAGCCACAGGCAAAGAGGCGTAGGAAAGGCTCTACCGCCATCAAACAGAGAGCCCGAAGGAGTAGGCGATGATACCGGATCCGATGACGCAGACCCGTCGGGAAGAACAGATCTAGCAGAGGCTCCACATTAGCCGGCCACAACCTGATATGCCGAATCTCATGTGAGCGCCACCGACGAGCGCACTGCATGTCGCGACCCAAACGTCTCTAGATAGTCGCTAGCCCGAGGGGGAGGATGGCCACGGGAATCCAGGCCCTGGCCCGGGAGTGGCACTGGGCGGCGGGCATCCCACTCCAGAAGGGGCTGCAGGTGCACCGCACCATACGTAGCACCAGGCGCGGCAGGTCACTCGACCGTAAGGGCATCTGAGGCCATAATGCCCAGGGGCGGAGGGTAAGCCCACTGGTAACCACCGTAGGTGTCCAAGTCGTTATGACGCCTCGCCCAGCGATACAGGACACGACGAACCAGGATCTCACCCTGGAACACAGGATCTGCTAAAATAACCATGTCAAAAGGAGGCCGGTCAGTATCAATGGGTAGGTTACGGTCACGCGGCCCGACACACCTGGGAAAACCCATAGGACATGGGCGAAATGGACAGCTCCGGAGCGACGCGCGGGAGGTCACACTGTCGGCATGCGAGCGCAGACATCCCATACCCGGGAACGGGCGAGTCTCGCGACTCCGGCGTGGCATGCACCACGGAGGGGGAACGTTCCCGGTCGCCCTGGGACAACTCCCTTAGGGAGTCGGCAGCGCGGATCGAGGGCGCGCTGATCCACACCGCTGGTCCTAACAACCGAAGCCAGCGAACGAGGGGCCGAAGGGGCAGGAACCGAAACAGTGGTAGGATCCTGCACACGCACAGAGGGAGCCGACACCGCAGGAGGCCGCGACAGACCTGCAACCGCAGCTGACGCCCCGGCCTCCGCTGGAGGCGCACCCTCGGGCCACATGTTGAAAATGGGGCCCGTAGGGACAGGAACCTTACCATAAAACTGGCTGCCATCCAGACTCCAGTCTGGCACTTGAATCCGTTGCGGGGGACCCCCCTCCCAGAGCCTGGGCAACCCACTCGCATCGCCAAAGAAGCCCCGCAACGGCTGCGACTGAGCTTGTGAAGGCTCGGAAGCAGCGACGGCGGGCGAGATCGCAGGGGCAGGAGACTCGCGCGGAGGCGCAGGTAAGGCGGTCACAGGCGCGGAGGCAGCAGGAGGCGTAGGAGCCGCCGCAGCAGACGAAACCACAGCGACCGAGGGCTCGCACTGGGGCGCAGGCGAAGCCGTAGTCGCCGAAGCAACAGGAGGGGTAGGCGAAGCAGCAGCAACAGGCGCCACACCAGGCGCAACGACAGCAGGCGACTGAGACGCCATGAAGGCCCCGAATGCCGAGGCTAACTCGGGACTGGATCTGGGCCTGCATTGCAGACACACGGTAGCCGCAAGGTTGGCAGACTCTGGATCCACGCCCGGAGGGGTAGGCGACGGCTCCACTGACACGCGTCGGGTCGACACCGGCGATGACGGAACAGGAGAAGGCGCCGACACTGAGGCGGAGGAAGCTGCTACTGAGGCCGAATACTCAGGAGTATACTGCGACTCTGCCGGTGCATCCAGAGGAGAAGGATCGCCATATGGTAACACCCCCGCAGACTGGTCCGCAATCTCCATGAACTCGACAGCCCGCAGGAGGTCACAGGGGTTGTCATCTAACTCAGCGTCACCTTCTACCGGGAGCCACTGGAAAACCTCCCTGAGGCAAGAGCGCCCCACAGGGGTAGAAAGGTAGGAGAAGATCCTGGGACACTGGAGGATGGCATCTATCTGCCCAATGGCAGGGCAGCGGGACCCACACTCAAGGACGCAGTGCCCAGCATCGTCGAAGCTGTGGACAACCAACTGCTGTGGGTCCTGTGGGTCCGGACCAAACCAGGAGACCCCGAAAAGAGCTGCCCGAACCAGAGCTGCATGGTTCGCCTGCAGGGCAGAGTGGATGCGGCCGCCAGGGTAGCTGGCCCTGGAGACCCAACGACCCGGAAGGACCTCATAATACAGCTCAGGATCAGGAGCCGTAGGCAGGGACTCCAACGAAGGGGTAGGCTCTGACATGACGGCTGCGGAGGGGAAGGGGACAACCAACCGCCCGTCGACAGCAGACATAGTAACATAAGAGAGGAGAAGGTCTACAACTAGAGCTTATAATTATGCAGGGTTTTATACTCCTGCAAAAGGCGACTACACCCATCTAGCTCACTCTCCGTGTACCAGACTTTATCTACCTCGCTACGAGCATACATCCATTTAACCTTATACTGGCGTTGAGTACCGCGGCCTCTTTTAATGTCTCTATGGGCCACCATTCTCTCTACCTCGTCCTCTACCTCGCCAGTATCAGGATCATGCTCTAAAGGGGCAGGGGCTAACTCTCTACCATCAAACGTGCTTTGGTGGTAAAGCTATAGCTGGCTTCTATGAAAGGTGCGCGAATGGGTTTGCCAAGAGGTAGGGATGTCTATCTCATACAGGAAATTACCTACTCTAGACAACACACGGAAGGGTCCTAAAAAGGCGGGCCTGAGTTTCACTTTAAGTTCAGCCTCGAACTTGTGGGCGAATCGGCCAACACGAGGGCCTTCTACTAAGACTAAATCTCCTATTTCTATCTCAGGTGCTCTCCTATCTAATGAGGCACGCAACCTAGCAAGGTACTTGGCCTGCGCCCTATGATACCCTGCAATAGCATTGTCGTGGGCATTCTTCATCTTATCTAATAACGCCTGCACACCTTCTACAGTATCTCGGGACACATCATCCTTGTCTCTTAAAGGACTGGCTAGGAGAGAGGTAGGGGTAAGAGGTTGTCTACCTGTGTCTAGGAAGAAGGGCGTATAACCATGAGCGGCCTGAGGGCAATTGTTAAGGGAAAACTCTACCAGACATAGATAATCCTCCCAATCACTCCCAGAACCATTCACATAGTGCCACAGAGCTTCTTCCACTACTCTATTCAAACGTTCTACTAAATGAGAAGAGGAGGAGTGGTAGGCAGTACCGAAGGTGACCTTGGTACCGATAGCAGCAAAGAACTGCTGCAAAAAATCTGAAGTAAATAACTTATCTTTGTCAGAAATAAACTGCCTACTCAAACCATGGTATCTATAAACATTATTGAGGTATAGGCGGGCACAATCGCGTGCGGTGAGTTCAAGGGGGCAAGGCACGAGATGGCACATACGCGTAAAGCGATCTACAAACACAAGGATCTGAGCATTACCCTTATCGTTCTTTCTAAAAGGTCCTACAAAATCCATCATAAGGGAATCCCATGGCATGATGGGATCAGGAAGGGTCCTAGGCTCGGCTATCTGCCCTACATTGCTAGGTTTCATTTCCTGACAGGATTGGCAGGTCCTAACATATTCATCTACATCCTTTATAAGAGGGAGGGCCAGTAGTAGGAACGGGTTACTAGATCCCGTACCCGTTTACCGCCCTGGTGAGCAGCTAAATCATGCAACTCAAAAAGCAAGGAGGAGCGACAGATAGGAGGGACATAAAGGCGCCATTGAGGCCGGGGAGAATCTGTTAACTGCACATATAAAAACCCACCTACAAATTTACAGGGGTATTTGCCTAACTGTTGGGGATGGGAGGCAATAGCAGCTAAAGCTTCCGGCTCAGTGGCCGTAAATCTACTGATAAGGCGTTCGAGATCAGAGGTAGGCATCGCTACAGAAGTATCTATATCAGGTTTAAAGAGGTCTCCTACCGCCTTGCCAAAGAGAAGGGGAGGTCCTAGAGGGACTATATTATCATAGGACTTTCCTGACCTAGTCGCTATATGGCTAAGCGGTATAGAAATTTTATTTTTCCCCTCCCCCCCCCACAGGGACCACATGCAGGAAGGGCCTCACACGGGAGAGAGAGTCCTACGTGAGAAAGGAGGTCAGGCATACGAACAGCAGTACGAAAGAGGTAGGCATATTGTTCATCATCCGGTAGTTCACCATAAGGGGGTACACCAAGAGTGGTAGGAACTAGAGTAGTATTGAGAACATCTAAGTCCTCGAAAAAGGAGTAATCTGCGCGGCGGGAGAGGGCATCAGGCACTATGTTATCTACACCTTTAACATACTGAAGTTTAAAAGGGGAAAACTGTGCTAAAAACTCCATCCAGTGCGCTTGACGAGGGGTAAGGTTGGGTTGGGAGAGAAGATGGGTAAGGGGACGATGGTCCGTTTGTATAACTAATCTATAAGGATCTATCTCACAGGGTTCATTCAGACAAACATCAAATTGGGCACCTTTAAGAAATCACGCGTGGCAACAATACACCACAGCTAACAGTTCCTGCTGGTGTACAGGATAGTTGCGCTCCGCGGGGAGCATCGTCCTAGAAATATACTCAATTGGCTGTAAGCCCTGACCCTGCTCCTGGAGAAGGACCCCACCTATAGCTACCTTACTAGCGTCTGTAGCTACCGCAAAGGGTTTTGTAGTATCGGGTAGGATGAGAACGGGATGAGTGAGGAGTAGGGATTTTAAACAACTAAAAGCAGATTGACACTCGCTACTCCAGAGGAAGGGGATATCTTTCTTTAACAAATGATTGATAGGGGCTGCTACGGTTGCAAAACGAGGGATAAAACGCCTATAGTAGGAAGCAATACCTAGGAAACTACGTACTCTTTTAACGTCAGTAGGGGTAGGCCAATCCTGGATTGACTTAGTTTTATCCGGGTCGGTAGCGACACCGGCATCTGACAAAACATGTCCTAAAAATGGTACACTCCTACCAGAACGAACTTTAGTGTTGCACGGATGCAACATGCCGTTTGTGGTAAATATAAATTATCCATCCCGGTCGATCGGCGCCGACCGTAATCCGGCGCCAGTGCCGAGGCCATAGTTTAGTTAACAGCCGAGGCAATCCGTGTGGAAGTAAGTGTAGAAGTTTTGCTGACGAACTTGGCCTTTGCGCCGTAGGCAGACCTAGCGCCTGAACGGGAGTTACGGGACAGCCAATTGGCACTGCACATGCGTTATGATGGTTCCTACGGACATTTGGATATTTTTCAGGAGAGGCCTCTAGCCGTCCTGGTCTTTAATGTGTTCTAGACGGTTCGAGAAGCCCCTCCCCGCGGACCTCACGTCATACCTGGTTGGCAGCGCCAGGCGCAGCCGCCAACGGGGACGAAGGGACAAAATAGGCAAGGCACGAGCTATGCCAGCAATCCGGACCTTGTATCGTAATTTACCACGTTGCTCTACAGATTATTTACCATCGCTTAATCCTGGAGTGTAAATCTCCTGTGGGCTCGAGTGTGAATCCCTCGCCTACTGGGTGTAAGTCTTCCCGCATTGAGTGTTTTAATCTGTGTGGTTACATTGTAATATACGAAACCGGTTTTCCGGGTTTGAGCTTATTCGTATTGTGTAACAAGTATTCTTAAGCCACCATTGTGCGCTGTGACGCATAGGAAGTCAAAGGTCTTTCGCATTCATTCTCAATCACTAAGGCGCTATTTTAAATAGCCATACGTGTTAAACTGGACTCGGAGGAAACTTTCCTAGTGGCCTCTATCCCGTCCCGTTTTTCTGTAATCTGATCCGGATCAGCAACGGAATTATATAAGGGCCGGAACCCTTACTAATTCCGCTTGCAGTAATTCATTGTGGGGGTCGGATCCCCACAATCCTAACTGTCCATACCCGTTACCCATATTGTGGTTCTTGCACGCCCCAACCTGGCCTTGTCCGGTTGACCTAAGGGATTCGTCCGGAAACGAATCTCCTTATATTGCATGCTTTATAAGGAAACGCTTTGTGGGTTGCGATTTCACGCATTATTTGGCGTCTTGGCCATTGCCTCACACCCTATATCTGGGATATATACTGTCAGCTCCGGCAAGCTGCAGGAATATCTCACGTCCCTTAAGGGGAGGGTCCCATAGAAATATATCAAAACTTACCCCCCCTAATAACTACAGAAATGCAACTGACAACCACTGAATGATGTTTGGGGACCATAAACATGATGTTTGGGCATGCATACCACCACTTGTTGGGGGTACTACCCCCAGCCATACACCGGCTATGAGCTAAAAATAGAAAAAAACGCTGTCCGGGGCACATCTTGCCCAGAACAGTGGGAGAACCAGTTGCATGAAAAAAGCACACCCCATATAAAAATGTCATGGGACATTGTTTCTACCTAATTGGATCAACAAAATCAGCACATCCCTTTGAGTTATTAATTTTTGGGCCAAAAATACGCTTTTTTAGGCGGGGCGTCCCCATACACACTCATAACACATCAATTAGGCCTGAAAAGCACAAGTCAAATTCTGTCATGACCATAGAAGGCACTGTCAAAGTTTGGTGGCATTCTGAGCTCAGCTGTAGCAGTTATTAATTTTGGCAGTTGGCCACCTGTGCAGACGCTAAGGAACTAAAGGAAGGCATTAGTGAGTATTAAGGCACACTAACACTTCCTATGCCATCCAAAAGGCTCCTGACCATGCCCAATTCGACCACAATGTACAAGGAGGTGGCTGGGCACGTCATGTGCCCTTGCCTTACCTCGACACGGGCAACCTGTTGCGTGTGTGCACAACAATGAGGCAGGTAGCTCTACATGCCTAGCCAACACTTCTAAAGCATATTCCAGGTTTATGGTGTGGGCATCATCCCAAAACCAAGCTCAAACACACCCTAGAAAGCCATATCCACTAATTGCCCAACAAGGGTAACAACAGACAGTCCACAGAGAAAGCAGAATTATCATACATGCTGCTTGCCAAGGCTTCTTACCATGGTTACCTTGCCTTGCTAGCATATGAATTAGGGCTCTCCCATTTTAGTGGGAGAAAGGCCAACAAGACAACGATAACCCCTACCTACGTGCAGTTCCACCCATGCAGTATGCCCCTCAGAAAAACCACTGCCACCTTTCTTTCCAGCGCAATTGTTTGCCAAGAAACAAACTCAAGCTTGTGAGCCTCTAACCACAATGAAGCCTCTGCTAAGAAAGGCCGCGTCAATATTCACACAAAACTGAGTGCTGTTAGCAATCTCCTTCCAAGAAACCACTCAGCAAATCCCTGACAACTTGACGATATGCCACGGTCACGCTTTGACACATCCCAGCCATGCAACGTACATAAAAACCACTGAAAGGTGCCAGGAATCTGGCGATGCGCAGCACGGAATGGCATTATACCTGGCGCTAACTGCACGGAAAGAAGCCGAAAACTTGCGTTGATAACCCATAAAGGAAGCGAAACATTCATAGGGTCACGTTGATCACACGATCGTACCATTACCGGAATTGTCCTTCGCCCAGCGGCGCAAGAAAGAACAACCTTCCATGGAATAATAAGACGCGCATCCCGCGAGCCTGGAGAGTGTCTTACCGATCATGACGGAAATCTTGCCGAAACCCAGCAAATTTTTTAAAGCTTTACCAATAACGATTTAAACGCATCCTTGACGCTAGGTAAAGCCCATAAAACCTGACAATCACCGCCGCCGGCGTGCATTCTAATTTATTCCTCTCGACGAAAACATCAGATTGGACCCCCGTGGCGATGGTCATCAATAAAATCATCGACACTGCAAAAAACGCGAACTCCGCTACGAAGTAGTATCATTTACTCATCGTCTTTAAGATTCGCTCAGTTTCTCTGCATTCCGCGAGCTATCTTTTTCTACTCTGCCTGAAAGCACGTCGCCATGGCCAGCTCCGGTAGGGGTGCGCGCCCCGTGCACCACTTTTTCACGGTACGGACGGGTACCGCGAATTTTTCGGCGCCAAAATATTCGCGCCGGGACCGTCCCCTTAATTGACGTATTTTGGTGCTCGGTCCCCGTGACCCGGTTCGCGTGACAGTGCCCGAGAGGACGCTTCCACGGATCTATTCCAGCACCGGTCGTTCAAGGGACTGCGCTTCCAGCGGATTCGCATGGACAACCAGGTACATTGCAGGCTAACAAGGAACATGCCCTACCCCCCTTGTTAGAGCATTGTGTAACCTGTTTGGAAGCTGTGGGTGTGTGTGAGGATTATTATTAATTCATCACCCTGCCAAGACTAAAGGCACATTGTTTCACACTTTACCAGCCACCACGCGATGGCTGACGGTATTGAGCGAGGGCGACGAGAGGCCCATCGCTTCTCTCCTGCCCCTTCCCTCGTGGCAGCACTCGAGGCGGCAGAGAGAGCTACCCAAAATCACTCACGACCGAGTAGTGAGCGTGGCTCTAGGGGGTCATCCCCAGCACAAACCCCACGTTTGGGAGGGAATTCATCGGCGGCTGCCGGCGCACCACCTGATAGCCCCGTAGCGAATCCCCTTAATGGACCACCAAGTGGAACATCCATCGCGGGATTGTCGGCGGGTCCGGCCCTTGGTGTAGGAGCCGGCGCGGGGGCGCAGGGGAATAATGTTACCCTGCACTACGGTAGGAGTGGGGCCCTGCCTACGGTGCTGCCGCAACCTACACTACAATACGCTTCCGCGGACACCTTTTTCAGCGGGGAAAGTGCCCCCGGGCTTCCGGGGCAAATTCAGCAAGCGCTGCGGAACTTAGATACTAAAATTTCGTTTTTGGTTCGTACCTTACAGCCAATCATTTTGCGCCCGGATCAAATTGTGATCTGGGTACTGAACACGAAAATTTCAGCGGAACGTACGAAACACCAACGCAACTACAGAAAATTTTCAGTGACGAAACTGTAGTACCGTGTACCCAAGCAAAATGTAGTAGGACTTCGCTAAATTCACGTTCGGAATTTTTCCCCGCAAGATTCCCCCGCAAGATTCCCCCGCACGATTCCCCCCGCTAGGTTCAGGCTCCAGTCGATGCTCGCCAAATGGCGCAAAAAAAGAAACATATGTTAAAATCAACGGTGCGAATCCTCGTTACCGCTCGGGTAACATTCTCACTCATTTCGCGTCTCCTACGAACCGTATTGTAGTGTACATTGGCCACTTGGCCCAGCAGCGCCCCGGCGCCACCCTTGTATGATAGCCGATCGCGGTCTCGCCGCGCTGCGAATCGGGCGTCCTATCATGCGCCTGGACCCCTTGGGGCTAGCCCCTTCGGCCATGCCTCGCCAATGGCTGGGCAGGGCCAGGGCACCGCACGGACCGGTCGGTCTTCCTTCGGGGTCGCAGGGGAGGCGATCGCCCTCCCCAACTCAGCATACGACCGCCTGGCTCCGGGTGACCCACGAGCGCAGCACCCAGCGGCCACCTGTCGCGTTTGCGTGCCATTATATCCTAGCCTATCACTTGGAAGGCATATCCATAGCAATAGAGTACTCTTGTGTGTGATCCACTATATTTAAAATCCTGTGAGATGCAGGTCACGGACATACTTGGCCGCCGACCTCATGACAGGCAATTCCGTAGCCAGCCAGGTGTAGAATAAAACCATGATGCTTTATATATTTGGAAAGCAACCAAACCATTCACATTTAATTTCAAAAGACATCGACAAGAATACAAGTGTTGTCTAGTCGTATAATGTCGTACTTGTGCGTCACTGTCCAAATAAGGCTAAGCGGTTCTTGATAACCTAGCAGGCCTCGGGTGACGCCACACTGCTCCGCTTGGCTTACGGCTGGCAGTGCCCTTTAGCGCCCCCTATCCTGTCTACCTATCCCGCTTACCCCAGCTATGGCTCACTGGCCAACGACGACCGGGTTCCTTCCCGAGTCTCGCCCAGAATACACACATTGTTGAAAACTGCATATAAAAAGTGTGCGTATTGGAGGAAGATCTTGGACCTTTGTAATCAGTCTCGTTTGTATTAATAATAAGAGGTGACACCAACTAGGTGTTTGGGTAAACAGAGGCCAACTAGGCAAGATGCCAACTAGGCAATAAACAGATGCCAACTCGGCATTAATAACAACCAGCCAACTAGGCTGTCACGCCTTAATGAGACTGTGGCTCAGCCGACCAACTCGGTAGCCATGAAATTTGCAGGGGCAACATTAAGTGGAAAAACACACGGTCACAGTATCCGTCGATCTGGAAATGATCTACGGTATAAGTTAGAGTGCATCCAGCCGCCACACACAGGTGGGTGGCTTACATCAACACTAAAATGATGCGTCGGGTCACTAGTATGCAAGTACAAAGACATTGCGCCTCCAGGGCAGCACTTAGTGGACATAGGGTCGGCGCGAAGCGCGGATCCAGGCAAATTTTGTCAGGCGGCTACAGTACCACTAGGTACGGTACGGATGTCAGCAAACACCGATGGAAATATATTTAATGCCGATTTATACTACATCGGACTTTGTCAAAATGAACTGAAAATATTGCCGGTAAGACGAACAGCAGAAAAAGTACCAAACATTCTGACACACCCCCATGCTGTGAGGCGGGGCTGCAGGAAGGAACTGCTCAAAAAACAAAACCAGGGGGGAGCTCAGGCTCCTGATCCAGGTTCATCTTCTGGAGATCCAGGGTGGCGTTGGCCACACTCTTGGCCCGCTTCAGTTCAGGGTGGAGAGCCCAGCACCGCTCCTTGGTATGCCCGGTGCGACGGCAGTGTGAACAGGTCTTGACCTTCGGACCTGCGGTGTGAAAGACAGTCTCATCCAGGTCCTCTTGGCAGTGAGGACAGGCGACCTGGGTGGTGTAGACGGTACCGCTGGTGGTGCTGGACGAAGATGCTGCACCGTTACGGTTGACCCGCAGATGATCGTCAGCCTTGAGCACTGCTGCCTTGTAATCCTTCCATGAGATGTCTACTGGAAGGTTATAGGCTGCCAGGACAGGGCCGTATAGCGCTGGAAGGCGTCTGCGGTGGCTTGTCACCAGGATAGAATCGTGAAGCTTGTTACTGCTCAGCTTGTTGTATTCGAGATACTTCCGCTCCATCTCGTTGAGGTGGGCTGCCACCTTCTCTACTGGCACCTTTTCAGTTGCCAGCAGCTCCTCGAGCGTCGTCGCCTGGTGTGTAGAGGTGGTCTGATCATGGCCATATACATCAACCAGAATTGCCCACGCTTCGTGAAGTAAACCGTTTGGAGCCAGGGCTGCGTGCAGAGCTGCAGTCCCGTTTACAGCTGACAAAAGAGATGCATAGCCGAGGCGCTGTTGCTGCTCGTTGATGACGCCTGTGCCCTTCAGGGCATCCTCATATCCAATGGCCCTCAGGGTCCCCTCGACCTTGAGTTTAAAAACAGGGAAATCGTTCAGTCTCTCGCCATCAAAAGACAAATGCTTCAGTGCACCCAACACTGTACCCTCCTTGATGCCTCGAACGACAGCTGGAGCGGCCATTGAAAAGACGATTGAGAAGAAAGCTGGCGTACTGTGAAAAAGCTACGCACTAATTGGTGTATAATGTTCCACTGTGGCAGTCCGAACCAATTGCCAGTCGTAAAGCATGTCGTTTACAGTGCGCCAAATTTCGGCATCATAGGAACGGACTCCAAAAGATGAATCGACAAAGGTAACAAAGATTGGGTATTCCGGATCAGGCTGATTCCGCTGGCGGGTAAGGAGGCGCTCAGTCTTCGTGTAGAGATAGTTGACGACGTCTCGATAGATGAAACGGTTGCCTTTATATACGACGCGTGTGGCTAGGCCCCCGAACTCAACAGCTGAAAAGTAAACCTCGACAAACTGGTCCGGATGCGGGATGGGATGAAAAGCCCCACCTATTCGGATGTGACGAAATGGCTGACTCGTGAGAGTCGTGGCAGAACCGGGAGGTCTCGAGAAACCGAATACAAAGGTAACTCGTCATCCCGATACCATGTTGAAAACTGCATATAAAAAGTGTGCGTATTGGAGGAAGATCTTGGACCTTTGTAATCAGTCTCGTTTGTATTAATAATAAGAGGTGACACCAACTAGGTGTTTGGGTAAACAGAGGCCAACTAGGCAAGATGCCAACTAGGCAATAAACAGATGCCAACTCGGCATTAATAACAACCAGCCAACTAGGCTGTCACGCCTTAATGAGACTGTGGCTCAGCCGACCAACTCGGTAGCCATGAAATTTGCAGGGGCAACATTAAGTGGAAAAACACACTGTCACAGTATCCGTCGATCTGGAAATGATCTACGGTATAAGTTAGAGTGCATCCAGCCGCCACACACAGGTGGGTGGCTTACATCAACACTAAAATGATGCGTCGGGTCACTAGTATGCAAGTACAAAGACATTGCGCCTCCAGGGCAGCACTTAGTGGACATAGGGTCGGCGCAAAGCGCGGATCCAGGCAAATTTTGTCAGGCGGCTACAGTACCACTAGGTACGGTACGGATGTCAGCAAACACCGATGGAAATATATTTAATGCCGATTTATACTACATCGGACTTTGTCAAAATGAACTGAAAATATTGCCGGTAAGACGAACAGCAGAAAAAGTACCAAACATTCTGACACACATCATCTTGACGAAACCAAACAGTTATCACTTCCGTCAACCAATCTTGTCGCGTCTGCGTGCCACAATCTCCGGCGCCACCATGGCGGCTGGCCACTCAGCTTAATTTGGTAAAACCCAAATGAGCTGAGCTGATGTGCCTGCCTTAACTGCATGCCCTGTGGGGTGGGCGAGGACCTGTCCCATGATTAAAGAAAGGAGGGCTCTCAGCCGAGGACAAGGAACTGTCCCTCGTGCCTGATAACCACCTTATTGCCTCCCCTGCTATAGAATAATGCTTTCAAAACACATACTTTGCACAGTCTGATGATGAAGCCGCACATGCGGAGTTTATTGAGAAAGTTTATACAATTACAACACGTTGATAGTCTCAATATCGATGCACTCCATGCTCACGAGCCCGCAGTTAGGCAGCGCTCCATGACATGCTACCGGCCTTGCTCCCAAGGAAAGGGAGAAACACGAAGGCCACTAACGAGAGACTCGAAGAGACTACACGCTGCGTGAGAGTCCTCTTCGACTATGAACCAAACCATTCGTCATGCCACACGCATGACACACGCCACACTTGTCAGTCCAGCCAGGAATGCCAAAACTATCTTGCTGCCTGAACCATGCAAATAGAAACCGCATTCCAGTTGCCGTCCTGGCTTTCTACCACACATGCCAACAAAAGCAGGAAGGCATCCCGACAAATCTAAATTGCTACCCTGTTGCCGATCTCATCTCCTAGAGGCTCCGGCATTTCTGTCCCTGGGAATGTCCGACATTGAGTCACGTCCAGCAAGGTCGAAGCATAATATCCTTCAGACAATCTGCACGCTCACACCTTGCGTGTGAGTGGCCCAGCAAACATTGCGTCTAATCGTTCCTTTCTAGAAGAAATCCCTTTTTAGGGCTGCCAGCGATTTCGCATTCATTCCAGCGATCTGGCTCCGCACCGCAAATTGTCCTTTTCCATTTTCTGTCCAGTCCTCATAACGTTGACCCGCTATTCTACACCACAAAGACACCTGGCCTGTCAATAGCCTCGGCGCTGTTGAAGTCCAGCAGTCCAGCTTCAGCTCCAGCTGTCCACTAACACGCGTATGATCCTCTCGACGCTGCACACTTGTGCTGCCGTCCGCTCAAGTCAGTGCTGCGCGCCCAGCTGTGCCTGGCCCGGCGCGCGTGCACGTACACTTTCGTCCGCTCTTATGCTGCAAGTGCTAGTGTCCCCCCCGGTCACTAGCCTTTGTCGAAAATGCGTAGAAGACAAATTCCTTGCGCACGTCACCGGTCTTGTGCATAGTGGGCGCCCGGATGACATAGCGCGCGTCCGTGACAGCTGTCGCGTCTGCGTGCCACAATCTCCGGCGCCACCATGGCGGCTGGCCACTCAGCTTAATTTGGTAAAACCCAAATGAGCTGAGCTGATGTGCCTGCCTTAACTGCATGCCCTGTGGGGTGGGCGAGGACCTGTCCCATGATTCCCCCCCTCGCTGGCGACCGGCCCCATCACGAAGACAGCGATCGTACCAAGACAAGGGCAGCGGTGACCGCAGTCAAGCTGCGGGAGGTAAACTGCGCAGCGGTGCACACTGGACAAAACCAATCCCCCTCCGGAATGCTGGTGACCACTGGCTGCAAGCACTGCATGTGCCAACCACAGTTACACTGATCACACAATAACATGGACTCCGCCTGATCGACCCGGTGACAAACCTGACACTGGGCGTCCTTGACTCGGCGAGATGTGTGCGGTTGGAGGTCGTGGACCAAATTGGGCAGTGAGCAGGGACTGAGATTGCTGAGGTTGTCTGTCGTACGGCTCCCGTCGGCGCCCTCCAAAATTGCCACTCCCGATGGTTTGATAGCCACAATGCGCAAAATGGTGGGCCCCGCCTCCACATCCAAAGTGTGCTTCAGCTGAGTGCGCAGGAAAACATACTGCCCTGGCCTAAACCGCAGCTGGCGAGCCATGTATGCGCCCCCCCGGCGCTGAGCGTAACGCAGGGAGTCCCTGTGCTGAGCAATGAACAAGTTGTTCATCGCGATGGGCATGACCTTCTTAAAAGTCTCTGCCCTGGCCAGCACCTCAACCAAAAATTGCTGAGCGTTGTCGAAGGCCATGGGTTCGGGGTGCGCAACCTGTGCCTCCGTAGGCAAAAGAGGATTACGCCCGAACAGAAGGAAATACGGGGAGAAGGTAGCGAGAGACTCCTGGGGAGACATGCGATAACCCATGGCAATCCATGCCAACTCGCGATCCCACCTGGCCGACTCCGGCACCTGCAGGCTCCACTTGCGCAGCGCCTGCTTGACGGTCTGCACCAATCTCTCAGCCAAACCATTGGCCTGAGGATGCTCCCGAGAAGTGCGACGGTGATCAATAAGACATCCATCCAGCAACTCCTGGAACTCACCCCTGAACTCACCACCCTGGTCCGTGACTACCTCCGCGGGAGCCCCAAACCTGGTGATGATGTCTGCAAAATGCTTCGCTGTGGTAGCGGCATGCTTGTCAGCAATGGGGATCAACTCAACCCATTTGCTAAAGCTCTCCACGCATACCATGACATAGAGGTTGCCGTCAGGGCTCTCCTGAAACGGCCCGCACAGATCGACGTGCCAGCGATAAAACAAGCCCTTGATGGGAAGCGACATCAGCTCCTTGGCACCATGATCTGCGCTAAAGTTAGCCTTGGTTCGAGCACACGGGACACAGCTGGCCACTACCTGGGCCACTGTGTGTCGCATGTTATTCCACCAATAGCTGGTCCGTACGAGGCTGAGCGTGCGATTGCCACCCAAGTGACCATACCGCTCGTGGTACGCCTGCACTATAGCAACGCGCTTGTCAGGCGGTGGGACGACCACCCTACGCTTGCCCAACAGCTTGTACAAAACCCCATCTTCCCAACCATAGGTTGCAGCCCTGTGCTGCACCCTGTTCAACTCCGTCGCCTTCTGAGCAGGAGTCCAATCGACTGGAGTAGGAGTCAAGACAGCACCCTGCACTTGCTCCAAAACTCGACCATCTAGCCAGATATCAGCGGTGTAGCAATCAGCAAGAGAGCTACGCGCTAAGAGAGCCTGCACAGCGATCAGCTGCTGCAGAGAAGGATCAATGTCAAAGGACAGAGACCTACCCTCTTCCATAGCGCACACAGCTTTGGATGGCGTGAATGGCGACGGCCGCACCGGGTCGTCGCTGATGCCGAAGTCCGCCACAGAGTACTCGACACTGCGCCACCACGCCTCCTCCTCATCGTCGGCCGCATACCCAGCAGCGTTCACAAAGACCACAGAACCCGACGAGCCCTCGGCACCCATGGCCCGGGCTCCAGTGTGGTCAACAGTGGTAGGCATGGCGTATCGGGATAGCACATCGGCGTTGACATGGTCCTTGCCGGCCCGATGCACAATGGTCATGTGGTACTCCTGGATAATCATGGCCCATCGGGCGAGCTTACCCGTCAGGTTGGTGTTGGTCATTAGCCACTGAAGCGGCTGGTGGTCTGTCACCAGAGTAAACACGCGCCCAACTAAATACGGGCGAAAGTGCTTGATGGCCCACACCACAGCCAGTGCCTCCCCCTCATAGGAAGAATACCGGCTCTCCGCTGGGTTGTTGCTGCGACTAGCATAAGCAATAACGTGCTCGCGCCCATCACCATCCTTTTGCGCCAAGACCGCACCCAGTCCTACCTTGGACCAGTCGGTATATAACACAAACGGCAAAGCATAGTCAGGGGCGCGCAGAATCGGGGCCGACGTGAGCTCCTGCTTGATTGTCTCGATGGCGCGTTGCTGTGCGGGACCCCACGCCCACACGCACCCCTTCTTGAGTAACTCGGTCAAGGGCTTCACCTTGCTGCTGAAGTTCTCAATGTAACCTCCCCTAAGCTCGTCTGGATTTGTACTAGAACACGCAATTTGTAGTTCATTTTGAAAAGTTGTATTTTATTGAATTTAAAGTTTCCACTTAAGTCTCTGAGGAAGGGGAAGTTCATAGGACCCGTGACACCGTGACATCGTGACACCGTGACACCGTGACACCTCAAAATGCATATAAACACACATCTTTGCAGGTATGCAGTGATTATTAATGGGGATGATGTATTCAATGGGTCATTGCAAGTTTTACCTATGCTTCTGACACCGTGACACCGTGACACCGTGACACCGTGACACCGTGACACCGTGACACCGTGACACCGTGACACCGCAAATACCACGTATACACCTTCATAATAATCCTAGTAGAGACATTCATTTCTCCATACATCTCGGTCATCTCACCATATATCGTCTCATGTTGATGTATTCTTGTTGTGCGTGTAGGTACCTTGCCGGGTCATGACAAGTTCAGCCATTCCTCGTTTATGCGGTCCAACGTCGCTTCAATAGGGCATGTGATTAATATCTGGTAACAACTTATATATGTTGGCACGCCATGCGTCCAGGAATAGCTGTCTCACTTAATATGCATGCAAGCAACCATCAAAATCACTTTGTCATGAAATCACTTGCCGGGATTTCAGTTTCTCCCTGGCCGGCCTGAAAAAGCTGGTTCTTTATAAACTCTTTCCGATCCGCAGGCTTCTTAGACCACATGTCGGTCCTCATCGTCCTGAGCTCCTCGAAATGCACGCTTCTCAAACAATGGCGGCCACAACCACAGTCCCAGTCCCTGCAAAGTGCCGCAGCCAAGGACGAATCCTGGGTGCATTTCGCCAACACGGCGGCTGCAGATAACCGGACCCCGCGCCTCGCCATCATATTGAACACGACGACGCCCAGGAGTAATAGCAAGAAGAACATTCCCAAAACCTGCCAACCCAGCGCCCCCGCACTGGGCTCCATGAAAACGCCGGGTCTCGCCATGGCTATGTCAACTGGGCAATGTTGCAAACATCATTTGTCCCCCCCCCTCCCCATCTATTTCTACGTTGGCAGATGGCAAACGTAGATCCCCACGCCATGTGTGGGGGGGAATAAAACATGGCAGACCGGGATGTCACGCCAGCCCGGTCTGCCCGAGTTGTTTAGCCCATGTTACCTCATTTGGCAGCGATCACCATCGCTGCCGCTCTCGTGAATTCGGGGTGAAAGCGCACGGTGTCACGGTGTCTCAACATGTTTGTAGTTGGTTTGTAGTTGGTGTCTCGGTGTCTCAGAAACTCGTGGTCCGCATTGAGTGGGTGTCACGGTGTCACGACATCTGATTGGCCCGGTTCAGATTCGTTTTTTTTTTAATTTTTTTTTAATTCGTTTTTTTTTTTTTTTAATTTGGGGCGAATCTGAACCGGGCCAATCAGATGTCGTGACACCGTGACACCCACTCAATGCGGACCACGAGTTTCTGAGACACCGAGACACCAACTACAAACCAACTACAAACATGTTGAGACATGGGTGTCACAACCGATGTCACAAGGTGTGCAGCAGGTATTTCCTTTCAATCCCCGAGGAAATTATCAACCATTCATCGGCCATTCTGGTCAGGATAGCTAAGAATGGCTAGCGAATAAAAAGGCAGTATCGAGGCTGGAAATTTTAGTGTATGCTCCTAGGGTCATATATTACTTGCCGTTATTTTTTTTCGCCACAAATTCTGCGGAGTCCTTCCATTTTGGCGTCATTCACAGGTGGGTGCCTGTTTTGTCGCCGATTTTCTCTCGACCCCACCTACCTGCAGCAAAAAATTTTCCCGATGAAAGTCGCCCTAACATCTGGTTTTTGACTCTAACCGACGCAGTTTTTAGTTTTTAAGGCCTTGACCGAAGCACTTTTTTCATTACCGGCTCAGTTTGCTTTAACCGAGCTGGCGCGATTTTTAATCCAATTTCTAGGCTGGGCCAGGCGTCGCAGACCCGTAATCCGTTTTTAAGTGCTTTTGTGCCCGATATCGTGTCTTTTGCAGGCGTTCTTGGCATCAAAGACGCCGTGGCGTCAGGGGCTAAAACGGACCTCCGCACGTTCGTTAACTGCGGCGAGCATGTCAATGCCGCCAGCAATTTTTGCTGCCGCGTCTGTGAAACGATTGCGATGCAAGACCGTTGTCGACGTGACGGAGTGGTATGTGCACATTCAGGTGCGAATTTCTTCGCTGTTGAAACCCCGGCCGGTAGCAGACAAGTATTTCACCGTATCCCCTTTCCCCGAGTCTCTCTTTTCCGTCATGTTTTCATCTTACGGAAAGCGCGTATAAAGCATCAGTGAGCGACAGTATGATGGCGAGCCGTTTGCTCGCATCAGGGCTGTGCGGCTTATTCTAGAGAGAAGCGACATCAAGCAGATTTTGCAGCCGGATGTGAGGGAGGGGCCCTGCTGGGGTGGGAATAAACTGCTGTGAGTGACCGATCCACTCCCTTCCTCCCTCCCTCCCTCCCTCCCTCCCTCCCTCCCTCCCTCCCTCCCTCCCTCCCTCCCTCCCTCCCTCCCTCCCTCCCTCCCTCCCTCCCTCCCTCCCTCCTCCCTCCCTCCTCCCTCCCTCCCTCCCTCCCTCCCTCCTCCCTCCTCCCTCCCTCCCTCCCTCCCTCCTCCCTCCCTCCCTCCCTCCCTCCCTCCCTCCTCCTCCCTCCTCCCTCCCTCCCTCCCTCCCTCCCTCCCTCCCTCCTCCCTCCCTCCCTCCCTCCCTCCCTCCCTCCTCCCTCCCTCCCTCCCTCCCTCCCTCCCTCCCTCCCTCCCTCCCTCCCTCCCTCCCTCCTCCCTCCCTCCCTCCCTCCCTCCTCCCTCCCTCCCTCCCTCCCTCCCTCCCTCCCTCCCTCCTCCCTCCCTCCCTCCCTCCTCCCTCCCTCCCTCCCTCCCTCCCTCCTCCCTCCCCTCCCTCCCTCCCTCCCTCCCTCCCTCCCTCCCTCCCTCCCTCCCTCCCCTCCCTCCCTCCCTCCCTCCCTCCCTCCCTCCCTCCCTCCCTCCTCCCTCCCTCCCTCCCTCCCTCCTCCCTCCCTCCTCCCTCCCTCCCTCCCTCCTCCCTCCCTCCCTCCCTCCCTCCCTCCCTCCCTCCCTCCCTCCTCCCTCCCTCCCTCCTCCCTCCCTCCCTCCCTCCCTCCCTCCCTCCCTCCCTCCCTCCCTCCCTTCCTCCCTCGTGAACTCACTCGTGGACTCACTCACTCGTGGACTCACTCCCTCACCCACCCACCCACCCACCCACCCACCCACCCACCCACCCACCCACCCACCCACCCACCCACCCACCCACCCACCCACCCACCCACCCACCCACCCACCCACCCACCCACCCACCCACCCACCCACCCACCCACCCACCCACCCACCCACCCACCCACCCACCCACCCACCCACCCACCCACCCACCCACCCACCCACCCACCCACCCACCCACCCACCCACCCACCCACCCACCCACCCACCCACCCACCCACCCACCCACCCACCCACCCACCCACCCACCCACCCACCCACCCACCCACCCACCCACCCACCCACCCACCCACCCACCCACCCACCCACCCACCCACCCACCCACCCACCCACCCACCCACCCACCCACCCACCCACCCACCCACCCACCCACCCACCCACCCACCCACCCACCCACCCACCCACTCACGCACGCACGCACGCACGCACGCACGCACGCACGCACGCACGCACGCACTCACGCACGCACGCACGCACGCACTCACTCACTCACTCACTCACTCACTCACTCACTCACTCACTCACTCACTCACTCACTCACTCACTCACTCACTCACTCACTCACTCACTCACTCACTCACTCACTCACTCACTCACTCACTCACTTAGTAACTTGCACATGCACCACATGCGCAAGGAGGACACCAAGAGCTTCACCAACCACCGTCGAAAGCTTGGCTGTGATGCCAAGGGCAAGGGTGTGGGGGTGTCCATGTTGACACAGTGCATGAAGGCTGACAAGGTCAGGCAGAGATTGTGCAGGGAGGTGCCACTACCTCCTAGCTAGCGATACCGAGATGAGGGCGCGCAAACGCATCAGCGCCATGCCGCGTGTTGAGTAATTTGCAACTACATTACTTGGCATGCTGTGGGTGCACGTGTAAAATGACCTTTCTAGCCATGCATGCGACAGCTGCCAATATTATGTTCAGCAAGCTCCTCCCTATAATAGAAATTGCGTGAGCATCCACATGGCCACATGTGCATATTGTCAGCTGTGTCTATATCAATGAACTTTTATGTATGTCTCCTGGACGGGTTGTCTTACATCACTCGTGAATGGTTTCCATGTTTTAGTGAGTCATCTTATTTGAGTTGACCAGATTGTCTCCTTGATATTCCACACTGGCAGTTTCGCATCCATGGGTAAGAATTTGTAATGGAAACTGGCAGGTATGGCATTGATAGCTCTACCAAATAGAACATGATCGGCCTGAATTTTTGTGGAATGTCTAAAATCATGATGGCTAAGATGCATGCAAGTTTCCAGCCTCAACAGAGCACATCTTGTACGGAAACTGCACTGAAATGTGATGAAAAATACGAAAAACGTGCATTTTTGGTAACATTTGTGAGCAAACTGACATCAAATACCCTCTGATGGTTCTGAATTTTTGTGGAATGTCTAAAATAATGATGGCAAAGATGCATGCAAGTTTCCAGCCTGAACTGAGCACATCTTGTATGGAAACTGCCATGGAATGTGATGAAAAATACGAAAAACGTGCATTTTTGGTAACATTTGTGAGCAAACTGACATCAAATACCCTATGATGGACCTGAATTTTTGTGGGATGTCTAGAATAATGATGTTTAAGATGCCTACAAGTTTCCAGCCTCAACCGAGCACAGCTTGTATGGAAACTGCAATGAAATGTGATGAAAAATACAAAAAACGCACATTTTTGCTAGCATTTGGTGGCATTTTGTTACCAAATGCGGTTGGATGACCATCAGATCTTGTGTACAGTCATTAGTCATGAGTATCAACTTACTTGCAAACAGCCAGGTCAAGAACTCTTTATTTGCATATTAGAATGTATTTGTTTATATTAAAATCTGGAAAACTGCTAAAAATAGAAATGCCAAAAATAGGTCAGCTGAGGTCCGGTAAGTCCGGAAAGTTGCAATCCTTCTACTGGTGTCCTGAACATGCTACCTACCAAGATCTAGCATGTTTCGACAATATTTGCATCGTACAGGAGTTATAAGGCTGTTTTTTGGCACTTTCAGACCGTTGTGTGCGGAGCATGACGATGGAACGGGCGTAGCACGGCCAACGGGGGAGGAGACTGAGAGCGCAGTTGATGCGGGGACACCCGTAGGTGATGAAGGGCGGGGGAATAAGAAATCGCACGTGTACGTCAAGGTTAAGGCCCTGACCGAGAGGGTCAATGCTTTGGAGAACCAACGAAGAATGCCATCCACCCCAGCAAGTGCTGCACCCAGCTCCAGCACTGGCGTTGGCACGGAGCTTCGCCGGCCCGCTGCGCCTGCCGCGTTGGGGCAACGCGAAAGCTTCAGCGCGGCCCATGGCCAAGTGACAGGACTGCAACCAGCACACCGTCAACAAGAGCCACGCGCGCGCGCAGTCGCAATGGATGGGCCGAGGCAGCTGGATCGGGAGGGGGAACCGTACGGCGAGCACGGTGTGTACGCGCCGTACGACCAAGGAATGCATGCCCAGCCTACTGCCGCTGGCAGGCAAGCGGCCAATGCTTATGTATACCATGCCGGCATGTACGATCCACAGCCTGGCGAAGGGTCGGCAGCTGATACACATCAGCCTTGAGGTCGCGGCACATTGCAACAAACCACCTACGTTGAGAACCCTGAGCCCGTGCAGCATTACAATGACGGCACTTACCGTTATGCCGCAGCCCCCCCTCTAAGGAGATCTCCAAGGAAGACAAAGCCGAGGCCCCAAATCCCCAAGGCCGCCGGGGAGCAAGACTGGCAACATCACTGTGATGAGTGATGAGGGAGGAGGTTATGCAGCCAGGGATTCTCATTTCATGGGTCATAGTCATTTTGATGAGCAAGGGACGTGGGCCTACAACGCCCACGTCCGGCCGGCCCCACAACCAGGCACATGCCCAGGCTCCACCGCGGAAAAGGCCACCCTACTCGCAAGATGTAGACGAGTCGGGGCAACACGATTATTATGGTTCATATTAGATTGGGCATGTATGGTTTTGATACGGCATTTGCTTGGCACCAGATTCTGCATTAAAGAAAGCTGTATGCAAATCATTGTCAGGTAAGTTTAAGCTAATTTATACATTATTTTATCTTGCATTTGATATTAAAGAGGCAGAGAGACACAGTTGGCAGATGCAAGTTTGCTAGGCCATGTAATAGGGATTATTGGTCATCCATCATATTCATAAATTTTCTTTTATTTATACATGGTTGCATAATACATTAATGTTGCGTTAATACTTTGTGGCACTAAACAACAAAATCATGAAATGCTAGTGCTATCGTGTCATATTGTCACTATCATGCTGTCACGGTGTCACAATGTCACGATGTCACGGTGTCACAATGTCACCTCATGTTAATCAGTGCTTCTGGGCAATGTAATATCATTGTTGCAACCCCATGGGCGCCACATTACCTTGTGACACCATACAAAATCGTAAAATACTAGCGTTATGGTGCCATCGTGTCACGGTGTCACGGTGTCACGGTGTCACGGTGTCACGGTGTCACGGTGTCACGGTGTCACGGTGTCACAATGTCACCTCATGTTAATCAGTGCTTCTGGGCAATGTAATATCATTGTTGCAACCCCATGGGCGCCACATTACCTTGTGACACCATACAAAATCGTAAAATACTAGCGTTATGGTGCCATCGTGTCACGGTGTCACGGTGTCACGGTGTCACGGTGTCACGGTGTCACGGTGTCACGGTGTCACAATGTCACCTCATGTTAATCAGTGCTTCTGGGCAATGTAATATCATTGTTGCAACCCCATGGGCGCCACATTACCTTGTGACACCATACAAAATCGTAAAATACTAGCGTTATGGTGCCATCGTGTCACGGTGTCACGGTGTCACGGTGTCACAATGTCACCTCATGTTAATCAGTGCTTCTGGGCAATGTAATATCATTGTTGCAACCCCATGGGCGCCACATTACCTTGTGACACCATACAAAATCGTAAAATACTAGCGTTATGGTGTCACGGTGTCACGGTGTCACGGTGTCACGGTGTCACGGTGTCACAACATGTTGGGACAATAACCTACATGCTTTGGACTTACGAGAGGCCCTAAATAACAAAGTTTGAAAAATCTCAATTTGTAGTAGTGTTCTAGTACAAATCCAGACGAGCTTAGGGCTCGGTAATAGCCAGCCAAACCCAAATACGCCCGCACCCCTGAGACATCCGTGGGTACGGCGGCCTGCACAATGGATTCGACCTTGGCGGCATCAGGCGTCCGGCCACCCGGCACAATCTGATGACCAAGGAATGAGAGGGTCCGCTGGGCGAACTTGCACTTCTCAGGGTGCAGCCGCATATTATGCTCCTCGAGAGCCAAGCGAACCTGCTCCAAGTGCGCCAGGTGCTCCTCAAATGTCGCGCTAAAGACGATTACATCATCAATGTAACAAGCGGCGAAAGGAAGACCTGCAAGCACTTTGTCCATAGCTCGTTGGAAAACAGCACTAGCGTTGCGGTGCCCAAAGGGCATGCGCACCCACTCATACAAATTGCCGCCCCCCCAGAATGCAAGCTTCCGCTGATCCTCCGGCGCAACTGCGATCTGATGAAAGCCGCTACGCAGGTCCAGCGAGGACACAAACTTCACATGAGGAGATATCTTATCCAGGACATCATCCACACGTGGCATGGGGTAACGGTCCACGGGTGTGTGTGCATTCAGCAACCGCAGATCGGTGGCCATGCGCATACCCGTCCATGCCCCGGTGATAGCGTCCTTCTTGGGCGCAACGACAACGGCAGCGGCATAGCTGGAGGAAGATTGCCTGATGATACCGGCATCCTCTAACTCCTTGCATTGCTCGGCTACAAAATCCAACTCGGCCTGACTCAGGCGATGCTGGCGTCGGAACAAAGGGGTGTCAGTGTCCAATGGAACACGCATGGTCCCACCATTGAAACACCCCAGTTCATCACTTGTGAAAGCGAAGGCCCCCCTTGCAGTGCCTAGCCACTTTAGCATGGCTGAGCGCTGCGCATCAGAAAGGTGTTCGCCAATAGCCCAGGGGTGCGTATCCGCGGGATCACCCACAGCTACCGCATGTGCCTCAAGATGCGGCGCCCTAGCCGCATCGTCGTGGAACAAGGAAAAGGCTGCCACGCCTGGTGTGACACCCACCGCCGGAGCCTCGCGTGCCGCACGGTGTATTACCCGATGCAGCGTGGGCTCGCCGGCCAGCACGGTGCTGGTCAGCAGGGCGGTCATGAGAATGATAGTCCACACCTGTCGCAGACGCCACCCCCATGCTGATGAAGTCCCCGTCGCTGCAGGGCGCTTCAGTTTGGCTGCGCGCGCCTCAACCTGCTGAGGCGGATTGGCTGGGGACGCCCCCCCAGACTGGCGCACGGCAACCGATGCAAGCAGCACATACCCGACCTGCAACACCGACATAGCCTGGCCTATCAAAGACCAGCGCTCACTCTCGAGCACGCCCGGCAGCGCCGAGGCCCCGACATGAAAACCCATGCTGGCCTCACGAAATTCTGCGGGTGGCTGCACCAACAGACCGGTGGTAGTGTCCCAAACGAGACCCTTACCCCGATCACGGTATGCTGTCGACCCTTGGTAACTGACCAGGGTCGGCAGTGCACACATGGGGCTCCCGACCCGGTTGACGCGTGCATACGGTGGGCGATCCTCGCTATCCACCTTCTGCGTGACTAGGTGGGAAGGCAATGCTACCTCCGCAGACACACTCGGATGCTGCCTTGCTACGGCCCCCAAGACCGCCTGCACATCGGTCGCACACGCCACGTTGGTCCAATAGGCACGCAAACGATGCGTGAGCCCACCCAGCCCTGCGTTGTCACACACGATGGGCTCCCCCAGGAGTGCCACGATTGTAGCCCAGTCCTCCCGCACCGCCTGATGTGGGCTGTCACCCGCCACAACGTTCTCAAACAGATACGCAGGCGGATGGGGCTGACGCGACTGCAACAGTCCCACCACACGCAACAGTTCCCAGAACAGCGCGCTACGCGGATCGGCTAGCCCCCGCCCTTGCCCTGCCTGGCTCAGGCCCTGGCACTCCCAACCCGCAATTACCAAGTCGATGGCATGATGCCTGCGCAACAACTGCTGCACCTGCACCTCACCGATGGCTCGGATATCTTGAGGACATTCCCCAAACGGGTCACGCCATGCTGATGGCGGAAACTGCGCGGGATACTCTCGCGACAACACGCCACAGTGACTGAAGTACACCTGACGCGCCTTGTGCGATGGCTCTACCGCGATGAGTTTACGGCACACGCCGCCTGCGGCCAAAAAGCCTGCAATGCCCCCTCCGATCCCCGCAAACAGTTCCAACACTACCGCACCCTTGGCAAAATCAGGGGCCTGCGGTAAGATTGCAGCAGAAAAATTACCTTGGGCCTCCGAGACACCCGGTTGCAGCAAAGTGAGGCCATGGCTGGCCATCTGAGGAATGGTGATGACGGCTTCAGTTACCCGCTTGCGCATAGCCAGCTGCCGCGTGGACGTCACAGCATCCAGCGACCACTGCGTGCGCATCTTGGCAATGCTCGCCGTTGGCTGGGGCAGCACCGTCCGATGCTTGTCCCACGCCGATGAGCCCGCCGCCCGTACCTCCACCATGCTGACCTCCACCACGCCCGCAGCCGCGGAAGGGTTGAGGCGTGCAGCCCCGGCTGAAGAACTGAAGCATGAGACCGGCACGCTGGCCCGCTTCAGGCCAGCCCCATCCCAATCAGGGATGTAAGATGCCTCCTCCGCCCTATAGTCCACCTGAACCATGGCGCGAGCAAGGACATCCACCCCGAGTAGTGCGGAATATCCACACTTGTTGACCACCAGCGCATACGCGGACACGGTGGTCATGCTAGAGGCGCGCAACGGATTGAAAATCACGTTGACTTTAACCGCCGTCATAGCGTACGGCTTACTAGCCGGACCCTGCCAACCTGACACAGACACGGGGCTTTCCACTAAGCCACCGTTCTCGTAGGTCAGGTTCAGCATGGTGGCCAAGTCCGTGCTGATGACTAGCGGCTGAGCACCGCTATCAAGCTTGACTGCGCCAACCAACGGACATGTCACCATGTCGCTCCATACATCTCCACAGGCTCCAACTGCTTGGAACGCCATGGACGGCTCACCATTGGGGTATGGAACCACCGTGGGAACCTGGGGACTGCACTAGTGCGCTGCTGGCTACTTGTGCTGACCACTCCCGCTTGCACCACGGGCACTGCGGCTTCTACCGGCTGGCGCCCGTAGGTGACGGACTCAGAATTGCGCAAGGTGCGCACATCATGCCCATCTGCGAACAACTGGATCTCGGACACAACCGACCCCAGCCACTCAACCCCCTTCTGCCCGAAGGTGTCGACCACCTGCCGTGCTGAAAACATGGGTACGTCCACAATGAACGGCATTGGGTACACAGGCGCCAATCGCCTACGCTGCTCCAGCCCAGCAGGGTTCGCATGCTCAAAAGCAGATTGCACCCCAGCCAGCGGCATGGAAAAGGACGCGGGCAACTGCCCGGCAGGCAACATGGGTGCCTGCTGAAAAGAAAGCGGGCTGCGTGCCTGCTTGCCTTTGGTAGCCTCCGCAGCGTTGATCTCGACGTCACCCGGCATGGGCGCCCAGAATGGGTCCTCCCGGTACACCGTCTCGAATTGGTTGGGGGGCGCCGTCGCCTCCTCACCATGCTTGATGGCAGCCACCTGGGCTTCCATCGAGTCGGTCTTGCCCGCCATCTCGGCGAAGTGGACCGTCTTGATGCCCGCGGCTGGACACTTGTTCATCAGGTGCCACTTCGTGTCTGCCCCATGCGGCTTCGTGCAGCGGCTTGGACACTCGCGACTAAGGTGCCCATCCTTGTCGCAAAGGAAGCAGCCCGATTTGCGCGCATCCGTCCTAGTACCCGTCTGTGAGGACGTGCCCCCCCAGCTCGCGTCGGGGCGGCAGCGTCTTTGTTGCCGCCAGCGGCGTTACCCTGGGTTGCATCATGCGATGAGGCGTTGCGAGACCCCCCTTGGTTCCTGCTAGCACCGTGGCCGCCTTGCGGGCGCGCTTGTCTTGTGGCAGACGACTCACCCGACTTGGCCTTGGTCAGCGCGTCGACCTTGGCCTGCAGCTCGGCCACCACCGTGCTTACCGAGATCCGGCCTTGCGCGTGTCGTCGCATCATGGCCCTGACCTCAATGCACAGTGACCGCAATCGCCACGGCTGGCCGTTGGGCGGCGTGGGCAGCTCCATCTCCTTGGAGCCTAGCGCTTGCAGCCATTTCTGACACGCCAGCTTTTCGGACCAGTCCTCCACTTCGCCGGCGAACTCCATGAGGCGCTCGTAAGATTGCTCCGGGGTTTCACCCTCGGCTATCTTGAAACTGCGCCACTCACGCTCTGCCTTGATGGTCTCCACCGGGTATTCCTGGCGAAGGAGGCCCCACAGTTCCTCGGCAGGGTCGACACCATACATGATGTTGTCATAGTCGGGCTGGCCACGCCCGTCGAAGCCGAACCACACGTCCGTGTGACGCGTGTACAGCGAGACCTCTCTCCACTGCTCCACCAGCCTAGCCACTCGCCTCAGCGTAAGGCCGTGAAAGAAAAAATGCATGTTGTTCATCACAAACTCATGCATTACAGCGCCTTGCGTAGTCATGTATTGCAGATCAATCCATGACTTGTACGCGTTGTAGGCCTGCGCCAGCGTGGCCAGATTGCCGGTTGTGGAGAACTTCTCGCGCATGTCCACCCGTGGTAGGGTGGGCATCTTCGCGCCTTCCGGTATGAGGCGCACCCTTTGCGGGTACTGCACCCCATCGGCATCCTCCGGCGGTCGCTGAGCTGCGCGTCCCTGCGCCAGCGTGCTTGGTCGTGCTGCCTCCCGTACTCGGAAAGCCAGCGGCGTGGTTATGTCCTCCATGGGCGGAATGCGCCCGATTGGCACACTTGACCACCGTGCAGTCGACCCGCCGGTCAGCGCCCCACCGCCTCGCCCAAACGGAATTGAGGCCCCGCCTGGCAGCATGCGTCCTGGTGCACCCCTGTGTGGGTCCATCGCGCGCGCCAGCCCTGCCCCGTTCTCCTCGTGCAATCCGTCTCGCGCTTGATCGAAAGGCAGGCGCCTGGGCGCCAGCGTATACTCGCCCCGTGGCTGACCATCCGCCTCACCAAGCAAGTCGTGTTGGGTTAGCGACCCAGCCAAAACCCCCGGTTCCATCGAAGCCCTTCCCGCCGCATTACCTGAGGTTGGCGGCTGGTCCCGCTCCCTCGGCTCCGCGGCAACACCACTGGGGCCCGGCATCGATGCCTGCCCGTCCCATGGTGTGGACTGCAGATGACGACCCTCTACGGCCACCAATCTGTCGGTCACTTCCCGCATCTGCAGCGCCAATTGCTGCTGCAACTGTTGCGACTGTTGCTGCATCTGCGCTTGCATCTGCGCGAACAGCGCCACCATACTCAGCGGCGCTTCTTGGTCGCGACTCTCACCCACTGCGGGTACGGCGGGAGGAATCCCGCCATTCGACCCCGGAGCGGACGTGTCGGCATCTGCTCTATTTGCATCTGCCATGGCTCGAGTCTGCGCTCGCGTCAGTGGCATGCACCAGCTGACCGATGGGCAAAACAAGAACCAACAAGCCTAGGTTTCGCTGAGAAGAAGCAACAACCAAAGGCTTTATAACAGGTGTCAAGGATAACGACTCGACTAGCCTGCCAGAAAAAGACAAGAGCCAGCAAATTCTGGCTAGTTCTATTTTCTTAAAATCTGTCTCAAGACACTTCCTTTACAAACTGTCAGCCAGGCCGTTCCCTGTACTGCTGATGGTTGCTAAACACTAAAGCCAACGTCTTGGCTTCGAACAGAAGGAAGCAGACTACCGGGTAGTCTCTTCGAGTAAAGAAAGGAGGGCTCTCAGCCGAGGACAAGGAACTGTCCCTCGTGCCTGATAACCACCTTATTGCCTCCCCTGCTATAGAATAATGCTTTCAAAACACATACTTTGCACAGTCTGATGATGAAGCCGCACATGCGGAGTTTATTGAGAAAGTTAATACAATTACAACACGTTGATAGTCTCAATATCGATGCACTCCATGCTCACGAGCCCGCAGTTAGGCAGCGCTCCATGACATGCTACCGGCCTTGCTCCCAAGGAAAGGGAGAAACACGAAGGCCACTAACGAGAGACTCGAAGAGACTACACGCTGCGTGAGAGTCCTCTTCGACTATGAACCAAACCATTCGTCATGCCACACGCATGACACACGCCACACTTGTCAGTCCAGCCAGGAATGCCAAAACTATCTTGCTGCCTGAACCATGCGAATAGAAACCGCATTCCAGTTGCCGTCCTGGCTTTCTACCACACATGCCAACAAAAGCAGGAAGGCATCCCGACAAATCTAAATTGCTACCCTGTTGCCGATCTCATCTCCTAGAGGCTCCGGCATTTCTGTCCCTGGGAATGTCCGACATTGAGTCACGTCCAGCAAGGTCGAAGCATAATATCCTTCAGACAATCTGCACGCTCACACCTTGCGTGTGAGTGGCCCAGCAAACATTGCGTCTAATCGTTCCTTTCTAGAAGAAATCCCTTTTTAGGGCTGCCAGCGATTTCGCATTCATTCCAGCGATCTGGCTCCGCACCGCAAATTGTCCTTTTCCATTTTCTGTCCAGTCCTCATAACGTTGACCCGCTATTCTACACCACAAAGACACCTGGCCTGTCAATAGCCTCGGCGCTGTTGAAGTCCAGCAGTCCAGCTTCAGCTCCAGCTGTCCACTAACACGCGTATGATCCTCTCGACGCTGCACACTTGTGCTGCCGTCCGCTCAAGTCAGTGCTGCGCGCCCAGCTGTGCCTGGCCCGGCGCGCGTGCACGTACACTTTCGTCCGCTCTTATGCTGCAAGTGCTAGTGTCCCCCCCCGGTCACTAGCCTTTGTCGAAAATGCGTAGAAGACAAATTCCTTGCGCACGTCACCGGTCTTGTGCATAGTGGGCGCCCGGATGACATAGCGCGCGTCCGTGACAATCTCATGACAATTACTCATTGCAACCACTCTCGGGGGCTGCTCCGGATTGTTCCACTATTAATTAAACCCCTTGACGACAACACCAAGTTGTGAGGGAGAGTAACCGACGAGCGAACAACGACCACCATGGCCGCTGCCGTGCTCCTAAATACCTCCAAAAATCCCGGCATCCATGCGCTGTCGCATTTGCCAGCAACCCGCCTGACGTGCAGTTAGACTGCCAGCAAAATGCTTAGCAAGTCTGTTCGACAGCCACGTGCGAGCCAGCACACCGCACACTACGATCTGCGTATCTAGCTTTGTCCGATGGACTGAACATCATTCCGTCTGGACAATACAAAAGATTCGTAACTGCCAAATGTCACGCACCGGAATATTGCGCAAGCCACCAAGGCTTTGCGCCCCAAAGTCTTGCGCCTGAACCTAAGTCAGGTCACCTAAGACTGTCACTCTAGAAATTCAGGCCTTTCCGGCGCGGCGCTCCACACCGGCCCAAGGAACAAAGCCTGCGGCCTACTGAATCGGAACCAACCAAACGTCGGTAACAATTCCGATTACGGCAACCGCGTAACTTCTTGAGTGCACGGACGTAAATGATCACGGACGTGACAGCTGTCGCGTTTGCGTGCCATTATATCCTAGCCTATCACTTGGAAGGCATATCCATAGCAATAGAGTACTCTTGTGTGTGATCCACTATATTCCCCCCCACTTTTTAGCTCGAAAATGGGAAGAGCCAAAAAGTAAAAAAAAGAGGATCACATAGGGAAAAAAAAAATCCCACGGCAGGACCACACATGCTTTTCAAATAGGCTAAGCAATAACCTCTTCAGTGCTTTTTCAAGGATAAGCATAATCCTCTTCATGGCTTTTTCAAGGATAAGCCGAATCCTCTTCATAGCTTTTTAAAGGATAATTTATTAATCCTCTTCCAAGTGCTTGATACTGCAAGCAGCTTGGGTATATCTCCGGCTCAGACTGTCCGAACTGAACCCGCCAAGGGTTGTTCGCTCGTTAAAATCCTGTGAGATGCAGGTCACGGACATACTTGGCCGCCGACCTCATGACAGGCAATTCCGTAGCCAGCCAGGTGTAGAATAAAACCATGATGCTTTATATATTTGGAAAGCAACCAAACCATTCACATTTAATTTCAAAAGACATCGACAAGAATACAAGTGTTGTCTAGTCGTATAATGTCGTACTTGTGCGTCACTGTCCAAATAAGGCTAAGCGGTTCTTGATAACCTAGCAGGCCTCGGGTGACGCCACACTGCTCCGCTTGGCTTACGGCTGGCAGTGCCCTTTAGCGCCCCCTATCCTGTCTACCTATCCCGCTTACCCCAGCTATGGCTCACTGGCCAACGACGACCGGGTTCCTTCCCGAGTCTCGCCCACAATACACACATCATCTTGACGAAACCAAACAGTTATCACTTCCGTCAACCAATCTCATGACAATTACTCATTGCAACCACTCTCGGGGGCTGCTCCGGATTGTTCCACTATTAAACCCCTTGACGACAACACCAAGTTGTGAGGGAGAGTAACGAGCGAACAACGACCACCATGGCCGCTGCCGTGCTCCTAAATACCTCCAAAAATCCCGGCATCCATGCGCTGTCGCATTTGCCAGCAACCCGCCTGACGTGCAGTTAGACTGCCAGCAAAATGCTTAGCAAGTCTGTTCGACAGCCACGTGCGAGCCAGCACACCGCACACTACGATCTGCGTATCTAGCTTTGTCCGATGGACTGAACATCATTCCGTCTGGACAATACAAAAGATTCGTAACTGCCAAATGTCACGCACCGGAATATTGCGCAAGCCACCAAGGCTTTGCGCCCCAAAGTCTTGCGCCTGAACCTAAGTCAGGTCACCTAAGACTGTCACTCTAGAAATTCAGGCCTTTCCGGCGCGGCGCTCCACACCGGCCCAAGGAACAAAGCCTGCGGCCTACTAAATCGGAACCAACCAAACGTCGGTAACAATTCCGATTACGGCAACCGCGTAACTTCTTGAGTGCACGGACGTAAATGATCACGGACGTGACACACCGCCGCCCATCATCATGCAAGCCGCGCCCACTACCCACATGGGTATGAGCACCCGGGTGAGGATGAGTGCAGCCCCCCGGCAGGTTACCCGCGTGGGCACACCTCGCAAGGTGTGGCCGGGCCTGGGAGACCTGCGAGTATCATGGGCCATCATGACGATGATACTCACAATGCAGGGTGACTACCACCGTTGCCCAAGCTGTCGGATATTCCCAAGTTTAAACCCGACTGCTCGTACCAAGAGTTTGAGGCTTGGGAGATTGCAGTGTCTCAGAAGATCGACATCTGGGAGACATACAATCGCAAGCTCTTAGACGAGGATATCAAGGTCAAGCTGGTGTCCAGCGAGGCACTGGCTCCCGATGTGAGACAAGCTCTCCACTGCGAAAGCGCCCTGGCCAATGGCTTCCCCAGCAGCTTGGCGGAATTATTTCGGCAAGCACGGGCCAAGTACCTGCCACCCGACCAAGACAAGCTGGACCGAGAGGCTTTTGGGGCGTTCAAGCAGGGGAACCTGAGCTATCGGGAATATATGACCAAGTTCGAGCTTCTAGCTGGGCGGGTTGATGACCTGATGGGCCCAGAAGCCTTGGCAAGGTTCTATGAGGGCTTGCAGCCCGAATTCCGGGATGAGGTGAAGCGGAAATTCGCCCACCTCTCCTGGGCTCAATGGAACCTGCAGGACATCAAGACCTACCTAGCGGAGATAGCTCCCTTGGTGCAGCGGACCCCAAAACCCCGCGTGAATGCACTGGAACTCAATGAGCTGGGATTCGCCCCCGTGTGGGTGGATGAGCTACAGTGCGAGGTCCTGGACATTAATGCCTGGGACACTTCCCGGATTCAGTGCTACCACTGCAACCGCGTGGGGCACATCAAACGCGAGTGCCCTGATCTCCCTCCGCTGCAGCTGGACCAGGCCCCGCCTGTGCAACGCAACAACTTCCAAGCGGCCTCCCCGCAAATGGCCTCGAGGCCACCACCGGCGCGAAATATGCGCACAGCTCCCAGTGCATGCGGGTGAGCGTGCCCGACGCTTGCAACAAGCGCGCCAACAGCCCCGGCTGTACCAACAACCCAACCAAGGCGCCCCCAAGCGCCTACCAGCAAGCTGGGCATGCCCTCAACCAACTGGATGCCGCAGACGCGGCCGAGCCTGATGATGGCTCTTCCGCGGCCGCATCCGGCCACCTGCGAATTTGCGCAGCAACTCGTCAGCAGAGCTTGTGAGCTCCTGGTCTTGCTGGCTGGACTGACCCTAGGCTGCTGGCTAGCAACCTTTATCCTCACACCAGGCCTACGACCCTCGATAGGCTCGCCACTCGTCGTGACGACCAAGGTTCGTGTGTGAAGACGCTCGTTGCCTCGTTGAGCCCCGAGCTATATGCAACCTCGTTCCATCCTTGTTCCTCGGTCATGAGCAACGCTGTGCAACGCTACCTTGCCAGAGCCTCGTATCGCTGCCCTGCATCCTTGTTGCAGGCAGCATACAGGAATCTCTGGCTATCCTGTGTCTAGGACAGCACAGGACCTGCCACAGTCCTGCAAGGACTTACATCCTTGCAGACCTGCTGGCTGGTTACTGGCTTCTACTAGCCACAGTACCGTTGCGCCCTCAGTACACTGTGTCCCAGTCACGTGAGAGTCAGGCTAAGCCTGTGCAGGCACGGCCTGCCACGTGTCCTGTCCACTATGCCCTGAGTGTGCACCGCCCTCGCCCACCGGTCGGCAGTACTTCGGGACTTGATAACTTTCTAGTCCCTTGTCTGTTCTAGGCGGTTGACACGGCGTTGGAAAGGTCTCCTCAACCTGCATCCATCTAGCACATTGGTGCCCCAATATGCTAACTCCAACCCTTTCTTGTTTTGGAGCTTGGACCAGCCTGAGAACCTATCAGCCACTGTCCCCACAAGCCTTCAGACATCTGATCCCTCCCAGAGACCAGACCTGCCTTTTCTTTTGGAACCTGAGGTGCCTCCAAATATTAGCTAGGCCTGCTCATTGGTTCAAAGGTTGCCCTCTGACCCACATGACATCCCAACCCTTTCTTTGGGAACCTGGTGTAGATTAAAGTTAGGTCTTCACTTAGTCAGAGGAGTTTGGATAGAGGAGTCCATGAACGTACTATTGTGAGTTCCTGGTCATCCAGTTATCACAGGCGCCCGTTCATATGGCGCCCGCCACGGAGCCTCCTTTATCTTTTAAATCCTTCCAAAGACTGAGAGAGCCCTGACAAATGTTAGCCAACACATGGGGAGCCCATGTCCTCACTGAGGGATAACTCAGGATTCATACATGCCAGGCTGAGGTCAGCTGGGGAATCGAACCCCACCCCATATCCTCCAGGTTTGGATCAGCTCCTGGAACTGAGCATCACAAACAACAAGACATGACAATAACAAGATTATGTTTTATTATAAAGAGTATAACCCATAGTGAGGCCCCTGGCAACCACGTCCAACATGGTCACACAACCAGGGATTTTATTAGCATGCAACAGGTTGGTTACAGAGAATATATACAAATGTACAGCAACCTGTTAGAGCCAACACTTGGGCTGCCCTTGCAGGGTCCATTCCATGAAGACCCAAGGCCCATTACAAAGTCCTTAAGACTCTTCTGCAGCTCCATGACAGAGCCAGGCGAAATTCTCAGCCAGGGGAGTGACTCCACCCTGACCCCTGTCCAGCAGAGTGTGTGTCTGAACTCTGAAGGACCTGCTGTCAGCCACCACGTGGCTGCCCAGCCCACTGGGATGCCTCCCACCTAGAGCAAGGCTGTTTGGTCTACTCTGGCCCTCCCCCCTTGGAGGCCATGAGCCCACGAAGCAAAGGGTATTGCAGCTCAGCCTTCTCCTCCAGCTTGGTGAGAGCATCTGCAGGGTTGTCCACGCCAGCCACATGTTCAATGTTAGCTAAGCAAGACATTTCCTTGAGCAACAAATAATCAAGGTCCCTGCTCCTGGCCAGCTGCCTGTGCACAAACTGCACCATGCCCATGCTGTCAGTTCTTACCAGTGTGTGCATCTGCAACCGACAGGAAGCCACTTGACATAGCTGGTAAAATAGCTCCCTCAAGTAAAGAGCAGTATGAAGCCCTTCACAGATTGCCCTGCACTCAGCAATGTCACTGCTGGGAGTTACCCTGTTTTGCAACCGACTGTACCAGCAGACCAGAGAGGACTGTTCCTGCACCAGGGATATTAATGCTGCTGCACGGCCCCTGACCTCTGTGACCTTCCTACTATCCATAGAACTGTCCACATAGAGCATCATGTCAAAAGGCCTGTACAAATCCAAAGGACCCAGCATGAGAGGGGGAGACATGCGAACAGCCTCTACCACTCTCTCAGCACCCACCTCAACCAGTTGGGAATCGGTCAACCGACTCAGTACCAACAGGTCAGGAGCACAAATGCTGGCCAGCCATGCCAACATACCTCGTATTGTTGCACATCTGGCCTGGGTGATGGGCTCCTGCAAGGCATCTATGATCTGCTGAGGATAATCCTTACCACCCTCCAGCTGGATGGACCATGTACCCTGCTGATGGACCAAGGTCGCCTGCATTCCACAAAACACCATGGGCTCATTCTCAACCATGTACTGGATCTTACCCAGTTCAAACCGTTTCTGGATCCTGGCCAGAGTCAACTCTTGCCAAGTGGGATGGCCCAGGAGATGCAGATCATCACCATGCAGGGAGGCAAACGCTGGCAGCCCCTCATAGCTACCCTGAAACAGACAAGGATCAACTGGAGAGACTGAGAGACCACAGACAGACCTGAGGTACTTCTCCAAGCTCTTCCTCCAGATGATGGGACTCGATCTAAGGCCTTCCACGCCTTTGAGAATCCTCAAATACCTCGTCTTCAGCTCTGCCCTCCACACTGCAGGCACCTTAACAAAGAAAGGGGGTATTGTGCGCCAAGTATCCTGTGCTTCCTGCTGATCACCCTTAAGAAAAGCCCTCTTGAAATCTACCAACACAGAGCTATAGGGTATCCCCTTCTGCAGAAAAGACAAGTAAATGCACAACAAAATCCTCCATGTATCATGCAGCATCCCTGGTGTGTAAAGCTCCTCATCTGCTAACTGTCCAGTGCCATGGTACTCAGTCACAACTGGTCTAACATGTGGCACCTGCACGCCATCTACCTCCTTGAGCTTGAGGACAAACATCAATCTGAGCAGCTGGTGATCCTCAGGGAGGACATCCACAGGCTCTGCACAGTTGGCAACTATCCACTCATGCCCAGAAGCAACAAAGCCAAGAGTCCATGCCTTAGCCATCTTGGGGCTTTGCATCATCTCCACTAGCTTGCGCCAAGGTACAGGACTCGTTCCTGGGATCTGGTACCTCTGCACACCCAACTCACGTGGGTCAAACGTAGTAGGGAGGATCAGCAGGTCCCCAGCAATGGGCTCCTTTGTATCAGGACCCTCTGCCTCTAGACCCCTCACAGCCCTTACAGCCACACTAAGACCCTGGGAGTAGCGATATCTCTGCAAGGGAAGGCGGCCCTGCCCTTCTAATGCTAGCTCCTCAGAGGATATCCTCACCCCTGGTAAGCACAAGAAGTTCTGACCTAGAATGGCAGGCCCCTGATACCCTTCAACCACACTGAACGTGGTGGGCACCCCCAGGATAGGCACACTCACTTCTCCCAAGATCTTCATGGACACATTCCCAGAGAAATCAGACACAGCTAGGCAGCTAGGGGATGACCACTGCAAGCCTGCAGCATCCTCTACCCTTAGAATGGACACCTGTGAGTTGGTATCCACTTCTAGTGCTGGTGCCCCACATGACCCCCATCCCGTGAGCTTAGATACCTTGGGATCACGCTTGCTGTTCTGCAGAGCTCGAATGATGTCCGCCATAAGCAGCCCCCTGGACTGTGGTGCAGCCCTGGCCACCTCTGGCCTTGTGACAGACGTCTCAGCAGACTCCTGCTCACCCTCATCCATCCAGGACAGACCATAATCCAAGCATGGTGGGTTAGCATCTGCTGCCTGGCTCTCATCCTGCTCATCTCCCTCCAAGGGAGGATCAGGGCCGTCTTCAGGCCAGATTGCAGTTGGCCTTCTCTCCTTGACGTGAGCCCAGGATAGCCTGTACACGTGCTTGGGATTACTCTCCAAAGCCACCAGACAAGAATGGTTAGCTTCTCAACATGGGTTACCTGCCCATCTTGCCACTTGCCACGCTTGCCTGGTAATGACGGTTCCTTCCACATCCTGACCCTCAGTCCCACCTGGGGCCTCAGCATTTTCCAACCCTTGTCCTTACGCCTCAATCTGGAAAACACCCTGTCTGCCTTCTTCAGGCAGGCTGCCACCACGTCCTGTGATAGCATACCAAACTGCAATGCCAGGGGAGAGACTGCCACACCATCATAGTAATAGGTTACCCTGTGGTTAAGCTGCTCCTCAATCCCCTTACACCAAGCTGCTTTCTCTAGAGCTGATGCCACAACAGGCACACTCCTAGCTGCTAGCACCACTGTTTTTACTTCACGTATAGATCTCTCTACAGCTCCCTGCTGCCCATGGCATTCCCTAGGGACCACTACCAACTTACAAGGAAGCTGGTCAGCCAGCTTGATCAAGCAGTCAAACTGCAAGTCAGCTTGCACCTTGGTGTACACCCCAAAGCCTGGCAACAAAGACTGGAGACCCATCAACAGCTGATGCTCCTGCATTCCAGGAAGAATGGTCAGCAACCTATATCTGCTAAACCTATCCACCCCCACCAACAGATACATGCCCCTGATATGCTGGATGTCCACCTGGATATCCCCCCGCTCTCTAGCAGGTTCTCTGGCATGGGACTGTGGGAGGCGAACAGCATTCTCCTGACAGACACAATTCTGAGCAGCTGCACTGCAGGCCTCAAGCAAAGGCTCCTTGCCAATCTTCCAAGCAAACATCTCTGCCTGCTTAGAGTGGCCAAATATATGGTGTAGAGTGTTTCCAGCCTGAGCATAGCTCAACCCCCTGTCAGCCTGGCTGCACAGAGAGGAACGTGACAAAGACTGTGTGCTTGGGATAGCACGACCCACCTGCTTATCTCTTGCTCCAGGGACCTCCTCCAAGGTAGCTCGGCTCCCAGAGCCAGCCCCGGTTCCCACAGAAGCTGCAGGTCCTTCCAGTCTGGCGGCTTGACTCCCAGAGCCAACCCCAACGACTGGAGACCCTGCACCTGCCACAGGCACAGGGAATTCCACTGCTGCAGCAGCGTTATTGCAATCATTGAGTGGAAGCACCTCATCATTCCCAACCCCTTGCTGCTGCACAAGAGGGACACCCCCATTACTATGTACAACTGTTCGTCCGGTCATCTGACAGGGAACTCTCTGCCTTAGATCTCTCCTGATCTCAGGAATCCCAGGTTCAAGGATATTGCCCATCTGTGTGATCCTGCAAGACCTGTGTTCAGAACCTGCGTGGTGGCCTACATGGACGACATCCTGGTGCACTCAAGGACTTTCAAGGAGCATCTGGAGAACGTGGAGGAGGTCCTGAAGGTCATCCAGCAATACCACTTGTCCGTCAAGAGGTCTAAGGTGGAGTGGGGGCATGAAGTGGGTTTCCTAGGGTACAAGTTGAGCTCCTTGGGTATGACACCTGACAATGCTAAGATTGCTGCCATCCTTGAGTGGCCTGTGTTGCAGTCTGCACATGATGTCAAGTCCTTCCTGGGCATGGTGGGGTGGTACAGGCGTTTTATCCCTGACATGGCTGCCATCTCCACCCCCTTGCTTGAGTTGATCAAGAAGGATGTTCAGTTTGAGTGGACAGATAGGTGCCAGCAGGCCTTTGACCTGTTGAAGCAGAAGCTCACATCCACCCCTGTGCTAGTGGGTCCTAATCCAGATCTACCTTATCAGGTTAGGTCAGATGCCTCTCAAGGCGCCATAGGTGCTGTGCTGATGCAAGACCATGGTTATGGACCACAGCCAGTGGAGTACATGTCTAAAACCATGAGCTCAGCTGAACGCAACTACCCTGTGCACGAGCAGGAGTTGTTGGGCTTAGTGGTGGCATGTCACAAGTGGGAGCATCTGTTGAAGGGAGCTCAGTTTTCTGTTGCTAGCAGTGCTACAGATGGGCTAGGGCAAGAGTCTATCACACTGATGACTGACCACAGGCCCTTGGTGCATGTGCTAGAACAGAGTAGGATGAGCAAGAGGATGGCGGGGTGGATGGAGTACCTAGGGGGATTCTATCCTTTCTCTGTGCAGTATGTCCCAGGCTCACAGAATGTGGTGCCAGACGCCCTCTCTAGGAGAAGGGATCTGATGGGAGCATTTCACGAGGATCTGGATATTTGTGCTGCCATGGTTTCTGTGGTTGAGTGTGGTGCTGTCACGAGGGCACAGGCAGCTAGTCAACAAACCTCCAAGCTGAGTCCACCCCCTGTAGAGGCTAGCTCTAGTCACGAGATGCTCATTGACCAGGGCTCTGTCCCAGGGTTGACAGGCGTCCAGGTGGGTGGCCAGTCACGGCAAGGCAGTCCTAAGGAGGGTTCTGTTGGTAGCCAGTCCACTCCCACAACGCAATCAAGCACAGAGAATCCTAGTAGGGGGAGGGGAAGGCCCAGGAAGTGGATACTGGAGCCAGGGATGCTGTCCAAATCCAGAGAATTGGCAGCTGAGATCAAGGGGAAGTCACGTACACCTGTGGCTGATGTTCTGTCATCCAAGCATCTAGTCACTAGTCACCTGCAGGAGGGTGAGGTGCTGCAGCTGCAGCCCTTAGGACCTGGCAAACAGCTAGTCCTGCCTAACCCTATGAGTATTGCCCTGCTAGACGTGATCAAGGCCTTCACTAAAACTGAGGACCTGGCCACTAAGGCCATTCAGGAGGGAAGTTTTGGTAACAGGCCTGTGGAGTACTGGGAGGGAGTCCTTTATGTCCACACCCAGGATGCTGACCATGTAGTGACCAGGAAGGTATATGTGCCAGAAATGGCCATCCCTACTGTGTTGCATTGCTTCCATGACGACGTGACTGCGTGTCATCCTGGGTATGCTAAGCTTTTCCATGACGAGGTACAAGAGAGGTTTTGGTGGCCTGGCATGTTTCGTGACATCAGAGCCTATGTGGCTTCCTGTGACTCATGCCAAAGGAATAAGGTTAGGACTCGGGCTGTGCCTATCTTTCCTATGGCCATGCCTATTCCCCTCCGACCCTGGATCAGTGTGACCATGGACTTCATCTGTGGCTTGCCTGTTTCTGATGCTGGTAATGACAGGAAACTGGTGGTGATGGACAGGCTCTCTAGAATGTGCCATCTCATCCCCTGCAATGCCCATCTGACTGCTGCCCAGTGTGTAGAGTTGTTCATGAAGGAGGTGTACAGACTGCATGGCAAGCCACGTGTGATCATCACTGACCAGGATCCCTTGTGGATGTCTGGGTTCTGGAAGTCCTTCTTTGACATCCTGGACACCAAGTTGGCCTTTGGGGTAGCATACAGGTGTGCCAGCACGGGGGCTGTGGAGAGGCTGAACCGTATTGTACAGGAATGCCAGAAGCACTACTGTACCCATGATAACAAGGAATGGGACAGGAGACTTCCCTTCATAGAGTTTGCTATCAACAACTCACCCCTGGCTCCTCACCAAATGTCTCCCTTTGTCATTTGCAATGGCCAGTGCCCCTTGACCCCATTTGACCTGGAGCTGCCTGACAGGGATGCTGAAGGCCCCTTCAGAAGACGCTTAACCTCAGTCCACCAGCTGATAGCATCCTTCCAGGAAGCTCACAGTATGGTTGCTGCTCAGATGTTGCATGCACAGGACAAGTATTTGAACAATGCTTGGCAACAGATGCTGGCTACTCACACTTTTGTGGCCCCTGGTGACTTGGTGCTTCTGGAGGCTAACCGTGTGCTACCTGAAAAGGAGCAATGCAGGAAACTGCAACCATTGTGGTTGGGACCTTTCCCTGTACTGGACACCTTCCACTATGGGACTGTGGTTCAAGTCCAGGTGCCTTCCCACTGGAGGCTCAAGACTAATGTGTTTCACCTGGCCCAGCTCAAGTTGTATAAACGTAACACCTTGCAGGGACGTCTTTCTGCTCCCTTACCATTTGAGCTGGATCCTGAGGGGGAGAGGATATATGAAGTGGAGCAGCTGTTGGCTCACAGAGTCAAAGGAAAGGGTAGGACCAAGCAGCTTCAGTTCAAGGTGCACTGGAAAGGAGAGTTAGAGTCTACTGCCACGTGGCTGTGGTTGTCTGACTTGACTCACTGCCATGAGGTGGTCCAGGAGTATTGCCAACAGAAGGGCCTCACTCTTCCTTCTTGGTATACTGAGTTGGTGAAAACCACTGCTCCCCTTCCTATATCTCAGGACTAACGAATGGTTTCCTCGTGCATGCTGTGTGGTTCCAGATGGAGGAGGAGTCCTTGTACACCAACCTGGCCCTGGGAGCCACCACGGAGGAAGGGGTCACGGGTATGCATCCAGAGGCCTCCAACCCCATGAGTTATGTGGAATCCCTGTGTGACACTATTGTCAGGCGTGACCTTAGGAGGGGTCAGCAGATGGATGCCATTAACAAGCTCTAATTGCATTCTGTGATCTCCAAGCAGGATAAGTTACAGGAGCTTCTTCAGGGGTTGTCTTTGTCCCAGCCCCAGATGGGGAGTGGTGTTAACATAGCTCTCAGCCCCAGCAGCACTCCCATCATTCAGATTCCTCGTCATGTGGTACCTGTCAAGAACGTGGTGGCCTATGTGGATCACAGGAAGTGCACGGGGCCCTGTGAGTACTGTGAGACGTTGGCCAAGGCGTTGGCTGCCCTTAACAGGGAGGAGGGGGAAGTGAGCCCTGCTGAGGGTTATGTGGAAGAGGTCTTGTCTCAGTTGCACACCAGCTTGTACGAGATTGGCTCTCCCTTTGTGGCCCACCTGTTGCACAGGATGTTTGCCTTGACCCCAGGACCTGAGATTGACATGAGACCTGCAGAGGGGCAGGATATGTTGACAACCTTGCCCGAGGCTTTGAAGGGAGCCTTCACTCAGTTCAAGCCAGTGAGTATGGGTGAGGCCTCCTATATGGAGTTGTTGGAGTTTTCAGTCCAGCAGGGGGACTTTGACTTGGCTCCTTCTTCTTCCAGCTCGGTCAAAGGGTGCTTCCCTTTGGAGACATCCAACCTTTTCTGCAGCCCAAGGTTGCCTAAGTATACCATGGAGCTCAAGGTTCGTCTGACCCCATTGAGGGTGTTGGTGCCTCTGATAGGTGCTAAGTGGTCAGTGGTCAAGACCTTTCTCCAGTTCTGGTGGGCGTACAGGTCATGGGTGAGCAGGTACAAGACGTCCTCTACTTGGGTGATGGATCCTGAAAGCCAGTCTGTGGTGCTTCTCTCCTACCCAGGGACATGCCTGCGTTATGTTGCCCAGATGGCAGCAGGGGCTGCTGAGGCGTGCATGGTGCTGCAGGTTAGCAGGAACTGGCCAGAATTGGCTCACATGGTGGAGCAGTTTCCCTTGTTTGGGACCAAGGGCAAGGATGGCGTGAATGGGGATTGGTATAGCCTGTGAGGAACAGAGCTGAGAAGAAGGAAGATGGTGGGGGAAGGATGATGGAAGAGCATGGAAGGTGCGTTGGATTGTGGTGTGAGGGGGGGATTCCAGGATGGATGATGGGGGAGCTCCAGTCCAGTTCTGATGTTCCAGTCCAGAGTTCCAGGTTCCAGAATGCTGAATGGAAGAACTTCTATTATTTGCTGTGTTTATCTGGATTTATAGTAGATAAGGTAGTGACTTGTCTGCTGTACACACCTGTGACTAGATGTTTATGAGATAGGAGGCCCTGTTTCCAGGGATGTAAAAACCCATCTGCTTTTCCCAAGAGATGGTGGATTTCTGTTCAATGTTACTCTGCCTTCAAGAGTTTGGCTATTGGACCTGGGAGGTCCAGTTTTGAGGGGGAGATATGTAACAAGCAAAAATGACTTTGTTGTTACATCCTTTGTTTTGTGAATGTTTGGCTTTTATTCGAGGACTTTTGGATCAGTATTGAGAAAGTTAGGAGGTTTCTAAGACGACGGTACTTGGAGCTAATACTTTGTCAACCGACTGGTAGGAGCCCTCATTGGTCGTGGCCTGACTCAGGAGTCCACGTGGGGTTATAGTTTGTTGGTCGGTACTATTGAGTCTTAAATGCTCCTTTGGGACTTTAGTGCTTACGACAAATTCAGGATCTCATGGAAAGATTCTGCCAGGCTGTGTGTGGTGTTGTTCTGTTTTGTGTGACTAGGATGGATACGAAGATCTTGTATAGAATTCCATGATTCTGATTGGTTCTCTTCAGGCTAAGGTTGAAGCAAGTTCGACAAGCACGTCGATATCAAGGACGTGGGGTCGCCATTGTTGCTACGTTGGTTTTGATTCATCATGGTATAATAAAGCTTGTCTTTGTTGTCCATTCATGAGAGCCCCTTGGCTATACGTCCTTCAGTTCCACAGAGGTCGTCTATACACGAGCTTGTCTTTGTGTCTACAAGGGGTTGTGATTCCCTAAATCACGTGCTGTGGAATTTCCATCTCAACGTTGCTCGGATACTTGAAGATCTGTAACTCAAGAAAGCAACCCAGGTAAAAGATCTTTCATATTTGGACTATGGATGATGCAGATGATCATTTTTAGTCGTTACACGTGCCTCCTTTTGGGTAACAACATATATGCCCTTGGACCAGGCTAGGTGTACTGGCCAGTGAATCAGAGGTCACCCCAGGTTATCCCCTGACCCCTTGGTCAGCTCCCAACCTTTCCTTGGGAACTTGGTGCTAGATTAAAGTCAAGGCACATTACCTAGTCCAATGGCTGGGATTAAAGGATGCCAAGAACGTATTATTGTGAGTTCCTGATCTTTCACAGTTATCACAGGCGCCCGTTCTTATGGCGCCCGCCTTGGCCAACCTTTCCCTTCTGCTCAAAGAACCCAGCAGGTAGCACCTAGGTAAATGCTGCCTCCTTGGGGAGCCCATGTCTTCACTGGGTGTTAAGCCCAGGAGTCATTCATGCCAGGCTGTGGCTCTGCTGGGGAATTGAACCCCACCCCAACCTCCAGGTTTATAGGTGACCTGGAACTTTGAACAAGACAAACATTACAACCATGAGAACAACATGAGAATGACATGATTATGTTTTATTCAAGCATTATATAACCCAGAATGTGGCTCCCTGCCAACCATGTACCACATGGTCACACAACCAGGTTCTTTATTAGCAACAGGTTGGAAACAGGCACTAGAAAACATATGTACAGCAACCTCTAAGAACCAGCATTCGGGTTGCCCTTGCATGGCCTAACTGTTTGAGGCCAAAGGCGTCGACTTAAGTCCTGGCGACTCTTCTGAACCCCATGGGGAGGGCCAGGCATGATTCTCAGCTGGTAGGAGTGCAATATTCCACACCAACTCCTGTCCAGGAGGGTGTACCTAACCCTGAAGGACCGGTTGTCAACCAGTAAGCACCAGTCACCACTTGGTACTTTGGTCAAACAACCCACTGGGGACACCCAAGCTGAAGCAAGGCCTGGTCTCTATGGCCGCCCGTATATAAGGGGTCCATGAGCCCACGGAGCAGGGGGTACTGCCGCTCCGCCTTCTCCTCCAGCTTGGTGAGGGCATCTGCAGGGTTGTCCACACCAGGCACATGTTCAATGTGAGCTAGGTAGGACATCTCCTTGAGCAACAAGTAGTCAAGTTCCCTGCTCCTGGCCAGCTGCCTGTGCACAAATTGCACCATGCCCATGCTATCAGTCCTCACCAGTGTGTGCAGCTGCAACCTACAGGAAGCCACTAGACATAGCTGGTAGAAGAGCTCCCTCAAGTAAAGAGCAGTATGCAGCCCTTCACAGATTGCCCTGCACTCAGCAATATCACTGCTGGGTGTAACCCTGTTCTGCAACCGACTGTACCAGGTAACAAGTGAGGTGTGATCTTGCTCCAGGGTAACTAATGCTGCTGCCCTGCCCCTGACCTCTGTGACCTTCCTATTGTCCATAGAACTGTCTACATAGAGGATCATGTCAAGGGGCTTCTACAAATCCACAGGACCCAGTATAAAAGGGGGAGACATCATGACAGCCTGCACCACACTCTCAGCACCCACCTCAACTAGCTGGGAATCAGTAAGTCGACTCAAGACCAGCAAGTCAGGGGCACATATACTTGCAAGCCATGCCAGCATGCCCCTGATGGTAGCACACCTAGCCTGCGTGATGGGCTCCTGCAATGCATCTATAATCTGCTGTGGATAGTCCTTACCACCCTCCATCTTGATGAACCACGAGCCCTGCGCCTGGAACAACGTAGCCTGCATGCCACAGAAGACCATAGGCTCATTCTCCACCATGTGCTGTATCTTACCTAGCTCAACTCAATTACCAGGTTGTAAAATACGTGTGCGGGGTATAATACGTGGACTTAAAATACGCGTATTATACGTGGGGGGTATAAAATACGCGGTGGTAAAATGCGCGACAGTTTTTGTGGTCCAATTGTCAGTCACCCAATTAGCACGCTCCTTGATAATGGTCATGCAGTTATTACAACTGAAATTTGGTGTATATGCTTATTTATTAACATCTTCCATTTATGCCCTGCAATCCTATCTGATTATGATTTGTTAAATGCAGGGGGGAGCATGCTGCAACGGGAATTGTAAGGAATCAATTAATTAATTAATTAATTGTAAGGAAAGCCATCCACTCTATAATGCATGAGAGGACATAAGACACAACTACGGACCATGCTCTCAAGGATCCCACAACAAGCTCCATACACATACACACACATTCATCATTGACAAAATGCACAACAGCAGAGGATATAGGACACAAGGACCTTATTGTGGGATCCTTGAGAGCAAGTGCTCTCAAGGATCCCACAACAAGCTCCATACACATACACACTCGCCACCCAACAACTGCCGAGAAGGAGGGGTGACGTGCCCTCCTCTGTACTGGACCATGCCGGCCACCATCTGCTTGAAAGAGGCGCTCTCAGCCGCATTGAAGGCAATGCCGTTCTCGATAAAAAAATTCGGCAGCCAGCAGCTGGACACCTTTCTCGTCGACGGGAACCAGCCATTTGGTGATGCTCAGCTGGCCTTTGCTGGGAACCGACGACAAGTCAGCCGGCGCAGCCCCTCCCATCTCCGCCATTGCCCTGTTCAAATTGTGCTGCTTCTTGGTGTCTGACTGCTGCGACTTGTTGTTATACATCCTGAGAAACTTGCTCCGGATATTCGGTGGAATTTTGTCGCAGGGTAACATCCCTTCCCCTGCGATTCCGGCAAAGTGTGCACGGACTCGGAATACGCTGATTGCCCCCGCCCCGTATGAGAACTTCTTGTTGCAAAATGAGCAGAACTTATTCGACACAAACTGCGTTTTGTTACTAAGAGCATCTGTGACTGCTTCTTTCTTCTCGAGAACGAAATCCCATTCAGGCCCTTTCTTCCTCATGGCTGCAAATCGAAAATGGCTGCACACTGTCGCACAGTCGCAATGGCCTCGTCGTCGCTATATTGCATTACTGTACACCGTCAGTAGCACAGCTGGCATTTGCTGGCACACTGTTATTATGCGTTATGTACCTAGTCCTAGCTGTCTCCTACCGGCCAAACATTTTGCAAGGCTTGCGCTTTATGAAAAGAACTGTACGCATCTACTTCTAGTAGTAAAAATCTCAAATGTGCAGTGAGCGCGCCGCGCCCAGAATCTGGGCACCGCGCCAGTGCCCGCTGCCCGCTGGTACCCCCGAAAAATTCTAAGTCCAAACCGCGTGGTCAGACGTAAAATACGCGTAAAATACGTCGAGGCCCATAATATGCTTTATCCCGCATTTTATCGCAAAAGTGCGGCGTACATAACAACCCGAGCTCAAACCGCTTCTGGATCTTGGCCAAAACAGCCTCAACCCAGTCTGGTGGACCTATGAGATGCAGGTCATCACCATGCAGGGAGGCAAAGACAGGGAGGCCATTGTGGGACCCTTGGAACAAACAGGGATCCACTGGAGACACAGAAAAGCCACAGGTATTCTTCAAGAACTTCTCTAGGCTCTTCCTCCAGATGATGGGACTGGACCTGAGACCTTCCAACCCTTTCAGAATTCTCAGGTACCTGGCCTTTATCTCTGCTCTCCATACAGCAGGTACAGTCACAAAGAAAGGAGGGATATATCTCTCCAAGTCTGCCTAGCCTGTCAGATCCTGGTCACCCTTAAGAAAAGCCCTCTTGATCGGGGGCGGCCTACTGGGCATTACTCGCACACGGCGTGGCTTTTTATACTCTGCGCCGGCCCAGTGGAAGTTCACGCCAATTCGAGAAGTTTCCAGCGCAATGGAGAAGTCCGTGTCAGACGCTGAAGTACTTCCAGAAACCGCGGTCGAGAACAGCCCAGTGCAGGCGGAGCGCGTTGTCGCCGCCAGCATACCAGGTGATACTGGTGCTAGTAACCAAAGTCTGGCGACCAGACCAAAGGCGCGGCGCATGAACGCTGCCAGCCTAACTGAGGGGGAACAAATTCGTGACGCAAGGGCGAAATCGACCAAGCTGCCAAATTTTTCAAAGTCCTGGACTGCCAAGTCCGGTGCTGGCGCGAGGCCTCGAGCGAGCCGACAACGACGTGGACAGCGACCTGTCAGCCACAGTGATGTCAAGCACCAACGGTCAACTCAGGTGCAAAATGCTGCCAAGGTATCACGTCGGTCAGTTTACGGTGTTCGGCCAGGCTATGGCATTTGCAACTGCGCTAGCTGCAACGACCCTTGGAAATTGTCGCCCAGGATGCACAGACCCCACTCCTATAGGTTGCCCTAATGTTTTGTCTGTGGGAAATGAACTTGTATGTCGACTTTTGTGTCGTGTTTGCTGGAAATTGTGAGGCGCCGTAAGCCTGCGTTTTCTGGTTCTTTCTTAATTGTGTTCTTCCAGCAATTATGTGTTTATTGTTTGGATTGGGAGAGGAAACTAATGGGTTTTACACAATGCCTTGTGCTTGGCCTTGCTACCCACACACCTTGCAGGTGCTGAAAGAAAGAGAGGTTGAAGACAATTTACGTGGAAGAATAAATGGCTTTATTAGAATATAATAGTTGGAGAAGAGCTTGAATGGAGGTTGAATGGAGGTACCTGCCCTTAGGGGGCAGTTTCCTTTTATACCTTTTAGGCTAGGAAGGATGACATCAGCAATGACATCATCACAGAAGCTTGTAGAAACATCCTAGCATATTCCTAGCATATTCCCAGCATATTCTTAGAACATTCCTAGAACATTCTAGACATGATCCAATGAGCTGGCATAATAGCTAGATGCCAAGTGTCTACGTAATAATGTGCCACATAACATAATTAATAAAGTGACACATCTCTTCTCCTTGGAGTGACAAGTGTCATGCAATGAGTCTACCCACTTGTCATCATGTAAGTGATAACATGTGTCATCATGAGCTGCCAACACTTGTCAGCTCATGGACCAAACACTTGTCCAATAGGCCATAGCACCACTTGTCAATCAAATACGTGATGCTACTAGGCTGACTCAGGTTACAAGTCATCCATGTCCAAGTATAGGACTATGGCACATGAATATTGATCAGCTCATTGAGCCCAATTCATCTAGCTTATCAAAGCTATCAAATTCCCAGTCCATATGGAATAAATCCAACAAGAAATAAATCAGGCTGGGATATATTGTGGCCAGGTGGATATAATATCCCTAACACCCCCCTTAGCCACATGGGCACAAAGCAAAAGATGACTGGGTAGGTGGAATCTCAACACCCCCCTTAACCACATGCTCGTAGCATGCCGTCCAGTTGCTAGCATGGTGCAACTGAAAATGAAGATGCCGTCCTCGTGAAACGCTTGAAGCTCCAACATGCGGTCATGAGCCGCACTACCGCCACTGATCCGTCCCCCCCGGCAACGCGAATGAGTGTCCTACCATAGCAGCAACGCACTAGCTGCCCATCAATCCTGGATGGCTGATACCCAACCCTTAGTTGGAAAAAGTGCTCTAGATGCTACATTCCCCCCTCACTCAAAGCGGCTGCCCATGGACACAATAGGGCCACACAGTCCCACACATATAATACGGCAACACATGCCAACAAAGAAAGTCCCTATGAGCTAACCCAAACGGTATAGAGGTAGGGTAACGGCAACAATACGTGCTGTACACACACGGAGCAACATAACATACGCCATCTCACAAAATAAATGACACCAACATCACGTTTTACGCCAAATAAACGGGGTGAGCAAACAAACATGGCAACAAATGCCACACAAACAAGGTACAATACAACCTTCAACACAAAACGCAGTGGCCATAACAGATAAACGCGCTTCATAGCAAAGAAAACAGGACGTGCAAAACATTACCGCCACAAAGGCGAACACATAAGTAACGATTACTTCGTCACGATTCACAAATCAGTGCCCGAGAGTAAACATGACGTCCGACATTACAGGCTATGCCGAAATGCACAGCCGAACTCGACACAAAGGACGTAAACACTTGCATAAAAGCAATGCTCTCAGCACAAAACAAAATAACACACGCGTCACAGGCACTTTACTTACGAAAACAAGTCGTAGACGACGATATAACGGCGCTTCACTACGCCGCAGACTAGTGCCACAAATAGCGTGCAAAAACTCTGGATACACACTCCAGGTACGTAGAAAACGTCTCGTGGGAACAATAACAATATGCGTGGGCCATCGCCACTGAACGCATGGCAAAATAAGCACATAATTGCTGGAAGAACACAAAGAAAGAACCAGAAAACGCACGCTTACGGCGCCTCACAATTTCCAGCAAACACGACACAAAAGTCGACATACAAGTTCATTTCCCACAGACAAAACATTAAGGCAACCTTGAGGAGTGGGGTCTGTGCATCCTGGGCGACAATTTCCAAGGGTCGTTGCAGCTAGCGCAATTGCAAATGCCATAGCCTGGCCGAACACCGTAAACTGACCGACGTGATACCTTGGCAGCATTTTGCACCTGAGTTGACCGTTGGTGCTTGACAGCACTGTGGCTGACAGGTCGCTGTCCACGTCGTTGTCGGCTCGCTCGAGGCCTCGCGCCAGCACCGGACTTGGCAGTCCAGGACTTAGAAAAATGGTCGATTTCGCCCTCGCGTCACGAATTTGTTCCCCCTCAGTTAGGCTGGCAGCGTTCGAGCGCCGCGCCTTTGGTCTGGTCGCCGGACTTTGGTTACTAGCACCAGTATCACCTGGTATGCTGGCGGCGACAACGCGCTCCGCCTGCACTGGGCTGTTCTGGACCGCGGTTTCTGGAAGTACTTCAGCGTCTGACACGGACTTCTCCATTGCGCTGGAAACTTCTCGAATTGGCGTGAACTTCCACTGGGCCGGCGCAGAGTATATAAAGCCACGCAGTGTGCGAGTAATGCCCAGTAGGCCGCCCCCGATCCCGCATACACGGGCAAGCATGGCCAGTATGACCGTTAGGCCCACGGCCAGCCACTCCGCCGCGTGTCCCGAGGCACGTGAGATGCTGCGCTCGCTGCTCGCCATTTTCTGCCCTTGACAGGCAGCGTCGACGTCCTTGAAGCTCGTCGCCGAAGATTTCAGCTCTGGGATGGCGTCCATCGCTGCGTCCGCACCGCGCGCGGGCAAAAAGTAGGTGTTGTTCCTCGTCACGATGCTGCAGGGCCTGCTGTCCAGCACAGCAACCCGCTTGGCGAGGTCGACGTTGTGGCCATCCTTGACGAGCTGGCCGACAGATAAAAGTCGGGTGCTCAGCTTTGGAACGAGCAGCGCGTTTTGGAGGTGCACGTCTGCCTCCTGGCCCGGCAGCTTCAGCTTGACAGTCCCGATGGCTGTCGCCTTCAGTTTGCCGCCTGAGCCGGCGATTTCCCTGTTGTGAGGGTGCAGGCACACGAAATCCGACGGGCATGGCGTCATGTGACAGCTCGCTGCAGAATCCAGCACCCAGCTGGTCGGTGCTTTCTTTTCATACTGCGTGAGTGCAGCAGCATCCGACGGCGATGGCGACTCGGCGATGGTGGCGAAGACGAAGCCGGACCGCTCCGCAGCCTCCTCGGTGATACGCGCCTCGCTGGCACCTGGTGAGTGCTCCTTTCTCGCTTGGTTCCGTCGCGTTGCCTTGTTCTTGCGTTCTTGCTTCAGCTCCGGATGCTTCTCCCAGCACTGGGTGTCCACGTGCCCGGCCTTCTTGCAGTAATTGCACCGCCTCTTTCCTCCACTTTTCTTCGTAGTAGTGTGGAAAACCTGGCCGTTAGGGGAGCCCTCCTTTGCTTGAGCAGAACGCCTTCCGTGCAGTAGCTCCTCCGCCTCCAGCAGCGCAGTCTTGACCTCCTTTAGCGAATCCTCCTCTCCAGTTAGGACCTTGACCAGGTCACAATAGGCCGATGCTAAGGCCTTCAACACAGCCTTGATTTCTTCCCATTTCCTCAGAGACCGCCCATCAAACGTTGTGATGGACTTGCTTGTTGCCCGGAATTGCTTGTAGCACGCTTCCTTGGTAGCCATGGTGTCTTCAGTCGCCAATGGAATTGGATGTCTCTGGGTTCACAGTGGTCTTCTTGTTCCTCAGTAACAAACCTCCGATATCATGTTTGGATTGGGAGAGGAAACTAATGGGTTTTACACAATGCCTTGTGCTTGGCCTTGCTACCCACACACCTTGCAGGTGCTGAAAGAAAGAGAGGTTGAAGACAATTTACGTGGAAGAATAAATGGCTTTATTAGAATATAATAGTTGGAGAAGAGCTTGAATGGAGGTTGAATGGAGGTACCTGCCCTTAGGGGGCAGTTTCCTTTTATACCTTTTAGGCTAGGAAGGATGACATCAGCAATGACATCATCACAGAAGCTTGTAGAAACATCCTAGCATATTCCTAGCATATTCCCAGCATATTCTTAGAACATTCCTAGAACATTCTAGACATGATCCAATTTGAGCTGGCATAATAGCTAGATGCCAAGTGTCTACGTAATAATGTGCCACATAACATAATTAATAAAGTGACACATCTCTTCTCCTTGGAGTGACAAGTGTCATGCAATGAGTCTACCCACTTGTCATCATGTAAGTGATAACATGTGTCATCATGAGCTGCCAACACTTGTCAGCTCATGGACCAAACACTTGTCCAATAGGCCATAGCACCACTTGTCAATCAAATACGTGATGCTACTAGGCTGACTCAGGTTACAAGTCATCCATGTCCAAGTATAGGACTATGGCACATGAATATTGATCAGCTCATTGAGCCCAATTCATCTAGCTTATCAAAGCTATCAAATTCCCAGTCCATATGGAATAAATCCAACAAGAAATAAATCAGGCTGGGATATATTGTGGCCAGGTGGATATAATATCCCTAACATTTATTTTGCCATGCGTTCAGTGGCAATGGCCCACGCATTTTGGCATTGTTCCCACGAGACTACCTGGAGTGTATATCCAGAGGTTTTGCACGCTATTTGTGGCACTGGTCTGCGGCGTAGTGAAGCGCCGTTATATCGTCGTCTACGACTTGTTTTCGGAAGTAAAGTGCCTGTGACGCGTGTGTTATTTTGTTTTGTGCTGAGAGCATTGCTTTTATGCAAATGCTTACGTCCTTTGTGTCGAATTCGGCTGTGCACTTCGGCATAGCCTAGCTGTAATGTCGGACGTAATGTTTACTCTCGGGCATTGATTTGTGAATCGTGACGAAGAAATCGTTACCTGTGTTCGCCTTTGTGGCGGTAATGTTTTGCACGTCCTGTTTTCTTTGCTATGAAGCATGTTTATCTGTTATGGCCACTCTGTTTTGTGTTGAAGGTTGTATTGCACCTTGTTTGTGTGGCATTTGTTGCCAATATGTTTGTTTGCTCACCCCGTTTATTTGGCATAAAACGTGATGTTGGTGTCATTTATTTTGTGAGATGGCGTATGTTATGTTGCTTTGTGTGTGTACAGCACGTGTTGTTGCCGTTACCCTACCTCTATACCGTTTGGGTTAGCTCATAAGGACCTTCTTTGTTGGCATGTGTTGCCGTATTATATGTGTGGGACTGCGTGCCCCTATTTTGTCCATGGGCAGCCGCTTTGAGTGAGGGGGGAATGTAGCATCTAGAGCACTTTTTCCAACCAAGGGTTGGGTAACAGCCATCCAGGATTGATGGGCAGCTAGTGCGTTGCTGCTATGGTAGGACACTCATTCGCGTTGCCGGGGGGGGATCAGTGGCGGTAGTGCGGCTCATGACCGCATGTTGGAGCTTCAAGCGTTTCACGAGGACGGCATCTTCATTTTCAGTTGCACCATGCTAGCAACTGGACGGCATGCTACGAGCATGTGGTTAAGGGGGGTGTTGAGATTCCACCTACCCAGACATCTTTTGCATTGTGCCCATGTGGCTAAGGGGGGTGTTAAGGATATTATATCCACCTGACCACAATATATCCCAGCCTGATTTATTTCTTGTTGGATTTATTCCATATGGACTGGGAATTTGATAGCTATGATAAGCTAGATGAATCGGGCTCAATGAGCTGATCAATATTCATGTGCCATAGTCCTATTCTTGGACATGGATGACTTGTAACCTGAGTCAGCCTAGTAGCATCACGTATTTGATTGACAAGTGGTGCTATGGCCTAGTGGACAAGTGTTTGGTCCATGAGCTGACAAGTGTTGGAAGCTCATGATGACACATGTTATGACTTACATGATGACAAGTGGGTAGACTCATTGCATGACACTTGTCACTCCAAGGAGAAGAGATGTGTCACTTTATTAATTATGTTATGTGGCACATTATTATGTAGACACTTGGCATCTAGCTATTATGCCAGCTCATTGGATCATGTCTAGAATGTTCTAGGAATGTTCTAAGAATATGCCAGGAATATTCCTGGAATATACTGAGAATATGCTGGGAATATGCTAGGAATATGCTAGGATGTTTCTACAAGCTTCTGTGATGATGTCATTGCTGATGTCATCCTTCCTAGCCTAAAAGGTATAAAAGGAAACTGCCCCCTAAGGGCAGGTACCTCTATTGAACCTCCATTGAACCTCCATTCAACCTCTATTGAACCTCTTTTCCTAACCTCTAAGCCTATGAAATAAAACTCTTTTTCTGGTCTCTCTTCCATTGTCTTCAAGCTCAGTCTTTCATCACCTGCAAGGTGAAAGGGTAGCAAGGCCAAGCACAAGGCATTGTGTAAAACCCATTAGTTTCCTCTACCTTTTCCAACAGACCTCATCCTCCTGTTCCCCTGTCTCCGGGTCGTATTCCACAGGAGCCGGGGGATTGAGTCTACCCTGGATCGAGTTCTGGTGGTACAGCTTGAGCTGGTCGCGGTGGAAGGTTGTCGCGGTGCCCCATGAGATGGGCACGTCCACCTTGAACATGACATCATCCCATTTCTCCAGCACCTGGTGAGGTCCCAGGTACATGGGCCGGAGCTTCGTTTTGAGCTCCCCTTCCACCTTCTGGGAGAATCGACCGAGCTGGGGTCCCTCTACCAGAACCCAGTCCCCGACCTCGATGTCCGGCGCTCTAGAGTCCCGCTTGCCTTCCACGCGAGCCATGTTGCGCTCAGCGGCGGCCCGGTACCCTTTAACCGCACTGTTGTGGGCCTGGCGCATCTTCTCCAGCAGGCTGCTCACACCTGCCTGAGTAGTGCGCAGCACCTCCGGTTCCGCCAGCGCCGGACTTGTCAGTAAGTCGGTCGGCGTCAGCGGATGCCTTCCTGTGTTGAGAAAGAACGGGGTGAGGCCATGGGCGGCCTGTGGTGCGTTGTTCAGGGAGAACTCCACGAAGCACAGCAACTCCTCCCAGTTGCTGCCCACCTCGTCGGTGTAATGGCGCATGGTTTCCTGAACCGTGCGGTTGAGCCGCTCCACCAGATGGGAGGACGAGCTGTGATAAGCCGTCCCTAGCGACACCTTGGTTCCCAGGCAGTCGAAGAACTCCTGCCAGAACCGGGCTGTGAAGAGCGTGTCTCGGTCCGAGATGAACTGGCGGCTGAGTCCGTGGAACCGGAAGACGTGGTTGAGGTACAGTTTGGCAAACCCCTCGGCTGTCAGGTCAGCCGGACAGGGGGCCAGGTGGCACATGCGCGTGAGTCGGTCCACGAACACCAAGATCTTGCTGTCGCCATTCTTGGTCTTCGGGCCGACGAAATCCATCTGGATCGAGTCCCAGGGGCCCAGGGGATCAGGTAGTGTCTTTGGAACAGCCTGAGTACCCGTGTTCTGGGACTTGGCTACCTGGCACGACGGGCATTCGCGTATATAGGCCTTGATGTAGTCCTTCATGCCAGGCCAGTAGAAATGGCGGCGCGCCCGTGGTAGCAGCCGATGAATGCCCTGGTGACCGCCGACAAGAGAATCGTGGAGCTCGTGGAGCAACGCTGCTCGACAGAGTTCGGGTATGTAGAGGCGCCACGTGTCAGGGCGCACCATGACGTATAGGCGTCCCTCTTGGAACTTGCACGGGAGTCTGCCCATCATCTTGGGGTGTGACTTGATCACCTCCAAGGCGGCCGGCTCAGTAACCGTGAAGCGGCTGATCAGCGTCTCCAGGGGGGATGTGACCGTGTACGCATCGGCCTCGTCCTCCTCCTCCGGTTGGTCAAGCGCCGAGTGTAGGTACTCAGATACGACCACCGGAGATCCAAGAGGTTCCAGATGAAAAATGGCCTGAGCCACAGCACCAAGGGGAACCCGCGTGTGGGATCCTTGAGCCACAGCACCGAGGGGAACCCGCGTGTGGGATCCCTCCCCTTCCCCGGGGGACCGCGCGTCCACGCGCTGGTCGTCGTCGCCATCGGGGGGCGACAAGGCATCCGGAGTGGTATTACTCATGTGGAACAGGTAGCGCGCCCGCGGCGACCGTGGGGGGTCATCGTAGAGCGGGGCGCCAGGCGCCTCCTCGCAGGTGGTATGGAGCACCCCCATGTCCTCATAGAACCAGTAGTCAGCACGACGGGAGAGGGCGTCGGGCACAACATTGTCCGCCCCCTTCACGTACTGCATGGATCTTAAAAGGGGCGAACTGGGAAAGGTACTCCATCCATCTGGCCTGACGGGGCGTCAGATTTGGCTGCGTCAGGAGGTGAGTCAGGGGCCTATGGTCCGTGTGAATGATCAAACGGGCGGGGTCGAGGTCCCCTGTCTCGCTGACCGCAACATCAAACTGTGCGCCCAACAGGTGGTGGCGCCATGTGTGGCAACAGTAGACCACAGCCAACAGCTCCTGCTGGTGGACCGGATAGTTCCGCTCGGCGGGGATCATTGTGCGGGAGATGTACTCAACCGGTTGCAAGCCCTTGCCTTGGTCCTGCAGGAGGACCCCGCCGATAGCCACCTTGCTGGCATCCGCCGCGACCACAAAAGGAAGGGACGGGTCTGGGAGCACGAGCACTGGGGCCGCAGTCAAACTGGCCTTGAGGGCCTCAAAGGCCTGCTGGCACTGTGTCGACCAGACGAAGGACACGCCCTTCTTGAGGAGAGCGTTGATGGGCGACGCGATCGTGGCAAACCTGGGGATGAAGCGTCGATAGTATGACGCAATCCCCAGGAAGCTACGCACGCCCTTCACGTCGGTCGGAGCTGGCCACTTTTGGACAGAGGCGATCTTCTCGGGGTCCGTGGCCACGCCTGCTGCAGAAAGCGTGTGGCCCAGGAACGGGACGCTGCGCCACGCGCGAACTTTAGCCCTGCGGGCCGAGAGATGCTCGTCTTCCATGATGCGCAGGACCGTATCGACGTCCTCCAGGTGCTCCTCGAAGGTCTTGGAGTACACCAGGATGTCATCCAGATAGGCCAGAGCGCAAGTGCGTTTCCAGGACCAGGGCGGCTTGTCCCCCTTGCGAGGGTCGCGCAGGTCACTGGACACCTGTGGCAGGTGTGCGGTCCCCATGACGGGCCGCAAGATGTTGTTCATGAGCATCTGGAAGCTGGCTGGTGAGTTGCAGAGCCCCATCGCCGCCACGCGGAACTGGTAGTGTCCGTATGGCGTATTGAAGGCCGTCTTGTGACAGTCCTCTTCAGCGATGCGGAGCTGCCAAAACCCATCGGCGCAGTCGATCACCGTGAAGCAGGTGGCACCCTGCACCCGATTGAAGATGTCATCAATGCGCGGGAGCGGGTACTTGGACTTGACAGTGATCGCGTTGAGCTTCCTGTAGTCGGTGACGAGCCGCCACTTGCCCCCAGGCTTGGGCACAAGGAGTACCCCAGCGGAGAAGGGGCTGTTACTGGGCTCAATCAGACCACGCTCAAGGAGGGCCATCAGGATCTTCTTGAGCTCCATCAGCTCGACGGGCCCCATCCGGTACATCGGGGACGTGGTGCATGGGCCCGTAGCCTTCCTTGAGGCGGATATGGTGCAGCACCGAACGGGGCGGGGGAAACTGCGGTGTAGACTCGTCGAACAGCTTCTCCCGCTTGGCCAGGACGGCGTTGTAGCGCGCGATCTCATCCTCAGTAAAGTCTGTGCCGATCTCCAGCAGCTCCTGAATCAGGGGCACAGAGTCAAGGCGATACATGTAGTACTCCTTACCCTTCTGCAGGTTGCGCGCGAGCGTCTTGCTGCTCATCAGCATCTGAGAAGCATGGCGTCGTGGCTTCTCGGGCCCCGCGTCGTGCTGAACGTTGTGCACCTCGGTGCCATGCGCTAGGTATTCGTGCCGCGGGCACCAGAAAGAGCCATCAGGAAACCAAACCACCCGGCGCTTGACACTGATCGTCACGTCCTGGGCATCCTGCCAATCCACGCCCAGGATGATGTCGGCTGCGCCCAGCGGCGCCACTGTGTGTCAGGGTTTTGACCCTATGATCATGTGCCCAACTGCCTATGTGAGATAATTGTGTTTGTGGCCATCCTGATGTACACGGAGGTATTAGGGTTTGCGTCCCTAATAATCGCACCCGCCTGCCGTATATCTGGCCGATATAATTAATAAGCTAAGTAGGGCTTGCTGTGATACTTCCGGCACAATTTGTAGCACTGACAATAGTGCCGTATAGCAAAAGTTACAGAGTGCCGAAGTTGTAATTCCGGCACAATACTTTTTGTACCTACGGTGTCAGAATTACTTGGATCATTGCTTGCGTGGCTGTGTCCATAAATGATACTAGCGGACGCCCTAACAAGGCGTGACAAAATGTTTAAGTTGAGCCGTATGCACTTGTGGAAAGAAATCTGATATACTAGGTAGAGTACCAAGTGCTGGGCGCCGCGCCCCTTCACCCATGTATGGGCCAAATGCATCCAACGCCCACGAATGCGCCGCTCCTAACTGGACGGCCAATATTGCGTGGTTTTGTGACTTGCCAGCTTTCAGGCAGGCAACGTAGCATTTAACCTTTGGGTTGTCTCCTTAACAATGATGCCTCAGGCTCCGCAATAAAAACTGGCTATGGCAACAAAGTTGAGATGAGTTGCACATGCAATATATAATTTCGAGACGACTCCTAGGTCTATTTTCCTGACATGGTATCGGTCTGCTCAAGGGGGGAGAGCATCTTCGAATTTTTTATTTTTTTTTTTTTAATTGCAAATTCGTACAAACCTGAAATCAACAAACCTGGAATCAACTCCCTGTGCTACAGCCAGTCAGTTTTTAATCCAAGAGTTCCGGCTCCTTGACGACAGCCTGTATTTCGTCTTTGTAGTCGTTGACCATCGTTGCTACCTCATCGCCATCTTATTGTCCTGAAATTTCTCTTCTTTTTTCCAAGAATGGCAACTGCAACTGTGGCAGCTACCACCAAGGCTACCAAGGACCTCAACCTGATTACCGCCTGCAAGAGCATCACTCCTTTCAATGGCTCCGACCCCAGCAAATGGGAGGACACGAAAATTCCGCTTGTAGCAATTGTGGCCGCTTTTGGCATGCTCAATATTCTGTTGGGCGTGGAAGATGATGAGCAGCGTGACTTTTATTCTTTTTGCTGCTCTGACGCAGTGCCTAGTGGGCCTGGCTCTTAAGCTCGTGAATAATGTCCCCCAGAAAGTTGGGAGCATTGCCTATAAACGTCTATGCGAGGAATACGAACAGCCAAAGCTTTTAATGAGCAATCGTCGTGCCCTTAGACGTAAGATTAACAGAATGAAACTGGAACGGGGACAGACCATGCGCCAATTTCTCACGCAGGGCGAGATGGATCACGCTGACCTACAAGCTGGCGGTGGCCACATGGCCGAGGAGGACCTGGCTGAAAATTTTATTGCTGGCGTGCCTGATGATTTACTGCCTGCACTTGCTTCTCTTAACCTGGCTGACAAAGTGACGCTTCAAGAAACCAAGGCCGCTCTTCTCAAGGCCTGGGATATTGTTCACGGCACCAAGTCTGCCAAGGAGGCGCACTCAGGCACCGCCTACCACACCCACCGTGGCCGCGGACGCGGGGGCGGGGGCAACCGCGGGGGACCTACTCGTGATGCATCTGTCAAGTGCACCCACTGTGGCCGCTTCTCTCACGAGGCGGATACCTGCTGGCACAAGTACCCTCACCTGCGTCCCACTCGTGCCAATCACACCGACGGGGGCCTGCCAGCAGCCCATCTTACCTTCACCGGCAGCACGGACACCACTCCCCCTGGCAACACCATGGACATCCCCTATGGGTTCCACACCTGAGACAGCACGCAGTAGCTTCAGCTGCCAGCTGCACCCAGCGACCAGACGTGGCGTCTTGAGAGCTGCAGCAGCACCTGAACACCCCTGTCTCTAGGCATTGCCGCAGTCACCCACCCCGACCAGACGTGGCGGGAAGGAGCAGGAGTAACTGCCAGCATATCTGCCTCATCAGTGACAAGTACCAGTCACCAGCAACCAGTACCAGAAATCACCGGCTGTAGCGCACTCCCAGGGACACTTGGGGGCTCCAGTCATCTTTGTGTTTGTAACAACCGTCTTTTGGTCCCTGTCTGTCCTTAACATCAGGATAGCCGTGCAAGGGGGGTGTCAGGGAACCTGTTGTATACCCGGCTACCCGGCTTAGAGTTGAGCAAGGGGGGTGTCAGGGGTTTGACCCTATGATCATGTGCCCAACTGCCTATGTACGTGAGATAATTGTGTTTGTGGCCATCCTGATGTACACGGAGGTATTAGGGTTTGCGTCCCTAATAATCGCACCCGCCTGCCGTATATCTGGCCGATATAATTAATAGGCTAAGTAGGGCTTGCTGTGATATTTCCGGCACAATTTGTAGCACTGACAATAGTGCCGTATAGCAAAAGTTACAGAGTGCCGAAGTTGTAATTCCGGCACAATACTTTTCGTACCTACGGTGTCAGAATTACTTGGATCATTGCTTGCGTGGCTGTGTCCATAAATGATACTAGCGGACGCCCTAACAAGGCGTGACAAAATGTTTAAGTTGAGCCCTATGCACTTGTGGAAAGAAATCTGATATACACATGTACTAGGTAGAGTACCAAGTGCTGGGCGCCGCGCCCCTTCACCCATGTATGGGCCAAATGCATCCAACGCCCACGAATGCGCCGCTCCTAACTGGACGGCCAATATTGCGTGGTTTTGTGACTTGCCAGCTTTCAGGCAGGCAACGTAGCATTTAACCTTTGGGTTGTCTCCTTAACAATTATGCCTCAGGCTCCGCAATATATACTGGCTATGGCAACAAAGTTGAGATGAGTTGCACATGCAATATATAATTTCGAGACGACTCCTAGTAGGTCTATTTTCCTGACACTGTGGCTGTTACCTCCACCGGGATGCCCTGGACAACCGCCTTGAGATCCACGAGACCCGGGGACGGGTGCTTGTTACCATCGGCGTACCGGACGTTGATGGGCGTCGGGTGTGGGCGAATGGTGTAGCCAGCGCGTCGCACCAGGGCCTCATGGATAAAAGATGTGGTCGCTCCCGTATCCACCATAAACTTAACATCCAGGATCGTCTTCTCCTTCAGAAACGGGTCAAGTGTGGTGGTGGGGAGCGCCAGTCCACCGCTGAAGACTAGCAGTGTTCTGTTGCTTGGTGCAGAGGGCGGGGAGGCCTTTGGGGCCTGTCCGCCAGACCTATCTACATTATTGGCTGAAGCTGGGTCCACCTCGGTCGCCGACACGTCTGCACCTGAAGAGGGCGGGGAGACCTCTGGGGCCTGCCCGCCAGTCCTATCTACATTATTGCCTGATGCTACATCGGCCTCAAGAGTGGCCGCGCCCACATTTGGTGCAGGCGTCTGTTCTACCCGGTTGACTAACTCTACTCCTACTTCTACCCCTGTGGGAAGGGGCACTATGCGCAAGGATCGCGGGGCCGGGAGGCCGCCTCGTCCGACCGCCCGGTCTCCCCTTCCCCCTCATCCGAGTCGTCGTCGTCGCCGGGATTGAGCGCCTCATACTCGTCACTCTCAGCCTGCTGCTGCGCCAGGATCTCATTGAGCTCGCGCACCGTCCGAGAGAACGACGCTGGGAAGCGGGGTGTCTGGAACTGGTTGGGCTGCGTGCGCGCGTCGCGCAGCTTGGCAGCCCGCGCGCCTGCGTCGCGCAGGCGAGCATCCCGCGCTGCCGGCGCTGGGCGCTTCTCAAAGGCGGGACCAGAAAACTTGGGGGCCTCCTTGGTGGCCTCCGTCGCCGTGCTGGTGCGCGCCTTGAGGCGCGGGCAGTCCTTCTTGAGGTGCCCGACCTCGTGACACATGAAACAGCGGGCCTTGGACGCATCGATGGCGTGCAGTTGGGTGGCCGGCTGCTCGTCGTCATTGGACTCCTCCCCCTCCGACGGGTCGGGTTCCACTTCAGTGAAGTGGACACGGCGTGTCATCGTGGATGAGGCGAACCGGCGGGTGCTGGTGTAGCGCGGCTGCTTGATGACGTCGGCCACCTGTAGAAGGTACTGCTGGACAGCGTGGATGTCAAGCTTGTCCCAGGGTACCTCTGCATAGTGCTTCTTAACCTCAGCGAGGAGGTCAGGATGGATGGCCTCCAGAAACCGAATCTTGTACTCGGTCCACGTACGTCAGGTCCCCGGTCAGCCGCGCCGCAAAGGAGTCAAAGGTGGTGAGGAACTCCGCCAAGTCAGTGTTGCCCTGACGTAGGCGGCCGAACTCAAACCGCTCAGTCAGTCGATAGCCGGGAGGGATGAGCTTGCGCCAGATGCGCTCCAGCAGTTCCTCAACCGTCTGCGGGTATGACTGAGCCGCCACACTCTCGACGTTAAGCATCCCTACCACTGATGGGTCCATACACTTCACCACCACGTAGGGGATCAGAACCTTGGTGGCCAGCTGCCACTCATGGTGCTCACACCATACGGTGTACAACTGTTGCCACATACGAGCCCACTCGTCGATCTCACGGGGAGTCATGCCCGCATGGAGCTTGGGCACCGCCTTAAAATCTGGCATAGGCGGGGCCTTGACAGGGTCAGGTCGCAAGGGGCCGCCCTTCCTGCAGTATGCGGGACTGGAAAAGGTGAGGGGCTCGTGACGCCGCGCCCGCATCTCCTGTTGAGAGCCCCGTCCTATAGTCTGGTCATGCCCACGTTGGGACACAAAGGTGTCCTCCTCGCGCTCGGGATCGAGGTCGCCGGACTCTCGGCGGGGCGCCACGGACACCGCTGTGACGCAAAGGGGGCTGACTCACGCCGAACGCGAACGGAGGTGGGATGCTCATAACCGGGGTCGTCCAGGGGCAGCCGACTGAAGTTGGCGTTAGTGGGCGCGCTCCTTGCTGGGAGGGAGGTGGGTACCGTGGGAAAGGGACCCGGGGGATCGTAGTCCTCCTCCTCAGGATCGGTCTGCACGTGAGCCGACCCTGACGCCTGTGGCGGGGGCCTAGAGCAGCCCTCATTTGCTCCAAAGGAGACCCGACGGGGATCCCTTCCAGGACCCAGCCCCGACCCGCCGCGGCCACGCCCTGCCCAAGGGTGGGTCAGGCGCGGGCGGCCACGCGCGTATGCCCCCAATTGGGAGGACTGCACGAACTCAGGCGGAGGGGCAAACGGCGAGCTAGCTACCGAGCTATCTGCGGCCTCTAGCTCCTCATCCTCCCCCTGCACGACTTCCACAGATGGTGGTCGCTGCGTAGGAGGTACCCTGTCCCAGTTGCCCATATGCTGGGTCAATAGCGGTCGCGGCTGCTGCTGCGTCTGCTGCTGCTGCTGCTGCTGCAGCTGCTGCTGCTGCTGCTGCTGCGGCCGCGTCTGTCGCGACAACGTTGATTGCTGAGACTGAGGCTGTCGCTGCGGCGACTGCTGAGACTGATGCTGTCGCTGCGGCGACTGCGGTTGCTAATCAAACCCTAGGGCAGCTTGCTCTAGCTGCGACTCCAGGGTCGCCTGCCGTTCTGCGGTAACCCTAGCGGCTGCATCGGATCGCCGGGAGCCTCGGGAGCCCCTACTGGACTTGCTAGATCTTCTGGAACCCTGGCTGGACTTGCTCGCCACTTCCTGCTGTTCTTCCCTAACGTCCTTTGGGGACAGCCTAGGGTCCTTTGGGGACCGTGTGCCACCTGTACCTTTCTTCTTAGGGGGCATTTGGGCCCACGTACCTCACCAGCACCGTACTAGGTACACAATACACAGTACGTCCCCAAACACAAGCAAGCACTAGAGAAAAGAGGCAGCCACAACTAATGCTTCTAACTAATGGTACTAAATTAATTAATGGTACTAATATTATCTACTAACTATTGTATCTAGGCTATTGGCAGTCTCACTCTATACTAGTATCTAGTAGCGGTAGTAGTACTTATGCACTAGCGACTGGGCCCAGGTGAAGCTGCTCCAGTGCATGCAACACATCCTGTGCAGGTAACTGGGTGCCACGCCTAGTCTGGTGCAGCCCTTCTGGGAGGGGCATATTATCCCTAATAAACTGATCTGCCTCAGCTAAGGTATTAAATCCCTGCCATCTAGCTAACGACGTTGGGTGTAAGACTTTATCCTTAATATAATTGCTACACGCAGTTCAACTATTAAAAATGCCTGGTTGGCCTGTGGCCCCGTCGTGTGCTACTGCATAGTATAGGTATTGGGATCTACCTCCTTGATTAATACGTCTATATCCTCCTTCATTATTACGTCTGCTGCGGGAGGTTCCCATGAACTACCGATTAGGTATAAAGCAATATCACACAGTATTCAGCATGCAATGCAGGAAGGGGAAAGAAAGGGAGGAAAGCCCACCCAGGATACCTCTACGTGCAGGTGTCGTGCTCACAGCGAGAGAGAAACACAAGGCAGAAACGAAACGTTCACAAACAGTACGAAAGACGTTGAGGTCCAGCCACCGGCAACACAGTTAGGCAACGGCCAGCCGGTGACTACCCTCGAGCCGTAGGCAGCGTTGCCCTTTGGGGGTCCACCCACGGCTCACGAGGGCTGTCTTTGGGACAACCCGCTCACAAACGTTTACAGACATGAAAACGGATTACAACAAAGAACAAACACCCCGTTTCTACGCGCGTGGGTAAGACAGGGGGGGGGGCAAGAAGGAAATCAGGGAAATCTTACCACTTGCATGGACGTCTAGCGTCCTATGACACCCCTCAAAGGGTTAAGAGGTCTTGGATGGCGTGCCGGCTGTGGCTGTAGCTGTCCTGAGCGTCCCCGGGATCTGGCAACCGCCGATGCTGGGCGGGATGATGCCGGTCGGCTCTGGGCCTGCGCTAAGCTAAACACGGCTTTGGGCCGCCCTGTAAAACCACCCTAACCTAACCTCCGATAACCAGTGTAACGAACCCATCCGGGTCGTGCGAAAGATCCTATTGTTAAGGTAGGTTATTCCCGGTTTCTTGGCTAACCACGACCACTCTCTGGGAGTGGGATTAACGGAACAGGCGTGGCTTTAGGCCTGTTACGGCTCGCGGTGATTAATATTGCATTAATCTACACAACCAACATTTAGGATAGAGCTACCAAATGCAGTTGGAATTATGCCCCAGGTTCAGACAGGTGATAACACACTCATTTCATTCCGAACCAAGAGGACGAGACTCTCGTCCTCGGACCAATTTCACCTAGGTCTGCCACCCAGCTGGCAAGAGGCGCCGACATGGCGCCGACCTTCCAGAGAACTCCGAAACATGCAGTCCACACAAGATCCTCGGGTCGACATCGACCCTCACCTACAGAATCCACGCATGAATACAAGATCTTAACCGGCTGTAAAGTAGTCGCAGCGCGGCGCGACTGCGCCGGCCCCTAGAAGATCTCATACATCAACCTAGGCCCAAAATAACTAGTCCGAATCACACAAACTATCATAGTTCCATACAAAAGTCCTGACCAAGGGACAATTCCCAAATTAAGGCCCGAAATGAGTCCCAAAGTCCTACGGACTATGACAACAAGCCAAAATACATAATTTATTCCATTGTTGCGCCCGTTCCAAGGGTCGGGCACGCAACATTATGTTACAATTCAATTCAATTCCCGCAATAGCCCTGAGACGGGGCATATGGCCTGTAATACACTCTTGGCTACTTCCTGCAGGTGGGGGGGTGTAAACTGCCACCTACTCTGGGTGCACAAAGGGCACCGGCACCACCAATGAGTGATCTCTCAGAGCATGTGCAAAGGGGCCCGTCATGGGGTGGAAGATCAGCATGGCTATACAGGAGCTAGGGCATGGCTTCTCAGCAGAGAGTAGCTCTCTGCATGGGCACAGCATCACTAAATAAATAAAGCTAGGCATCATCTGGTGTGTGGCGCATCATGGACACACATGTACATGACTAAATAATGTTCATGAGTCAGCTCATATAAGTTAAGTACTAGTGCCTGTAGTCGGGCGTGCATGTACAAGGACACGGTCTAACTATTCTACACTATACTACTGCTGTATTCCCCTAAGCTGGGGCGTCTGGAGTCGCTGGGGCCGCGGTGGTCGCGTGCCAGGGCTTGTGGCCGACGTAGACGGCCGCCCCCAGCTTCCAGTACACTGGCTGCCCCGCCGCGGTCTGCTGGACCTGGAGGTAGGTCAGCCATAGCTCCCGTCGCCGGTGTTGCTACGCCAGGGTCAAGTCGTCGTCCAAGGTGATCAAGGGAGTCTTCTCGAGCCGCTTGCGGCGTCTGAGAAAAGAAATCTTGTTCGATGGGTTCTTAAAGATGAGAAGAAGCGGGGGCGCCCCTGCCTTACCCCGCGAGCGGGGAAGGTGGTGGGCGACCAGCTCAGTGATCTCACCAAGAAGGCCCATGCGATCAAGGATTTTGCTCTCAAACAAACGCATGTGCAAGCTTCTCGGAATTCTCACCTTCCTCCATGTGGAAGTTCTTGATGATGACGTTAATTAAGGCTGAGCTGGGCGAGCTCGGCCTCCTCGCGGAGGTCGAGTTTCTGCTGCTGGAGCTGTGCTGCAACGGCGGAGGTGCATGGTTGAGGTGGTGTGTTGCTTACGCATATGTCCGCCCATGCAGGTCTGGGTACATGAGAGGAGCATCGCCATGGCCGGGCCAGAGAGGGCTGGCTTGGCGGCAATGTCCTTGACCGCCTTGGCGGTGAGGCCTGCGGTGTTTTGCAGGACCATGATGGCGATGACGTTGTCCTTGAGGCGCTGGTCGATGTCGCGGAGCTGGGCGGTGATGGCGTCGGAGGTGCCACCTCCTGATCTCCCAGGGGGTGGTGGCGGTCACTGGAGGAGGCGAGGAGGGTGGAGGTGGCGGTGGAGATGGTGGAGAGGAGGGGGAGCTCGGCACTAGCTGTCAGCGTGCTGCCCATGGCCGCCACATCTGCAGCGAGGGGGGCCACGTGCTGCGCGAGGGCCTCCTTCTTTAAGGGGTGAGCGGATCATTGGAGGATTCGGTCAAGGTGGTGCATGCCGGTGAGGGGCTTGGGGGGCCAGAGCTCCCCGAAGGATCGAGCGTCTAAGGAGGGAGAAGAGGGCATGTATGTCTGCAGCTCGGGGCGGGCCGGCGGGGGGCGGTGAGGATGTATAGTCGTATGGGCGCTTCCGAAGGCAGTCCTGAATCGACAAGGCGACCCTGGGGGAAGAGCTGTTTGCACAGTTCGATAAGCGAGGCGTGTGATCCCCAGAAAACGTAGCTCAGGATGCGGTCTTCGTTGAGCTTGTCAAAAAAGCCGGGCTGGCTGGCGTCAAAGTCGAGCGCTTCCCATGCAGGTGGGCTCGGCAGGGCGACTGCGCTTGGGCTTGAAGGCGACGCTGCGGGCGAGGCGAGCCCGGGAGGGGGCTGGGAGACCACTAGCTAGGGCTTGGCTAGTGGCGCCGCTGCCTTCTGGGCCGGACTCAGGGCGAAGCTGCAGCCGGAGCTGCAGACGTATTTTCAGGGCTCAGTGAGCGCAGCCGCCAGGCTGCGTTGCGCAGAGGAGCGTTTGCTCGCCATATATTGCGCAGTAGCTTTGGAAAATTATATCAGCGTGTGCGTCTTAGAAAGAAGAAGCGATTGTGATATTCACAGCCGAATTCGGTGCCCAAACGTGAAAGTTATTTATGAGCTCCGCCGTCAGCCATGGCTACCTCGTGGCTCGATCGTGGCTTTTTCTTTGATAGAGTGTAGAATAGTGCCGAGCTATGGCTGCCGAGAATGCTCATAACTTTCGACTCCGGCCATGAAATTTAGTCGACTCGTCTTTTGATGACGAACACGCTGATCTAAATTATTTCTTGCATGCAGCTATCGCCTCCGATTTCGTGCGCTACAGCCATCGGCCTGCACCCATGCAGCAGATATCGGTCTTTTTCGTCTCGATATGTCGGCATTCCGCCCGTGAACAGCACGCCTGCGTCCCCGACATAGCATACGACTTATTAATCGTAGCTACATAGCAATACCCCACCACACTCATCGAAAATGGCTGTGTTTGAGACCCCCCGTAAAATACCGGTTCGATCAAGGTACATTAACTTTGTTCGTCCGATTTCGGCCGTTTTTTCAATCGACGCACCTGGCTAATTCGAGTTTAAACCTAGTTACTTCGAACCTACTTCAGATCCGGACTTAATTACCTCGGATCAAAACGGGAGGGAAAACGGTTAAAAAGGGTAAAAAAACGGAAACCAACGCGGATCGAAACGGAAATGCGACCGGGACGAACTGACTGACAGACCGGGGGTTACAGGGGCGGACACGCGACGGTCACCGGCTGCCGGTTACGAGCTGGGCATTACAGTGACCGAGACTCGGAGGTCGTCATCTCGATTTTTCCCGCGACACCAGAGACGAAAACAAACGAAAACACCCATGGCGGTCGAGTATCAGCTAGCGTTTTGAAACTTGCGTCACTGCAGCCGCTCGAGGTGTCAAAACGAAGCTTACATCACGGTTAATCCATGGAATAATTTTGGAATGATAAGAGCTGTGATTGCGACGAGGGAACTGAACGGGACAAATTGTTTTTTGCAGCGCACCATTTTTTTCGCGAAAACCAGATTTCTCGGTGGTACGTGTCTAAAAGTCCTGGTTACGAGAGGAGATGAAAATCCCGGCACGATAGCTCAGATTATGCTGCACAATATCCCCGAAAACGTTAGTGTTTTCGTTTTCTGAGTTTCGCTTTTTATTCTCCGGCATTCGCCTGAATAAATATGGGGTCACTAGGAAGTCGGCGGAAATTCGCACTGAGATTTCTTGAGATTGTCCTGAGTTTTTTTGAGATTTACCTACAATAATCTTGAGAAATTCTGAGATGTCTTGAGAATGTCTTGAGAATGTCTTGAGATTGATCTTGAGTTTTCCTGAGATTGTCCTGAGATTGTCTTGATATTTCGTCTTGAGAAAATCTGGTAAGTGCGCAATTAAGTCTCGGGTCCTGAGATTTCTGGTGAAAAAAATCTCAAGATTTCTGGTGAAAAACATCTCAATATTTTCAACCGAAAAACTCAGGTCTTGAGATTTTGGCTTTGTAGTGAAAATCTCAGGACAAAAAAACGAGTAGAATCTCAAGAATCTCAAGAGCATGCACAGGCGAATTCTCCTGCCATTCTGGGACCAAAAAATGGGGTTATCATCAGGGACCGTCAGATACAAAAATGAAAGATGTTTACAACAGGGGCATGACTAGACAATCAGTGCATTCATTACATTGACAAATATTATTTAAAAAATCTTTTATTCATATAGGCAAAAAATAAATCACAACAAAAAGAGGATTGTTTCTTCATCGTTTGGCAGATCCTGTAGATCGATCATTTGGTTCTTCATTTACTCTGCCCAACTGTGCTTCGTTGCACATTTACCTGCACGCATAAACCAGGAAGGGGGAAAAACAGCATTAAACAGGACCATGATTAGAAACGCTGGGCTGCAGCATGTGCACATGTACACCTAACCAGACCAAAGGCATAGCAAACAACATCATGCTCGGCATAAAAAAAGATACTTCTGACTGGCACAAAACATTGAAAGGGTGACCCAAGTGAAAGCCTAGCTAGCACCGCCATTATTGAGATGTGCAAGACCAAGAAACCACGACATTGCATATGACCGATGCATTGAAAAAGGGAAAACACGTTTGTTATTAACTGTGAAGCTCCAGGGTAACTAGACTAAATTTCTATTAAAGGGCTGATTCTGGCAGGAACAGCATTTAAAGTATAGTCACACCGAACCTAGAACCCAGGTATGGTGGCTAACCTTCATGTCACTATAAGAAACTAAGCTTGGAGAACCACGAAGAAAACGATGGTAATAACGATCAGAAGGTAATTAGTTAGAAAGAGCTCCCAACGTATGTGAGCTCTTGGTCTTTCACAGCGCGTCTTAGCCAATGTTGCAAGGCAGCAACCTTAAATCTGTTCACCAGGCCACGACCACAATGGGCATTTCCACGACCAAGGTGGCACCCACGGTTCGTGCTTTCCGAGATAGCTGGTCATCCCCCCCATGACCAAGCTATATCCTTTGCGTTGTTCCTCGTTCCCATCGGCATGACGAGGCACGTGCAGGCGTGCAAGCAAATCCACAACGTCCACTGGCATCAGTGCAGAGCCAGGACGTACTGGATTTGCCTAGACTCTGCAACCTAGGAAGTACAGGACCTGTCACAAGCCTGCAAGGCCTAGTATCCTTGCAGCCTTGTGCCAGTGCCAGTACCCTACTAGTCACAGGCTGCTGCTCCTCCTGGTCTACGTGGACCACAGTCACGTGATAGACAGGCTAAGCCTGTGCAGGCACGGCCTGCCACGTGTCCTGTCCACTACACCAGAGGACTGCACCCTAGTCGGCCACGGATGGCTAGGACTTCGGGACTTGATATCTTTCTCGTCCCTTGTCTGTTTCAGGCGGTCAGCACGGCGTTGGAAAGGTTTTTCCAAACTGTATCCACTTAGCATATTGGTTGCCCAAAATGCTAACTCCAACCCTTTCTTCTTTTGGAGCTGGACCAGCTTGAAACCAGCCTAACCTTGCTTGTGCCCACTCAGCCACAGACCGCTTGGTCCCTTGAGGTTGATCAGACCTTTGAGGGCCCAGGTTCCTGCCTCCTCTGGGTAACAACTTATCTGCCCTTGGACCAGGTTAGGTGTACTGGCCAGTGAATCAGAGGTCACCCCAGGTTATCCCCTGACCCCTTGGTCAGCTCCCAACCTTTCCTTGGGAACTTGGTGTTAGATTAAAGTCAAGGCACATTACCTAGTCCAATGGCTGGGATTAAAGGATGCCAAGAACGTATTATTGTGAGTTCCTGATCTTTCACAGTTATCACAGGCGCCCGTTCTTATGGCGCCCGCCTTGGCCAGCCTTTCCCAATAATACGAGTTAGAAAGAGCTCCCAACGTATGTGAGCTCTTGGTCTTTCACAGCGCGTCTTAGCCAATGTTGCAAGGCAGCAACCTTAAATCTGTTCACCAGGCCACGACCACAATGGGCATTTCCACGACCAAGGTGGCACCCACGGTTCGTGCTTTCCGAGATAGCTGGTCATCCCCCCATGACCAAGCTATATCCTTTGCGTTGTTCCTCGTTCCCATCGGCATGACGAGGCACGTGCAGGCGTGCAAGCAAATCCACAACGTCCACTGGCATCAGTGCAGAGCCAGGACGTACTGGATTTGCCTAGACTCTGCAACCTAGGAAGTACAGGACCTGTCACAAGCCTGCAAGGCCTAGTATCCTTGCAGCCTTGTGCCAGTGCCAGTACCCTACTAGTCACAGGCTGCTGCTCCTCCTGGTCTACGTGGACCACAGTCACGTGATAGACAGGCTAAGCCTGTGCAGGCACGGCCTGCCACGTGTCCTGTCCACTACACCAGAGGACTGCACCCTAGTCGGCCACGGATGGCTAGGACTTCGGGACTTGATATCTTTCTCGTCCCTTGTCTGTTTCAGGCGGTCAGCACGGCGTTGGAAAGGTTTTTCCAAACTGTATCCACTTAGCATATTGGTTGCCCAAAATGCTAACTCCAACCCTTTCTTCTTTTGGAGCTGGACCAGCTTGAAACCAGCCTAACCTTGCTTGTGCCCACTCAGCCACAGACCGCTTGGTCCCTTGAGGTTGATCAGACCTTTGAGGGCCCAGGTTCCTGCCTCCTCTGGGTAACAACTTATCTGCCCTTGGACCAGGTTAGGTGTACTGGCCAGTGAATCAGAGGTCACCCCAGGTTATCCCCTGACCCCTTGGTCAGCTCCCAACCTTTCCTTGGGAACTTGGTGTTAGATTAAAGTCAAGGCACATTACCTAGTCCAATGGCTGGGATTAAAGGATGCCAAGAACGTATTATTGTGAGTTCCTGATCTTTCACAGTTATCACAGGCGCCCGTTCTTATGGCGCCCGCCTTGGCCAGCCTTTCCCAATAATACGAGTTAGAAAGAGCTCCCAACGTATGTGAGCTCTTGGTCTTTCACAGCGCGTCTTAGCCAATGTTGCAAGGCAGCAACCTTAAATCTGTTCACCAGGCCACGACCACAATGGGCATTTCCACGACCAAGGTGGCACCCACGGTTCGTGCTTTCCGAGATAGCTGGTCATCCCCCCATGACCAAGCTATATCCTTTGCGTTGTTCCTCGTTCCCATCGGCATGACGAGGCACGTGCAGGCGTGCAAGCAAATCCACAACGTCCACTGGCATCAGTGCAGAGCCAGGACGTACTGGATTTGCCTAGACTCTGCAACCTAGGAAGTACAGGACCTGTCACAAGCCTGCAAGGCCTAGTATCCTTGCAGCCTTGTGCCAGTGCCAGTACCCTACTAGTCACAGGCTGCTGCTCCTCCTGGTCTACGTGGACCACAGTCACGTGATAGACAGGCTAAGCCTGTGCAGGCACGGCCTGCCACGTGTCCTGTCCACTACACCAGAGGACTGCACCCTAGTCGGCCACGGATGGCTAGGACTTCGGGACTTGATATCTTTCTCGTCCCTTGTCTGTTTCAGGCGGTCAGCACGGCGTTGGAAAGGTTTTTCCAAACTGTATCCACTTAGCATATTGGTTGCCCAAAATGCTAACTTAATTAATAGAAGATTCAGCAGATGGGATATTAAATTGCAAAAGGCCAGGTTCTGGTTGTCGACAGCAAAGACTGGCACCATGGGGAAAATGCCACGCACATCTTGCTAAATGTAAGAGGAGCATTGCAAAAAAGTCATGTAAAGGGAGTTAGAAAGAGCATGCATTCTAGCAAGGCCGCAGACAGATCAACGCGGACGACAATAGTATCGACTCTAGGAATGTGATGGTAGCAGCTACTTACCACAGGTCTCGAGCAAGAGCCAGTCTCTGCCATTCGCGCGTGGGCATCATGCCAGCTGGACGGCGTCGGTCACCCGCAATACACGCGCAAAATTGAAGGGGAAACGGCAACATAGAAGCATACATGCATAAGATGCTGAGCGCAAAAAGGCCATGGTAATGAAAACATTCAGAGAAAACACACTAATAGCTCTGAGAAAGATGGCCAGCTTTACCCGCAACGAAATGGCCTACGCATGAGCACGGCAGGCATGCTAACTGTAAAGACGTCAAACCATACGACGAAACTTCGCTGACCTTAGTGGTTGAAGTCCTTGGCAGGCTCCAGAGGTCCTGATCGTGCAAGCGTAAAGAACTGCATGATGTATACCACAGCCTGCTATCTTCAAGGCCATACCTAGTGTACCGTGCACCTACCGACATCCATACTGATACGCCGCGTTTGCTACAGAAATCACCGCATTTAGTAGCGGACAGCTGCAGCGCTTGTTATTCGGTGTTGCATTCATAGGTTACGTATGGAACTCGGTTGCCCCATCGCTCGAGCTAGCGTGTATGTGCCCTCACTGCCCGCTAGCCCCAGCACTGACTCTGACAGTCTGTTAAGCATGGACTTGCCTGCGAACAACGGCTACGTCAAACGTTTTTTTGAATTTTGCGCAAAAAAAAAGGTTGCGACTTGCGAAAGGTCACATCCGTAGCCAGCGGCAGGCGGAATGTCTCGAGTGATTCCAGCCAAGCGATCTTCCGTATTGTCATGACAGCTTACCTTTCCACTGGTTACTACTCGTCTCAAAGCCTTTTAGAACGGTCGGAGCCGCAAACTGCCGATAAATTTACAGGTACAGTAACTAGTATTCACCAATGAAAGCCGGCCACAGGCATTTCAAAAATTGCCGTCCTGCATGCCAGACCCTAAAAAACGCTTGGTCCTGCCTTTGCCGGACAACCATTGGAGCAGGTTATAAAGTGCGACAACGATTTCTGATTGTTGGCTGACAGACTGACAGCCGACAATTATTAACGCAAAGTCACTAAAGCAAATAGGCAGTGAGAACATTCTACAAAAGAGCTCGTAGTTCGGGCTTTAGAGAAGTAGTACCAGTTAGGTGACATAGTGCCGGAACCTTTTTGCCGTTGGGGCAAATCGGTCCGGAACACTATTTTGCCCGGATTCACCACTTCCGAGCACCTAAGTTAATTCGGCCGACCTAGTGGGGTCCGGACGGACCGGAATTATTTCGCGCCAAAAAATTCGCGCCGGTACCCGTCACGTGAAATTGTGGTGCACGATGCGCGTAACCCTTGCGCCAAGTTGGCCATGGCGACGTGCGTTAGGTAATAAATGCAGTAATATGGCAATAAGACCGCAGAAAATTATGCAGATGCGTCAAATCAAAGTTTCATCATGATCTTGCGTAGCCGAAGATGCATTATTGACGAGATCGATGCCATTTTTCATCCGCGTTTGCGAGGGGGTCTGGCCCGGAAATCTTGCCGCAACGAATAAGCAGCAATACATGCCTACAGCGATAATTACAAAGGTTCTTAGTCCCTAGCGATGCAGAAAGCAACGTTCATTAACGGGGAGATTGAACATGTCAAAGAACCTTTTATTTTATCACTTTTCCTCGTCATTTTCGGAAAGAAAACGCCAGGTCCTGCTTTATGCGCTGTCAACCCGTCCATGGGTGGCTGGCATTTCTTGCGCGCCTTGTCAGGAAAGATAGCATGCCATTGTACGTCTATTATCCAGTGGTTACCCCCGAAGTCTATTGCGTTTAGAAATCCCTTTATTCTAAGCTTTCAGCACGGTTTCCTGGAAGGGTGCGTTGTTTTGTTCGCCGCTTGCTGCATGCACGTCTCTAGTTTTCCGGCAGCTTTCAACCGATTCGCTTACGTTATGCGTGGCAAGCTCTGAAATCCTGTCTAGGATTGATTTGGTTAATATCAAGGTAAGCTGCTACGTTAATGTAATGATATATGGAAGGATTTGGATGGCAGAGTGCTTATATTGCATATTCAACACGTACCCCGGCATGCCTCGAGGGCGGCATGCAACAAGCTGGCGAGCATATGAACCGTGCGTCTCAACGTGCTGGGAAACAAGGTGGCTATACTTCTCTTGCTGGCCATGCTTTGTATATGTGTAAGCTATGCTTACGTGTGTGTTCTCTTTAGATTTGTGGATCACAGCCACTATGCATCACAATCAATGTGCTCTCAAGGATGCTAGCCATGCTTATGAGGATGGCTGCAAGCCATTTCTCTTATGGCTCTGCTGTATTTCGTGTTTGCGCTTACAGTTCTGTTTTGTTGGTTGGTTTTTGAACGGGGTGATGTGAACCTGCAGGGTTAGAACATTGTGTTATTATTGCTGGTTGATTGAGGCATCATCCTCTACTCTAAGTCAGCATAGCACGTGTATATGAGCATGCTGTTTATGCACCTTATTGTTGAGCATGGTTTACAACCATGGTGAGGTGTGGGGTGTGGCTAGCATGTACGAGTCACCCATCTAATCCCACATGTTTCTGTTGCTATTGAACGTTGCTTGGGCCTCTAAACATTTCTGTTATTACCAATGAAGATTGCCAACTATGCTACCATAGTGTGGTGCTGCATGCTATGAATGACCTCTCTAGTACTCAAGGCTCATGCTCAGCTTGATCCTGCATTTGGTGGCTGTTTGTATAACTCAATTGGCAGCCGTCTATGTTAGGATTCTGATGATTTGTGGTGGGCAGGTGATGAAAAGGGTTATGTTTGAGCTCATGCCAGTCTATACTAGGGTTGAGGGGTGGCAGTTGAGGACACTAGTTTATGCCATCAGTCTAGCTCAGAATGACCTGAATTTTGATTCCAAGATAGTTTGCATGATAAATAACTTGCTGGCACCTTGTTTGGCCCACACTGTGGTGGGCAAGGTTGTGATTGGTGCAGCCATTTGGCATAAAACCGTATTTTCGTGCATTTTTTTTTTTCATACAACAGAACATAACTGTTCACATACGTGGTCAGAATGAGCTGAAAATTGGTCCCATTGATATTCCCACCCTGTGGAAGTTATTTTTGTCTCCCTGGGCCCAACCCATGCGTATTTGATTTGATTTTTTTTTTTTAGTCACAAAAAAGACGTATTTTTCGGTAAACTGCATAAGTATGCCCAGACGTGCCATTTTGGTGCTGCAAATTAGCTCCATTCTTTGGTCTGGGTGGGGATTTGACAAAAATGAGGTGTTTGGTCCACAAGTGTGGGGGGGTTGTCCTAGGCAATCCGTGCTTTTAGGGGGTGTGCGCGCTAAAAATAGCTCCGTGCACATGTATGGTGATGGACCTTGAACTCAAAAAGTAGCCAGATGCATGCCCAAGGGTCATATTTATGGCCCCCCATCATAATTTGCATTGCCAGAATGGGTATTGAGTGCAAAACATGTGTATTCAATTTGGGGGGGTTCAGGTCCGTCCGGACCCCTTAACTTAGGTGCTCGGAAGTGGTGAATCCGGGCAAAATAGTGTTCCGGACCGATTTGCCCCAACGGCAAAAAGGTTCCGGCACTATTTCACCTAACTGTACCCATGCCTGTTAAAAAATGGAACAAGGATACGGTGCCGGCATCCGTTTATTCCGAAGCCGGTACGGGCAAGCTGGCTAGGGAACCGGCGTGGGAATAACCTGAACTGAACATAACTGAAATAAAGGCCGTTATGGCGCCGTGAAATAGCCGCATGACGACAGTGACATTCCAAACTTTCAACTTCGCGCCCTACCTCTCTTAACCGTTACCTGGTAGACCGTTGGTCCAACGAGCGAAAAATTAAGAAAGGTTGCGATTAGGCAACGCGACCCTGCACCTAGCCGCACCCATGAACGCCTTCAGCAGCCATGTTAGGCAACGCAACCCTGCACCTAGCCGCACCATTCCATAAACGCCTTCATCAGCCATATTAGGCCGGAATAGACACGGCATTTCCACTTTGGGATTCGCACTAGTCAAGTCACTTGCTCAGATAGTATATCACTAGCTCTGACCCGCCTTCAAGCGGTTTGGTAGTGCAGCGGCTGTGTGTGGCTCTACCAAACGACTTTGAGAAATATGTGCCTACTCCATGGCCCCATCGGGGCAAGTAGCGGAGGCTCTTGCAGAATGTAAGTGATGCTGCGCCTATACCGAACCCCGTCTTTGCCGCCATGAACCATGACTCCGGACGGAGCTGCGATGACGTAAAGATGGTTGAAGGTCGCGGGTTGCTGTTCTGTAGTTGCCCCGATGCTGTTCTGTAGTGCTCCGATTGATGTGAGCTGATAGCGGCCTCTTCAATACCTAGCTTGAGTTTTGCACGTGCTCACGTGGGGCCATGGAGTAGGCACATATTTCTCAAAGTCGTTTGGTAGAACAACACACAGCCGCTGCACCTCCAAACCGCTCGCGTGGTAAGAGCCGCACTGCTGGCAAGTCCATGGCAGCGGGTAGTGGCAGCGCATCGAGCCCTGATGACATAGCTAGAGTTTCGTCGTTCAGCAGCAACGGTGAGGCATGCATTCCCTCACAAAGGAGAAGTGAGAGGCAGCGTGCTGTAGTAAATTATGCGGACAACTCTGACAGTGCTGCATACACTGATGAGGAGTGGCATTGATTATATTTCTGGCAATGATGCCTGTAATGTAACTTGTTGTGTGCTTGTCGCACTGCATTATCAAGGAGACAGCCAGCGCAGGCCCGAAATCGGGAGAATCCGGCGGACCATGCATTATATTTCTTTATTTCCAATGAACATGTGTGTCAACTGCATCATTTCTGCATCCGCATATAATGCATAAGTGTCCTGTCTTCATGCACTTGAGAGTTCTCAAGTGCCATGCTCAGTGTCCCGATTTTCCTGATTCTTTTCTGATTCAGCGGGTTTTCTCAAGATCTTCAATGCGTCATGTTCTTCTATGCGTCAGCCTACCTATGGTATTGCACTGGTTGTATTGCACCCACAGTGTTGCGCCCCGGCACCATGCCGTGGAGAGAGCGCTCTGTGGCCTGCCCACCTGCGGCAGTGAGAGAAGCTAGGGCGCCCTCCCTCCTTCTCGCTGTGTATATAGGGTTGAAGGTTCCTTTACTCTGTATTGGCACCCACGTGACGCAGTCACGTGCTTATTAATTAATTAATTAATTAATTCTCAAGATCTTGAGATTTTTCGTGTTGTTCCGACATTTTTCTCAGGATCTCAGGATTTTCTCAGGATTCTCAGTGTTTCTCAGTGTGTGGCGAGAAAAATCTCAGGCAGTTCTCAAGATTCTCAGGAGAAAGTCCTGATATTTGAGGACCAAATCTCAATATCAAGATAAAAAATCTCAAATTTTCTCAGGATTCTCAGGATTCTCAGGATTTCTTGAGAAAACAATCAGGAAATCTCAAAAAATCTCAGAAATCTCAGAAATCCTGAGAAAAATCTCAAACAAAACTCAGGATCCTGAGAAAAATCTCAGATCTGACTTCCTAGTGATGCGAAAGCCGTCTGTTTCTTGCTTCGTACAATACATGTCTTTGTCGTCAGATAATTAGCTCTTTAGGCTATGCCCGACCTTCCTGTACTGCCCAGCCTGCGGCAATAAGCCAGTAGGACATATTATGGCGTGCCCAAGATTCCGCGCAAACGTCGCTAATGGTCTTCCGGATGTGCAGTAAGTGCGGTAAAAGCTGCGAAAATTGCTTATTATGCCTGTAGAAAGCTCTTTGCGACCGTGTTTTCCAAGCGAGTTCATTGTTCCTTTGACGCTAGATACAAAAGGCAAAGGGGGTCATCATTTTTTATTAGTCGGCAATGCGGTTTCGAGATGTGATGGGTCGATCGGGCAGACGACCTCGCCACGACCCGCTGGCTCACGCTTCGCATCTCCCGGCAGCCATAAAGAAGCGCAGATTAAGCGTCAGGTGAGCGAGCTAGAGGTCTCAGAGTCGTTGCTAAGGCAAGGCAGCTTCTCAAAGGGTAGAGAGCTTCTCAAAGGGTAGAGACTTTCTCAAGGGCATTATGCAGTGGTTATTGCCACCTTGTCCAGATATTTGCCCTTGTCTTTCTGATTTATATACTGTTTCAAAGAGGGAAAGGAGAACGTTTGCGACGTTGTTTCTCATTCATTACTATGAAGAAAATGCCTTTGCAATTGCTTACAACGAGATGGAAGCTGCCTCATGCAAATTAGCCAGGCAATGCAAGTGATGCAAGGTGAGGCCATGCATGATGCATGGCTGATATTGCCTTCATGCGTGAGTTGAGCAGGTGGCTGGCTGGGCGTGTGGCTGGCTACTAAGGTGAGCGGGGCGTTTATGGGGGGGTGCGATGGTGCGGGCATGCATGCGAGGGCAAATGGGCGGGCTCATGCCTGGCTGGTTTGGGTGTTGGGTAGTTAGGTGGTTCGGTAATTGGGTTGTCGAGTGCATGGTTAGGTGGTTGTGTTGCTGGGTGACTGGTTGGTTGGTTGGTTGGTTGGTTGGTTGGTTGGTTGGTTGGTTGGTTGGTTGGTTGGTTAGTTGGTTGGTTGGTTGCCCAGGAAGTCTAGTGTGGGAGGCTATAGATGCTTCAAGGGATGCCTAGGCGTAGGTGGGTTCAATGGCAGGTGGCTGCATGGCTGAAAGGTGGTGTTACGTCCCGGCCCTTTTGGACGGACGTAACAATGGAATAAATTATGTAGTTTGACTTGTTGTCATGGTCCGTAGGACTTTGGGACTCATTTCGGGACTTAATTTGGGAATTGTCCCTTGGTCAGGACTTTTGTATGGAACTATGACAGTTTGGGTGATTCGGACCAGTTATTTTGGGCCTAGGTTGTTGTATGCGTGTATCTTCTAGGGGCCGGTGCAGTCGCGCCGCGCTGCGTACTTTATAGCTAGTTGAGATATTGTACTCATGCGTGGATTCTGTAGGCGAGGGTCGATGTCGACCCGAGGATCTTGTGTGGACTGCATGCTTTGGAAGGTCGGCGCCATGTCGGCGCCCCTTGCCAGCGTAGTGGCAGACCTAGGTGAAATTGGTCCGAGGACGAGAGTCTCGTCCTTGTCAGGAATATGCCCCAATATGCCTGACAAGTCTAGCACTTACTAATCTAGATAAAGTTCGGGTAGTCCGTAGTTAAGTCAGAACAACCTACAACGCCAGTATGACTGCGTAGAGCTCATGTTTGGCTACAACTTTGCCACTAGAATCACCTTGATCTGAGCTCTAGGTAGAAAGTTATGAGTCTTTTCATATATATGTGCCTGGTCACTATACGGCACTGTAGTACAATCCATGTCGTGTCATGTGGCGCATGGCCCATATAGGACAGGCGCCAATAATTCAATTCGTGGTACCTGGACCGTCAGCTAGGCGTACCTAATTCTGTCTGCCATGGTACAACCATGATTTGCCAGCAGGCAGCATCTAGCACTGGTTAAGTGTTGCCTAGCTGTCATGTTAAGTTAATTATGTTGTGGTCCTGCCGACCAGCCATATAGGGGATCAGAATATAGGTGGTGGCTGGGCTACACGCCAACCATCTTCTCTGACCACCACTGTTCTAGAAAATGGCACCTTTCAGCCATGGTGGTTGACAAAATATTTCCATCATGACAAAGTCGTAAATGAGGTCATCATTATTAATGTAATATCAACAACCTCCCATGGTCACAGCATGACATTTTTGACATGGCATCGGAATGAGGGGGGTTGTGATCTTTCCAAATCGGGCAAATTTTTGCCTGGGCAGCATTTCGGCAAGAACTTTCGGAATTCTAATCCGTTGGTGCCACTCAACATGTCCACGGAATCAGCATCAAATTGCGCATCTATTGAACCAAGTCCGGCGTCATTCCGTGGAGTATTGCGTCGGCTACGAATTTTCTTGCGGCAGGCCCTGTTTGCTCCGAATTTCGACCTTAAACGACCTCTTGCATGAGCTTCACTAAACATTCAGATTTCTACATTGTCGGCACTTGGGCGCAGCGGTTCACGCTTTATTTTATTACCCTGGGTGACTACCGGTTGCCAGCCGTGACCAGCCTTGCAAAGCCCAAGACCCCTTTGTTCTTCTGAGAATACAACGAGCTTGATGGCGCCTATATAAAGCGACCACAAATGTTTTAAACGGTGGGCCACCTTCCAGGCGACATGGGGTTTCTTTTTCCTAGTTCCAGCCAAGCATTATTCAGATTTTTTGCCAGTCGCCATGGTTTGGAAGCACCATCGTACAAGAGCAGCTATGCACGGACCACTACAACGGCATCAACTACAATGCTCCATCCCACGTCGGTGCGGGGAAATCTTGCAGCATCCACCTGGTTCTCCTCTCGCACCCTTGGCTTTTCTTCAATGGGAAACAGCTCGTTTAAATGCCGCTCGCCAGCCGCAGCAGCCGTCATTAGTTAAGTGGCCAGTGACAGCCAACTGCCGCACGCAGCCGTAGTGCAGTACCCAGCACGCGCCATACAGCATGATAGGATATAGTAGCAGCAGTCAGCCACACACCACAGCCTGACTCGCTTGTGGTAGTTGTTGCAACCAGCTGCAGATACCTACCAGCACCCCATCAGCATGGCAGCACACAGTCGCAGCAGCCAGCAACACACAGCAGCCTGATCAGCTCTTAGTAGTAGTTGCAGCCAGCTGCACGTACCTGCCAGCCAAATCGCCACTTCAGACCAGCATCAATGCCACCAGCCAGCAGTACGCAGCCGTCTAGTCAGCGGTTAGTAGTCACTGCAGCTAGGTGCCTGTAGCTGCTCACACCCACTGCGGTCGTCGCCAGCTCCTGATAAATGATTCCAGAGCGACTCCTGCCATTACCAGCTTTTACGTCCACGATTCCAAGGGGGGCACCCTTCCAGGGGCATCTACACACGGGGCCGAGCTCGATCCAGTCCTTGTTTTTTCCCAGTATTTCTACGTGACCTGGGGCACCCTGTTCTTCACCTGGCGCACTCCCAGGGCCACTTGGGGGCCATGTGACCCTTAGCTCCAACTGCTACTCTTGCCTATTTCTCCTTTCAGCATGACCGGGTTAGCCGTGTAAGGGGGGGAGAGCTTGGGTTTCTTTATACCCGACTACCCTCACTATCCATGTGTTACTTGCCAGGGGGGGTGAGCTTGTATACGGCATTTGGTGCAAGGGGCATGTCAGGAATATGCCCCAATATGCCTGACAAGTCTAGCACTTACTAATCTAGATAAAGTTCGGGTAGTCCGTAGTTAAGTCAGAACAACCTACAACGCCAGTATGACTGCGTAGAGCTCATGTTTGGCTACAACTTTGCCACTAGAATCACCTTGATCTGAGCTCTAGGTAGAAAGTTATGAGTCTTTTCATATATATGTGCCTGGTCACTATACGGCACTGTAGTACAATCCATGTCGTGTCATGTGGCGCATGGCCCATATAGGACAGGCGCCAATAATTCAATTCGTGGTACCTGGACCGTCAGCTAGGCGTACCTAATTCTGTCTGCCATGGTACAACCATGATTTGCCAGCAGGCAGCATCTAGCACTGGTTAAGTGTTGCCTAGCTGTCATGTTAAGTTAATTATGTTGTGGTCCTGCCGACCAGCCATATAGGTGGTGGCTGGGCTACACGCCAACCATCTTCTCTGACCACCACTGTTCTAGAAAATGGCACCTTTCAGCCATGGTGGTTGACAAAATATTTCCATCATGACAAAGTCGTAAATGAGGTCATCATTATTAATGTAATATCAACAACCTCCCATGGTCACAGCATGACATTTTTGACAGTCCTCTTGGTTTGATGAATGATAAGTGCGAATACGCCTACACATTAAACCTGGGGCAACTATCCATTTGTAATTGGTATTGCTAGCCATTATAAGTGTGTATTAATTAGCTTGGCATCAAGTCGCGGTGCCAGATTTCTCACGACCCCAGTCGTGAAGCGCAATCTGCATTAGGCCACCTTGAATCTTCCTAATTCCGGCATGGTAGATCTTTCGCTACGTGGCTCAGGCTAGGTGTGTCTGGGCTGGGACGTAACACTGGTTATCGGAGGAAAATGTTGCCGGCAAGGTTAGCTAACTCTCGCGGAGAGAGCTAGTGTAGCCAGTTAGGAAACCAGGGCGGTGCTTGGTGTAGGTAGAGGTCCCGGAATTCAACGATTGCTGAACAGGTCGGCGGCCAGCCCGTAAAGGGATTCAACGACGACCTAGACAGCAAGCGGCCAGTCTGGGATACTCGGCGGGGCTAGCAATAGTCCTGTGGTGAGGTGCTGTCAACGATAGCGCTCATCTCTCCTGTTTTCAACGACATCCAGTGGCAGCCAGGGCTTGCCTTCAACGACACCGGGTGGCGGCCAGCTCAGGAGGGATTTACGTCATCGACGATGGTACGTCCCCTAGTTAGGATTCTTTCTTTGCAAGCTATGCCTGTGGAAGGCTTAGCTGGCGTGCTCGCTTTCTCTCCGGGTCCGCACGCGTAGGGGGTTCTTGTTATACGTTGTGCCTCCATAGGTTGTGAATGTCGTTGGTGCGAATGGAAGTTGCGGATGACGACCATTCATTGTTCGACCTGTCGTGGGGGTGGATACCGTCTGGCTGTTGCCGACTGTGTTGACGGTGTCTACCTCCGTGTGCTTATTGTATAGCCCTTTGCCGCGGAAGGCTGGGGCGTGTGCTGTGTTAGATTCCGTCTTCTTCCTCGTTGCGTTATGTGGTAACTGCACTGCACTTAGAGGTATTCCTGGGATTCCCCTTTTCCTTCTTGCAAGCTTCTGCTAGCCTATAATGCATTACGTCCCTACAGGGCATGTGAGGAATACACTAAGGATAAGGGCTCTACTGCTAGGTGGAAGGGTTTTGATCATCTAGGAGATGCAGATGAGTCTAGTAAGGAACACATGCCATTGCCTGAAGACATGCGTACCACTCACGGCTAGGTAGACAGTAGTCAGGAGGCTGGGACAGCAGTAACCTTTTCCCAGCTGACTATTGGCCCTAGCAGACAATAGAGGGGATTACACTGCTTAGGGAACATAGCACTAGTACTCAGGCCTTATATATATATAGCCCCTCATTGAGTGATGGGGCCGTGTGGGGTACCGTGGAGCCATTCTTGAGTGATGATGGTTGAGTGATAAATTGAGTGATAAAATACTGGGTTTTTGGTTTGCTACTGACACCTGTCACAGTGCAGCCACGCCTCCCAGATCCCTGCCAACCCCGGCTCAGTGGTCGCGGGGTTTTAGGGTGTCATAGAAATGCTGGCATCTGTCACCGGTCACCCACAAAACCCATACCTGCATCAACATGGGAGACGTGGTTCTCATATGGGGGAAAATTGGCCAGATAATTTGATAGAAGTGCTAATCTTTCTCTGGCCAATTTTCCCCCCTATCTCACAAACCCTCAACAAACAAGCAAACAATCTCACACACCCACCGCATCACTAACCGCAATGGGGGTGGCTTTGTTGTCACTCGCCTCTCAGGAGTTGCAGCCGTTCCTTCACTTGGTCAAACGTCGACGAGGAAATGGATTGTCTGCCGGTGACGCAGCCGGCCATTATAGATAAAACAACCAAGTCCTCGCACGCCTTGATAATTTCGTCCAGATCCGCGTCGTCTTCCAAGGCGCACACAGCAGCCGACGAGAAGATGCGTGGATCGTCTAGCTGGTCTAATTCGACATTGTAATTGTCGTCGTATGGGTCGGGCTTTCCGGCGACGGTGCAAGAAACTCGCGCGACTTCTGCGGCGTTGACGGATCTTCGCGTGCCGCTCTGGATGTACCCGCCACTGCCCGGTTTGCAGGCCTCGATGCAGTTGAGAATGTCATTCATGGTTACGAACATGTTGGGAACGTTTATAGATTTGTGTAAGATAATTTATTAATCAAAATACGAATAACAGACGCCATTTACATCGAGTCATTACGCGTTAAATCCTCTCTACTTGTGATGGCATTTACATGAATCGAATCCGCGGACCTTCTCGAAACGCAAGATGCACACAAACGATCGGAAACTCCCCACTGGTTTGTAGTTGTCGGTATCCTCTGCCTCTCTGTCGATGTGAACTAGACCGATCACCAGCTGTCCTCCGTGCCTAAACAGGTATGGGTCCTTGAGGTTATAGAACGAATGCGCGTTTGGCGAGAATTCGTACAGAGGGATCCCTTCTCCACCGATTTCCATCTGCTCAGAACACAGAACGACGCATTCCCCCGGATTTTGCTCACCGCCCAAGAAACCAGGAGAAACTAGGCCGATGATCTTGTAATTATCGCGGTTCTCGACGAAATCAAATCCAACCCAATGAGCGCCACCGCGCCAGGTGCTGTCAATGACAGGAGCGCGTGGGTCTGGTTTGACGTTGAAATAACATAGCCCGGTTCTGCCGTCAATCGTTGGCGTCATCCCTTTAAAATCGACGACGTATTGGTAATACGTGGGATAGTCCATAGTTTATTACATCTTATGAGAGATAATAATTGGCATGGTAAGCAAAAAACGGATCCGTTTTAAGGCGGCACGTGTACGTGAATTCCAAAAGGTTCGACTCGTTGTTCCCGTTTCCGGCGATGTCTATGGCCTTGTTGGCGGCGATCATCACCGTTGATAACGAGTATGGAGTTTGTGGGGTCACCGTGATAGTGAACACCTTCAAACCGACGTTGGAAAGCTGTGTCACTGTACCGTTTGTCACTGTTATGTCGTCGACAGTCAAATCCTGCATCTGTTCGCTAAAGGTCGCCGTTACCGACACGGGGCTTGTCGACGGAGTAGAACTGGTTGTTGTGAGGAAGACAGTGGGTGGCGTGGTGTCGTTCCAGGTCCCGCACCCCCATTTCGCATCCATCTCCTGCGCTATAGACATGAGGACGTCATCGGGGAGTGCAAAATCGTACCATCTGAATTCTCCTATCATCGCGCTGTTCTGTCGCACATTGGTAGCCCCTATTTTAATCTGATTGTTCGCCGATACAGGAGTGGATGACACCCATCCTCTTTTCATGCCTCTGAACCAAGAGGACTTCTCGGTAGCTGACACGCGAAGAGCCTGGACATATGAGCGCGTAGGCATCACGCTATACAGCAAAGGGTCGAAATTGACGCCGGCCAGGTTGTCTCCAGAGCCTGTCAGGTATGTGCTTTTGAACACGCGGTCGGCTCCAATATGACCGGCAGCGCTCCCGGCATACCACATGGCACAAGAGCCCGTCGTAAGGCCCCATGAAGGACCAGGGCAATAGCTGACCCAGACAGCTGTAAACTCGCCGCCGGCTGACGAGTATGATGATATGAGCTGCTTGCGAGAGAAGTTGTTGTTGATGACGTTCAACTTGCAGTATGTCTTCGTAATCGTGGAATTCTCTGGCGTCCCAGATACCCACTCAGGTCTCGAGGTCGTGCTACCAAATCCTCCATATGTTAGCGTGTGATTACCGATGGACGACTTGATTCGCTGAATATCCTGTCCCTGGGCAATGGGAGTAACGCCGTTATCAGAGAACACCTTCGAACTGTCGCTGAAGTCAAATATGGCGACGGGCTCAGGGTATGTGATAGACATTGACGTCGATGCCACGTTTCCAAGCCCCGTAGACGCGTCTGTAGCAACACCAGAGCCGATACTCAGAACCATTGTCGTCATCTCCAGTGGCTTTGTCGGGGTCACGTCGAATGTGTACAAGGACCCGCTACCCGAGAAATTGGACGCTGTCCCGTTTGTCACGGCGATATCGTTTTGCGTGAACCCGGTCACATTCCTGCTGAACGTTGCTGTCACCATTACAATTCGTTCAAGTGGCCCGCCGGAGCGGCTGTACAATTTTTCCCAGTGAGCGCGCTGCCAAGTGTACTTGTGGGCAAATTTTTAGGTGCCCCGTCACTTCGAGGTACTAAAAATTAGGCTACGGTACGAATTCAGCGAATTTCAGCGAATTTTCAGTCGAACCAAAGGAAGTGACGGCAACTACCAAAAAGTTTCCGTTACGAATTTTCAGCCCAACACTCGCGCAAAATGAATTGACGGCAACTACCAAAAAGTTTCCGTTACGAATTTTCACTCCCACACGTTTGCACAAGAGGAAGTGACGGCAACTACCAAAAAGTTTCCGTTACGAATTTTCAGTCCCACACTTTGCGCAAATTTTAGTAGGGCTGCACGCAAGCTACCTTTCAAAATTTTGCGCTAGTATGGAACGCATTTCATTCGTCTGGATGAACGCTGCCCGCCAACTACCCCCGTTCAGAATGTTCCGCCGAAATTTACTTGAGATTTGGAAATCTGAACGTGCGCGCAAATTTTAGTAGGGCTGCACGCAAGCTACCTTTCAAAATTTTGCGCAAGTATGGAACGCAATTCATTCGTCCGGAGGAATGCTGCTCGTCAACTGCCCCCGTTCAGAAAGTTGCGCCGAACTTTACTTGAGATTTGGAAATCTGAACGTGCGGTTGGAGTTTCGCGGGGAAAACCAAGTTCCCGAGTAATTCACCAATGACGCGCTTCGAACACTTGCCCGCTAAAACCTAAGCAGCCGCTCCGGCTGGCCACTTAAACGAAACGGGATGCCGTAATCGGTATGGAATCCGGAGTCCATCTCGCTTTTGACAAGGAAACCGTCGGAGGTGGCAGGTACGTGAAAACAATCGGAGTTGCGGATATGTTCCGTGCGCCCTTCAAATTGGTCACCGCCCCTGTCCCGACGCCTATCGTGGTTGGCGAGTACGCTGTCGTTGGCGTTACTTGGAAGCTGTACAACGCCCCGCTGCCTGTGAGGTTCGAGACTCCGCCGTTGACTACGATGACATCGTCCAACGCAAAACAAATGACCGGCTGACTAAACGTCGCTGCGACTGTAATTGGAGACGTGCTAGGATATGTCCCGGCTGTAGTCGTTAATGTTACGGAAGGCGCGACAATGCGTCTTTTTTTATTGAATAAAGCAGGACACACACCATAATCGAAAGACATGCTGACGATATACTACAAACTGACACTATTTTTTCGAAGTTGGCAACGGGTACTGAAACCTTGGCTCCATTAGCGGCCCTTTCCTAGCCGGGAATCCAATCGCCAGACCTTTATCAGTCATCGCAGGAGTATCGAAGATCAAGGTGACTCTACTAAACGGATTCGCTGTGTATCTCGGATCCTTAAGGTATTCCATCGTGCGCTATACAGTAACCATCAGAGATTATTACAGGTACACGGCCGCCTGCCGCCCGGCGCCGACGTCCATCTTGGCCTCGAGCTCGCAAAACAAGTACGAGGTACACGCCGCGCCCGCTCCATCCACGGGAAGGGTGACGACCGCCGCAGTCCCGCGAAGGTCGAGACCGCTCTGGTACTCGGAACCCGCACCTGGCATGTTCAAGTGACAGGCCATGACGAAATGCTTGTCTCGCCAGGTATCGGGTGTGATTCCGTTCTTGGCGCACGACAGCGAGTTTCCTTGGTCGTTGAATGCGCTCACCAGGTTAGTCCACGCCTCTGTCACGCCCATGCGATACGCGGGAGACTGGTGTGATCCGTTAATATCGAACTGGAACTGTGTGTTTGCGTTCAGAGCGGTATGGTCGAACATGATATCACCGGCTCCGTTCGCGACGTCGTTGGCAGGGTCGACCTGGATGGCGAGGAGTTTGCTCGCGGATGCAGAAGAGAGGGTCGCCTTAATGCTGTACGGAGCGGCACCGGCCGACTGCTTCGTTGACTGCCACGTCTTCCAGCGGAACGGCAGCGTCCCGCCCTCCGCCAACCTTGATGCGAATACCTGAGAGACCACATCCTCCTGGAACCTGTACGTATCGATCGAGAAGTGAATATCATCCAGTTGGAACCCGGGTCCGGCGCAGGCTGGAACGGCAGCGGCGGGCGCCGCAGCCGCCACTGCCTCTCCGGGGATCATGACACTCCCATCCATCAACGTAATCCTGATCTCGATCGGAGGGAAAAGGCTGAGATCGATCACGCGAGGGTCGCCAGAGAGGAACCCGAGCCAGTTGTCGATCACTCCAGGAATGTTCGTATGCTTGGCGACATCTACTGGTTCCCTGTCGGTCAGCGCAACGTCGGTGGTGTTGTCCACGGACCATCCGGACGGTGCTTGGGCGTTGTCATGACCGACTCCGCCGTGAACAGTAAGCAGGGTCCGATACAACTGGTGGTAGTCGTTAATGGAGTCCACGCTCTGGCCACCAACCAGCACCTCCAGACGCCTGATCAACGACGAAGTGTATCTCGGAAACCTACAGAATCCAGTCGTAGCCGCCTCGGACGCCTTGAAGTACATGGCGAAACTGTGAAGATCGGCAAATCCGCTCGTCGGCAGGCGGACAGCCACAACCGAACCCTGCTTAATACCCGAGTTCGCGGACAGAGTGGACAACTGAACACGGGACGTCGAGTGCTGGCCGAGAGCCTTCACGATGTATTGCATCGTTTTCGGAATTGCTCGGTTGTACCAAGAACCATCGGATGCCATGAGAGCGTTGTATACCAGCTAACTTAGATAAAAATCTGGCTAGTGGAGGAACTGTCCCAAGAGCGGGTTTGCGGCCTTGTGCGCGTCGACCTTACGCTCGAGGGAAGACAGCGCGTCCAGTCCGGTTTTCGCGACACGGTACGCAGTCCCGAGTACAGGGGACGCTTCGATCAACTTGCTCGGGACATGCCCGAGAGCCGAATCGGCAGCACCCGCGGCCGCTTTCACGAGACGCGCGCCATGTCCCACTTTCCTGATAGCGTCGCCGGCTACATGCCCGATCTTTCGCACGGTGTTGACAACCTTTCCGAAATCGAGCCTCATTCGTCCTCTTCGTAGTTTATAGTAGAACGCTGAGATATCTTTCTGGCGGGCAGGACTTCCCCGCCCAGCGCCATGTACCGCAGAACGCTCGCGATCTTCCGCGACTCGACGCCCATCGCCTTTTGTGGAGAGATCCGGAAACTGAGCTGAACGACCCAGTCACTATACAACTGGACCGGCACGTCGTCCTCATCCAGCAGGCGGAGACTGATCCCGCGCGGGGAATCGCGAATGTGCTGCCACAGCGGAGTCTGCGCCTGCCACACGATCGGCTCGAGGAATTTACTGAGATTGGGGCTACAAGCCAGTAAGCCCCCGTAGACAGCCCCATGAGTCGCGGACACCACGTTCCCTCGCACGATGTCGGCGTACACATAGACAGCCCTCAGGCGTCCGTTTGTAGCGGGTCGGTTGCTCACGATCACGTGTTGGTCGTTGGAGGCGTGAACGCCCGGAACAAGTCCCAGGACACGCCCGACCGACTCGCCGACTCGTAGCTGGAACGGCGAACTAGCCGCGAACGTGTACAGACTGTTTGCGCGGTCGTACGTGACCGCGAAAGAACTGTCAATGGTCTGCAAGACCGCCTCGATATTATGTCTGTTCTCGATCGTCGTCCACGATCCAAGTGGAAGCGAGACAGTGTGGGCGGTCTGCATCACTACCTCGAACGAGCGGTTGGTTGGGTTGATGTGCGTCTGTTCGAATGGGATTGTGAGGAGAGTCAGCCCGACGTCATGGTAGTCCTCCAACAACCCAGCGGGGATGTCCCATGTAGGATCATGAAGACTGCCCCTTGTCCTGTTCTCGGTCCTTAGGGTCAGCGTCCGACACTCCTGTACGTGATCCCTCATTCTCTGTTATAAGCTCGGATTTTATATCGTTCCTGCCGTGGATCACGACCTTCCCCTCGCCACCCGCGAGACCCCGCGCGCTACGTTTAAGCTGTCGCCTCTCCTTCCCGGTCAGTGGCTTACTTCGGCAGTAGAACATCGCCGACTCTAGAAACTCGCGAGGGACGTCGGGGTACAAAATCATCCACTGGGCGATCTGCAGCATTTCGGCGTCTGACAGCTCCATTCGCACTGAAAACGTTTATGATCTGCTTAGAAATTTATCCGCGAGCTCGGACCAGCCCCTTTATCGCCAACAGGGACACCTTCTGTCACGTGATGTTTGTCTCGCAGATGAGTATTCAACCTCCGGTCATCGATAAACGTACTCTTGCAGCCAGGGACCGTGCAGTTGACTCTATCGGTCACACTGGCGACTCGTACTCTGGGACGAGGCGGCGTCCTCGCCACGGGCTCTCTAGCAGCTGGCGGAGGCGCGGATCCCACGATCTCTACGCGGAGAGGTTCGTCTGACCCAGCGCCGAGGACAGCAGCCGGTTCTGGAGCCGGAACGGAGGCCGGTTGGTCGTAGGCGGACAGCGGTGGGTACACAACAGGGCGACTGTTCGCAGATAGAGCCGCCAACAACATGGCGTACGTCCTTAAATCCGCGTACTTCGGCAACTCTCCCCTTCTTCGCGGGACGGGTCACGTGAGGCGAATGAATGACGATCGAGTTCGTCAGCGCGGTCATTGCGGCCTTCTTCGAAGGCGCGCGGGCCTTGCGCGGGGCTTTGGACGGTTTCTTAGCTGGTCGTTTTGATGTCTTTCGCGGCATGGTGCGTCCTTGACATATCGCATAGATTTTAAACGAGCCAAGTCACCGCCGCGAAGATCTCTCCACTCGCCGCCACTCCTGATCTCGAGCGACAGTGCTCGACTTGCGGCTTGATGTACGCGACTGCGCTGCCGGACCCGAGCGTCTTGTCGACGCGTAACAGTATTTCGTAGACTCCGTCGATCTCATCGAATCCGGGCGCGACACGCCACGATGGGCCGACGACGAGTCTGCCCGAGCTCCCGGGCTGGTACACGAAGTCGAGAGCGTTCGCGAGAAGTCTGTACGGGTGCCCGATCTCCAGCAAGGGCGGCGCGCCGTGTGTGAACTGCACGCGGCAGTAGAACCTGTCTAGCGTCGTCGCGGGAGGGACGAGATTCCCATTGTCGTCGCGGAAACTCATAACACCCTGAGGACCAAGTTCCCAGAGCTCGGGCTGCATGTAATCGTACGCGATGGTCCGCAGTCCGCGGATGGAAAACGAAACTCGCCTCGCCTCTCGCGCATCTGTATACGCGCACTCGTCTAGCGCCGTTATTAGCCCGATTTCTGTCGGTCCCTCTCCGAAGAAACGAGCCATCGAGAGGTCCATGAAAATCCCGTCGGGGCCGCCAACAAGCGACGAAGATCGAACTTCAAACGTCGCTGTGAACAGGTGGCCGAATTCGTAGCGAAACGGAGTTGAGACCAACACAGAGAACTGGACATACGGAATATCGCCCACGAACCCGTGGCCGATCGTCGAGACCCCACTCTCCCAGTCCGGACCCTTAGACAGCTGGATAGATCGCTCGTTGATGCGGTATAGTAAGGCGTCATTGTATAGTAGACGGACCTCGAACCGGTTTATCATAGGGCGATCCGGAAGCACCCCGTACACTTTCACCGAATAACTGGTGAGCGGTGTCGCGTGGTTATATGACGGGAATTCACAAACAGCGTGGATGACGTTGTCTTTTGACGCCGCGAGTTGCACGCGGTAGAGATTCGTTTCGCCGGGGACAAGCGACGACGTCATGTAATTGCCTAATATGCTACATTCACGCGGCGACGTGCCCCTGTGAGTGAGAGTAATCATGTCGCCTGATGAAAGGTAGAGACCGGTCGGGTTCGTGGTAGTCAAGGAAACGAATTCGGTGTCTGTCGTATCATCGATCAACTCGCACTTGTTGTAGATCGCTTGATTGGCACTGTCCAGATGAAAAGCAAGCCTCACTTGACCAGGCGCGTATGGCGCTACGATCCCAGTCGGCGAGGTTGTAAAAATGCCTGTCGTGGAATTCGCTAGCTTAGTCATATCGCTCAGACCATCGGGAGGGGAATACGAGATGTATCGCTCGACGACCCCGTCAGATCGTCGCCGGAACGCGATCCAGAAATACGTCTTGCCAGCCCATGTCGCGTTTAACGTATACTGTGTCGCCGCTTTCCGGTTCTGATACAGACTGATCGTTCCGTCTGTCTTGTCTATACTCACGCCACACACCGACCACCAGTTGTCGGCTGTCCCCTGATTTCGCCAGCAGTTATGACCGTCTGTGAAAGCGGGGTGGTACTTTCCAGTTATGTCGTTGTGGTCCGAGAGCGAGACGAATGCGCTACCAGACGGTACAACGAGCTCGAAGCATATCAGGAACGGGCCGTCGATCTCTTCGTCGGTAAACACTACGCATTTGTCAGGTGGCGAGACATTATCCACAGACAGCGCGTGAAAACTCGACGAGACAGGCGTATACCTGTATTGATGATGTGACGGCTGCAGAGTCGTCGCAATGTCCCGAGAAAACCGCTCTAGGCTACTGAACGTGACGACCGCCCCGCTGACAGTCACACTCTCTCCTGTGATGTTTGGAGAATCTCTCGGGCACACGAACCGCGGGACGACCTGAACCTCTCGCTTGGTGGAGTCGTCGAGAAGACAGCTCACTACTCCAGCTCCCGTGACATTACCTTTACTGACCCAGTCCACAAAGACCTCGTAATTTGCCGGGGTCTGTGTGCTGTCCCCCCATCCCGTGGCATGATCCGCGTACATCTGCACACATATACGGGCCGGCGCGGACGTCGAGAAGAATTTAACGGCTCGGTGCCCGTATTGCCGGGACGAGCGGATCTGTCTTCACCACGCCCATGACTGCCATTTTCCGCTGGGTAGTGGACGTCGTCATCGTCGCGTCGTCGTATATCGTCACATCGGCCGACACGAGCTTTCCATGATCCGCCGACGTCAATGCGCACGTGACCGCGTCCTCTCCGCGTAACCCCCCGTCCACGTCAAGCTGGAAACTACCAATGGCATCGGTTAGCGCAACATCGTTGACTTTCCACGAGATAGGCAGCTTCCGTTGATAAGCCCACGGCGTTGTGTTCTTGATTCCTAGCGTGAGAGGAGGCACGCCACCATCGCCGACGACTACCCACGTCTGGTAAGGTGCGGTCGTTTTCCAGTGACTCTCGGTCAGCTGGTCGATCCGCCCGACGTCCCAGGCCGTCAACGGGGAGTACGTGCGCGTGATATGAATACTGTAGGGCATTCGCTGTATCCGATTGAGGTCTCTCGTAGTCGCGAATCCGATTTGCTCATAGCTCATCAGTTTGCCGAAATAGGCATGACCCATGCTTCCGAAATGAATGTCGTCAATGTATGGACCGTCTACTGTTTGACTCATATCAACGGGATCGAGCGCGCTGAGGACCTGGACGCTGTAAACGCTTTTACCGCTGCTACTGCTGTTAGGGATATTATATCCACCTGGCCACAATATATCCCAGCCTGATTTGTTTCTTGTTGGATTTATTCCATATGGACTGGGAATTTGATAGCTATGATGAGCTAGATGGAACAGGCTCAATGAGCTGATCAATATTCATGTGCCATAGTCCTATACTTGGACATGGATGACTTGTACCCTGAGTCAGCCTAGTAGCATCACGTATTTGATTGACAAGTGGTGCTATGGCCTATTGGACAAGTGTTTGGTCCATGAGCTGACAAGTGTTGGAAGCTCATGATGACACATGTTATCACTTACATGATGACAAGTGGGTAGACTCATTGCATGACACTTGTCACTCCAAGGAGAAGAGATGTGTCACTTTATTAATCATGTTATGTGGCACATTATTATGTAGACACTTGGCATCTAGCTATTATGCCAGCTCATTGGATCATGTCTAGAATGTTCTAGGAATGTTCTAAGAATATGCCAGGAATATTCCTGGAATATACTGAGAATATGCTGGGAATATGCTAGGAATATGCTAGGATGTTTCTACAAGCTTCTGTGATGATGTCATTGCTGATGTCATCCTTCCTAGCCTAAAAGGTATAAAAGGAAACTGCCCCCTAAGGGCAGGTACCTCCATTCAACCTCCATTCAAGCTCTTCTCCAACTATTATATTCTAATAAAGCCATTTATTCTTCCACGTAAATTGTCTTCAACCTCTCTTTCTTTCAGCACCTGCAAGGTGTGTGGGTAGCAAGGCCAAGCACAAGGCATTGTGTAAAACCCATTAGTCTCCTCTCCCAATCCAAACATGGTATCGGAGGTTTGTTACTGAGGAACAAGAAGACCACTGTGAACCCAGAGACATCCAGTTCCATTGGCGACTGAAGACACCATGGCTACCAAGGAAGCGTGCTACAAGCAATTCCGGGCAACAAGCAAGTCCATCACAACGTTTGATGGGCGGTCTCTGAGGAAATGGGAAGAAATCAAGGCTGTGTTGAAGGCCTTAGCATCGGCCTATTGTGACCTGGTCAAGGTCCTAACTGGAGAGGAGGATTCGCTAAAGGAGGTCAAGACTGCGCTGCTGGAGGCGGAGGAGCTACTGCACGGAAGGCGTTCTGCTCAAGCAAAGAAGGAGGGCTCCCCTAACGGCCAGGTTTTCCACACTACTACGAAGAAAAGTGGAGGAAAGAGGCGGTGCAATTACTGCAAGAAGGCCGGGCACGTGGACACCCAGTGCTGGGAGAAGCATCCGGAGCTGAAGCAAGAACGCAAGAACAAGGCAACGCGACGGAACCAAGCGAGAAAGGAGCACTCACCAGGTGCCAGCGAGGCGCGTATCACCGAGGAGGCTGCGGAGCGGTCCGGCTTCGTCTTCGCCACCATCGCCGAGTCGCCATCGCCGTCGGATGCTGCTGCACTCACGCAGTATGAAAAGAAAGCACCGACCAGCTGGGTGCTGGATTCCGCAGCGAGCTGTCACATGACGCCATGCCCGTCGGACTTCGTGTGCCTGCACCCTCATGACAGGGAAATCGCCGGCTCAGGCGGCCAACTGAAGGCGACAGCCATCGGGACTGTCAAACTGAAGCTGCCGGGTCAGGACGCGGACGTGCACCTCCAAAACGCGCTGCTCGTTCCCAGGCTGAGCACCCGACTTCTATCAGTCGGCCAGCTCGTCAAGGATGGCCACAAGGTCGACCTCGCCCAGCGGGTTGCTGTGCTGGACAGCAGGCACTGCAGCATCGGACGAGGAACAACACCTACTTTTTGCCCGCGCACGGTGCGGACGCAGCGATGGACGCCATCCCAGAGCTGAAATCGTCGGCGACGAGCTTCAAGAACGACGCTGCCTGTCAAGGGCAGAAAATGGCGAGCAGCGAGCGCAGCATCTCACGTGCCTCGGGACACGCGGCGGAGTGGCTGGCCGTGGGCCTAACGGTCATACTGGCCATGCTTGCCCGTGTATGCGGGATCGGGGGCGGCCTACTGGGCATTACTCGCACACTGCGTGGCTTTATATACTCTGCGCCGGCCCAGTGGAAGTTCACGCCAATTCGAGAAGTTTCCAGCGCAATGGAGAAGTCCGTGTCAGACGCTGAAGTACTTCCAGAAACCGCGGTCCAGAACAGCCCAGTGCAGGCGGAGCGCGTTGTCGCCGCCAGCATACCAGGTGATACTGGTGCTAGTAACCAAAGTCCGGCGACCAGACCAAAGGCGCGGCGCTCGAACGCTGCCAGCCTAACTGAGGGGGAACAAATTCGTGCGCGAGGGCGAAATCGACCAAGCTGCAAATTTTTCTAAGTCCTGGACTGCCAAGTCCGGTGCTGGCGCGAGGCCTCGAGCGAGCCGACAACGACGTGGACAGCGACCTGTCAGCCAAAGTGTCAAGCACCAACGGTCAAGTCGACTGCAAAATGCTGCCAAGGTATCACGTCGGTCAGTTTACGGTGTTCGGCCAGGCCATGGCATTTGCAATTGCGCTAGCTGCAACGACCCTTGGAAATTGTCGCCCAGGATGCACAGACCCCACTCCTCAAGGTTGCCCTAATGTTTTGTCTGTGGGAAATGAACTTGTATGTCGACTTTTGTGTCGTGTTTGCTGGAAATTGTGAGGCGCCGTAAGCGTGCGTTTCTGGTTCTTTCTTTGTGTTCTTCCAGCAATTATGTGTTTATTTTGCCATGCGTTCAGTGGCAATGGCCCACGCATTTTGGTATTGTTCCCACGAGACGTTTTCTACGTACCTGGAGTGTATATCCAGAGTTTTTGCACGCTATTTGTGGCACTGGTCTGCGGCGTAGTGAAGCGCCGTTGTATCGTCGTCTACGACTTGTTTTCGTAAGTAAAGTGCCTGTGACGCGTGTGTTATTTTGTTTTGTGCTGAGAGCATTGCTTGTATGCAAATGTTTACGTCCTTTGTGTCGAATTCGGCTGTGCATTTCGGCATAGCCTGTAATGTCGGACGTAATGTTTACTCTCGGGCACTGATTTGTGAATCGTGACCAAGTAATCGTTACTTGTGTTCGCCTTTGTGGCGGTAATGTTTTGCACGTCCTGTTTTCTTTGCTATGAAGCGCGTTTATCTGTTATGGCCACTGTGTTTGTGTTGAAGGTTGTATTGCCCTTGTTTGTGTGGCATTTGTTGCCAATATGTTTGTTTGCTCACCCCGTTTATTTGGCGTAAAACGTGATGTTGGTGTCATTTATTTGTGAGATGGCGTATGTTATGTTGCTCCGTGTGTGTACAGCACGTGTTGTTGCCGTTACCCTACCTCTATACCGTTCGGGTTAGCTCATAGGGACTTTCTTTGTTGGCATGTGTTGCCGTATTGTATGTGTGGGACTGTGTGGCCCTATTGTGTCCATGGGCAGCCGCTTTGAGTGAGGGGGGAATGTAGCATCTAGAGCACCTTTTCCAACTAAGGGTTGGGTATCGGCCATCCAGGATGGGCAGCTAGTGCGTCGCTGCTATGGTAGGACACTCATTCGCGTTGCCGGGGGGAGACGGATCAGTGGCGGTAGTGCGGCTCACGACCGCATGTTGGAGCTTCAAGCGTTTCATGAGGACGGCATCTTCATTTTCAGTTGCACCATGCTAGCAACTGGACGGCATGCTACGAGCATGTGGTTAAGGGGGGTGTTGAGATTCCACCTACCCAGTCATCTTTTGCATTGTGCCCATGTGGCTAAGGGGGGTGTTAGGGATATTATATCCACCTGGCCACAATATATCCCAGCCTGATTTGTTTCTTGTTGGATTTATTCCATATGGACTGGGAATTTGATAGCTATGATGAGCTAGATGGAACAGGCTCAATGAGCTGATCAATATTCATGTGCCATAGTCCTATACTTGGACATGGATGACTTGTACCCTGAGTCAGCCTAGTAGCATCACGTATTTGATTGACAAGTGGTGCTATGGCCTATTGGACAAGTGTTTGGTCCATGAGCTGACAAGTGTTGGAAGCTCATGATGACACATGTTATCACTTACATGATGACAAGTGGGTAGACTCATTGCATGACACTTGTCACTCCAAGGAGAAGAGATGTGTCACTTTATTAATCATGTTATGTGGCACATTATTATGTAGACACTTGGCATCTAGCTATTATGCCAGCTCATTGGATCATGTCTAGAATGTTCTAGGAATGTTCTAAGAATATGCCAGGAATATTCCTGGAATATACTGAGAATATGCTGGGAATATGCTAGGAATATGCTAGGATGTTTCTACAAGCTTCTGTGATGATGTCATTGCTGATGTCATCCTTCCTAGCCTAAAAGGTATAAAAGGAAACTGCCCCCTAAGGGCAGGTACCTCCATTCAACCTCCATTCAAGCTCTTCTCCAACTATTATATTCTAATAAAGCCATTTATTCTTCCACGTAAATTGTCTTCAACCTCTCTTTCTTTCAGCACCTGCAAGGTGTGTGGGTAGCAAGGCCAAGCACAAGGCATTGTGTAAAACCCATTAGTCTCCTCTCCCAATCCAAACAACTGCCTCCGGTGACCGTGTAGGGAAGCCGAATCCGAATGTCCTGGTTGTTAGATACTGTGAACGTGGTTCCTGGCGCGGAGAGTGCGCCGTCTTCGTACTCTAACACAAACGTCGCGGTCGGATCAGGAAGGGTCGTATATCCGACGTCGTGTCGATCAAACAGCCAGTCGATCTGGTCGCGTGTCAGAATACGATCCGCGACGATCTGGGACATGCGCGAATACTGGTCCAGCAGCCACATGGACGTTATCCAGATCCAACCAGCGGTTATTCCGCCGTCGACTTCGAGCATTCCACCCGACTCGCCATTGTTGGTCACTGACCAGTCGGAATGATTGTCGCCGAGTCGGAGTCTTGTCGGCGCCCCAGGGTACATGTATCGTACCCCGTTTAGCGTTACGTGTCGGTCGAACGGATGAACCGCGAGCTGGAGAGCTTGCACGTCGCTCTCGACGTCCGCTATTCGTTCATCTACCCCGTCTTCCACCAGTCCTGTCGCGATGTTAAAGCCGGACGAATTCGAGCTTACAACGACCATCTCTCATGAATAATATCTCACATTAAAACTATAGCTTCCATGGATCAGGTCCCAGACGCCCCAGATTCGCCCAAGACCCCCGTCGCGTCCGACGCGGAACCAGCGCCACAGCAGGAGCCAGCGAAGACTGTGGAGGTCCAAGCCCCTCCCGCGAAGGGCCGAAAGGGGCCTCGACTAACGGACGAACAGCGGGCGGCTCTCCGCGAAAAAATGCGGCCATACCATCAAAAACGCAACGAGGAGCGCGCGAAGAAAAGGCAAGAGGAGCGAGAAGCCGAAATTACTAAGCGCAGGGTCCTTGAGAAGGAACTCGAAATCCAAAGACAACGTCTGGTCGAGCTCGAGATGGAAGAAAAGCGAAATAAGTACCGCATCGAGCGACTGTTGGCCGCTGAAGAGGTGGCATCGACACCGTCAGACACGCCACGCCCTCGCCGCGGTCGTAAGCCGAAATCCGAGATCGAACAAGAGGAACGCGAACGGGCCGCGAACCCATTGCCGAGTGTGCGGACAACTACGCCGTATGAGCAGAAGATGCTGTCCATCCGCGCGCAACTGCTCGCTAGCTTAAACGACGATTAATTATCTATTCGTTCTAATAAATGACGGTCATTGAAAGCGTTCACATCGAGACGCCCCTATCAAACAAGGATTTAAAGCTCAAATATGCGAAGACTCGACAGGTTCCAGCCAACGCGCCACGGTTGCATTTCATCGCTAGTTTCGTCGGAATGCGAGGGACCGGAAAAACGACAAGCGCGATTAACATGCTAAAGGTTTATTTCGACGCCCACTCGTTCGATAAGCTCTACTTAATTTCGGGGTCTGCCACGACAGAGCCGAAATACAAGCTCTTGCCGACCCCTTCTATGACCATGGAGACATATACGGACGACAATTTCAACAAGATGGTCTCGGATATCAAGAAGGACCTCACAGAGTACGAAGAGTACCAACGCGACATGGCTGTATGGGAGAAATTCAAGAAGGACTACCTAGATGGCGAGAAGACGGAGGACGACATGGACCTCAACACGTACCTAACCCTCGACAGGCTACAGTTCAAAGAGCCCCAGACGCGGTTCCGGTACGGTCCTCCCTCGTCCGTCATTTTGATAGATGACATGGCTGGGTCAAAACTATACCGTTCGGATTCGAAGGGGCCTGTCTCGAGTTTCGCGTTCAAACATCGACACCTCTTGACGTCCATGGTATTCGTGAACCAATCGTTCACGTCGGCTGGCGTACCCAGGTCAGTGCGCGCAAATGTTTCGTTTCTCGTATTGTTTCGTACGAAGGACCGGCGAGCCTCGCGACAGATCGCGGAAGAAAGCGCAGGACATACATCGCCCGAGGATTTCCTCGCGCTGTGGGAATTCGCGACGAAAGACAGTCCTCACGATTTCCTCGGTGTCGATAACGACGAACCGGACGACTCAAAACGATATCGAAAGAATTTCGACACCTACCTGGTCCTGAAAAAATAATCTGAGTCTATTGTATACAACGCGAATGGATCTGAAGCAGGCTTACCCTAATGCTTTCCACGAGTCTCAGCCGGCTCTCCCGCCTATCCAGGTCAAGGAGAAAGCGCCGTCAAAGAGTTCGTACCAGCACAGGCTTGACAGGCGAGAGCTCGTCCTCAACGTGTCGACACTCGTTAGATATTTGACCGGGGCCAGGATCTCCGCGAAGACGCACGAAAGACTGACGGCGTTCGTGCGGGGGTGCGGGTATGACGGCGAACTCCCGCCGACACACACCGGCATCGGGCACGAGTGTCGGCAGAAATTGATGACCATCATCGCCACGAAACGGAAGCCTCGTAACCCTCCTCCCCCGCCCCGCTCGCCTCGCCCCCCGAAAGCTAGAAAAGAAAAAGTCCCCCACACCCCTAAGAAACGCGGGAGACCAGCTGGGTCGAAAGACACTAAGCCGCGGACTCACAACATTGACCCTGCGACAGGCCGACTGCGGCCATGGGGGCGGCCTAAGAAGTCGAAGCTGTAAAATGCGTTTATATACGAAAATTTCCGTGGGATTCTGCTCTAGCGGCCGCGGAAGCTATCGAAGTTAACTTAACCAGGGTCGTGTCCCACCGACCGGTAGGTCGGTTCCTCTGAAGCGAAAACGCGGCTTCGAATCCCGGTGGAAGCAACATATATCATATCCAGTCAGGCTGCAGTCAGACTGGATATTTCCGGACATATACCTTTTGCAATAAAAACGATGAATTATCATTTTTTGTAATAAACGCTCGTTCACATCCAAATTAATTTCTCTGCATAGGATATACAAGTCTCATGGTTTCAAGGACAGCGGACGAACTCCGAATGCGGCGAGAAGCACAGGCGAGGTACCGGCAGAAACATCCGGACCAGGCAGCTCTTCAAGTGATGCGCGCGATGGCCAAGAAAGACACGTGGATGCCCACCGAGAAATGGCTCGAAAAGCACGGGACAGACTGCGACGAAGTGAAAATGATCCGGAAGAACGCGGACCTGCCCGAGAAGGATTGTAAGTCCGCGGACACTCGACCGGTCTCGCGAGCACCAACGAGCAAGCTGTGGAGCCTCGCCGAGGTCATGGAGACCGCCCAGCGAGTCAGGCCGGAGAACCAGCCAGTGGCTACCGTGCAAGGAGACAGGATCGTGAAGACGGCTAAGGGCGCGACAGTGGGGACGATTAAGCAGTACGTCGGACGTGTTGGACAGATCTTAGACGCTCTCGGATGCAGTCGGACAGAGCCCGTTACGTGTCTCATGGACGTCGATAAGGTCATCGCGACCATTCAGAACATGAAGAAGGGAGACGCGACGGGGGCTAGAACAGCCCGTGCGAATCTCGCGGCTGCCATTAACGGAATTAACAAGATCTTCCCACCGTCTCGCCAGCTCCCGGCAACTGTCGTCGAGGCCTATAAGAACCAGCAGGCAGTTGAACAGGAAGGGCGAATGACCATCGACGCTTACGTCAGCGAGAATGTGGCGCCGGAGTACGATTTCAAGACGCTCCAATCGATCCACAAGTCCATCGCAGACCCAAGCAGCGACGAGAAATTGATGGGATACATCTACCTCAGCGGGAAGAATCTTCCGCCCACTCGATATAACTATCACGACGTCAGATTTGTAAACGACGAGAGCGAGATAGGACCACACGAGAACGCGTTCATCGTCCCCGAGAACCGGTTCGTCATTCGACATCACAAGACGGCGAAAGACCTCGGGCCGATCGATTTCGTCGTCCCGCCGTCGATGAAGGCGTTCCGGGACATCCTCAAAACCCGCTCGATGAATGGGAAATGGCTATTCCCGGCCGGTAGAGGACGAGGTCATATCAGCAAGTCCGCGTTTGGCGAGCGATACCGCGCCACTTATCACGGAATCCTTAACATTCGGCGGGCGTTCGTCACGGCGTTCGTGAAAAGAGCGACGTCCGCAGAACGGATCAAATTTGCAAAAGGGATGGCACATTCCCCGGCGATGGCGATCCGGTATGAGCGGAACGATCAATTAGATCCCGCGATGTTGGAGAAAGCAAAAGGGATGGACGATGAAGACGTTTGACCAAATCTGTCGCTATCTGAAAATTGTTTGTCGCCCTTTTATACTATAGTATAAAAGTCCCGGGTTTTTCGGCTACTGAGAGAGATGAATTGTTTATTGATTAATAAAATCCGTTTCCTTCCCATCAAGAAAATCCAGTCTCGTTTCGGCCAGAAAATAAAATCTAAGCTACAGGTATACACAATTTTGATCATGACCGCGTCCGTCTACACTGGAGCGAGGTTGACCAGAACCGTCCACGGTCGAACGTGGTTTGGTGGGTCGAGGGTCGACGACAAGGGGCCGAAGGACCGCTGCATCGAGGCCGCGAAAGAGGCCGGGCATTCCTACATTGCTGCCCGGGATATCGGACGCGGACCGAAAGAGTACACGCATTACCGAGACGCTGAAGAATTCGCGGCGATTCGCGAGGAATGCATGCGGAATGTCCGGACGCGGACACTGAACGAGATCATCCGCCCAGACCAGCCGTCGTGGGCATACGTCGATCTCGACGACCGCGTGGGAAGGGATTGCGAGCGTATCAACTACCCGCGCCATTTCAAGCGACTTCACGATGCGTACGTGTTCGATGTTTTAGGGATCGAGCCCGAACGGTTCCAATATAACGTCTCGACAGCGACACGCGAGAAGGATGGCTTCCTCAAGATTTCGTATCATATCGTTGTCCGCGGGCTTGTACTGGCTGACATCGACGCGAGACAGTATTGGTGCCATACTTTCACTCGCTACATCCGCGAGCATCTGTTAGACCCCGATTCGTCTCTCTACACTGACGCCAATATGCTGCTGAACACCGAGCACGCTTCGGCGTACATGGAGCAGAACATTGAAGAGATGCTGGCTAACCCCGGCGATTATTATGACGACAAGGAGATCCAGCTAATGGTTGATGATCACATTTATGGTAAGGACTGGTGCTTCAGGGCCGTTGGCATCCACAAATACGGGGACACGAACACTCTCGCGAGTCTCAGGATATGCGAGGGGTCTGACAACGTTTGCGAACACTCGGTCATCGTCTACCCCACGAACAATCTCGACGACGCCGAGATAGTAAGCGCTCCGGCTTCGTGGTATGCCCAGAAAGGCTCGGAACGCAAAAAAGCGTCCCAGTACAGTCCTCGCGGGCACGGGGCGGGCAGCGAGCAAATCGCGAGGTCGATTGAGGCAATGGCGAAGGTTTCGCCGGGTAGTCGGATCATCAATGTCGAGGAGCACGCCGGGGAGGACGGCCGGACATACTACATGTCCCGCTGGACCGTCGACCCGGTAGTGCCGTGTACCGTGTGCAAGAAGGATCGCCCCCATAAGAGCGCTGGTCACGGCCCGAGGGTGTGCGAGTACTCGGACGGAAGGGTCACCTACTCGTGTTGGAAGAAGGGCCCCAAGCACGCGGAGTGTATCATGGACAGGCGCGAGTTCGTCGCGGAGAGTGTCCCGTTCGGCTAGACGTACTGCACAGAGAAGATCAAGCCTTTCGACGTCGACGGTCTGGTCGAGGTTATCAGAGGCCGCGACAAGGGTCACAAAGTCACCCACTTCGTCCAGTCGAACTGTGGGACTGGAAAATCAGAACGTGTCCGAGAGATGGTGAACGAGCTCGTCCGCAGGATCCCCGATGTTCGCATATTGTGCATCGTCGCCAACATCAGTCTCTCGAAGGAAGAGGACCGGAATTATAAGGCACTCGGCGAGGTGGGGAAGTGTATCGTCTGGGAGGATTCCGCGTTCCGGATCCTCTCCCAAGACCCGCGGTTCCGTCACTATCTGGACAATCGCGGAGGGTATATCAAGGACGACCGCGTGCTCATCGTTCTGAACTCCATTCTTCGTCTCGCCAGCTCGAGTTTTGACGTAGTGATCATGGACGAGATTTACAACACGTTGACAGCGCTGTCGGGTCTCCATCTCAAGAACAAGCGAGATGTCATTGTGCGTCTTATCGAGATCTTGGAGCGCGCCAAGGTGCTTATAGCGCTTGACGCCACCATTACAGCGAAGGTCTATAATTACATCGCGCACTACCGACCAGTTGACGGGATCAGGGCATCTATGAACACGTTTAAGCGCCCTACTAATCGCGTGTTGAAGTGGGTCGACATCGATTCTAAGAAGTGTTGGAAAGCGGTCTTTGTTGCGGAGATTGTTGCTGAGTGCAGGAGGCGGTTGCATGCCGGGGAGAAGCTGTTCTGTCCAATGTCCGCGGCGTGGGCTGTTCCGGCCGTATGCGAGGGCTTGAAGGATATTTTGTCCACAAAGAAGTGGAAATCGTACACCAAGGACACGCCAAAAAAGGATCTAGAAAGCGGCGCTAATTCGGCATGGGCTGATCTCGACTTTCTCATCATTTCGCCGACCATCACCGTCGGAGTCTCGTATACTATGCACACTTTCGACAGCATGGTGGCTGGTTTTATCAACGCCCCAGGATACGCTGAATACACGACCATGCTGCAACAGATGTTCCGTGTCCGTCACCTGTGCAAAGGGGAGATGACAATCATCTATCGAGACTCGACTACCCCTCTGTCGAGGCTGGAGACAGACTTTGACAAGATAAAAAAGACGACGGTCGACACAGAGGCCAAGTTTCTGAACCTGATGGCGAAGGACAACGCTGATGTGATTGCTTCATGGGGTGAAGATGGTAAGAGGAAGTTCGACCCAAGCTCGCCACTACTCAACCTCTTCTGTCGCAACCTGCAGGACGTGGCAGTCTCTCGCACCCACTTCAAGCCGAATCTGATCAGGATGCTAGCAGAGGATTATGACGTAAAGTTGGAAAGGGCGGACGAGAAGGTGGATCACACCGACGCCCCACCACTGCCAAAGCTGGAAGACGCGGACGAGGGGCGTGCCGTTTACATTATGGAGCACGAGGATTACATCGCACTGAAGGACCGGTGTGATGCAGGCGAGATTCTTACAGCATTCGAGAAGAAGCTGAAGAACATCTACGAGCTCGCGGAGTTCAGTTACCAGATCCCGCGAGAGTGTAGAGATGAGGAGCTTGCCGGGCTCCTCGAAAAGGATAAATGCCGGACGGTTTACCGAGCGATCCGGCAGCACTCGCGAGCGACGGAACTGGGCAGGGACAAATACCTTGCGAACGTCCTTGAGGCGATGAGGAGGACTCATTCGATTTTCGACCTAAGCGAATACAAGACGGGTCGCGACTCGAAGACACTGGCGGCTGCTATACATCTACTAGAGGGCAGCGGGATAGACGAGTTCGTCCTGGATCGCGAGAGTGCCAGGACCATGACGATCCCTCGCGACAAGGCGATCGAGATCGGGAATAGGATCGACCGTGAGATCATGGAGCATCAAACATTCATGCGTGCAGTGTTTGGGTATAGAAGAAGGGCAAAGGGAGGAGCTGGGACGCTGAGCTTTGCACAGTGTGCGAGTCTTCTCAATAACATACTAGGGAGCACACTCAACATTTCAGCGAATGGTGTGCAGAGTAATCATAAGAAGGACCAGGACCTAGAAATATCAAAGGTTGACGTCCTAGACTTCTGCGAGAGGTATCGGCCTAGCTGGTGGGGTAACGAGACAGAACTAGATTCACTGCGCCACCAGGACGAGACGTATAGTTGTATGGACGAGGGGTATAATTTTAAATAGATCCTCGTTCCGTCGCGTCTCGTGTTATACGGTTAGATATTATCTACGGGGCGTCGTTAGTAGCTGTCCGATTGCTTGAGTCGGTGTGTGGTGTGGTTGGCTTGTTAGTTGGGATTTTGTGAGAGAGGGGGAAAATTGGCCAGAGAAAGATTAGCACTTCTATCAAATTATCTGGCCAATTTTCCCCCACATAAGAACCCCCTCCCGCACGTTGACGAGACCATGTGTTTTTTTTGCCGCCAGCCAAGCGCCGCGCCGGCACCGAGGATTTTTGTTACAAGCCAAGTTTATCACCGCCCTTATACCGCCGTCAGCCACCGACAAACGCGTGACACTCACGCAGCCCTGGTCGATGCAAGCAGACGTAACGTGACCTTGCATAAAATTTTGATATGATGGAATGCATTATGAACCAACCTGTAGTCTAGTGAATGCTAACAGATAGCCATGGCGTCACGAAATGCTGGGCCGTGTGAGAAAGCGCTTGCGTTTATAGGGAAATCACTTGACGAAATTTGTGACAAGCAAACGGCAATTGAAAACAAGCTTTCTCGCCTGTCTGAACAACTAGAGGGCATTGTCGCACCATCTGGCGAGGCCGGTGATTACTCGCCGACCTGCGAGGTGCTAAAAGTCCACGATGCTGCTTACGATGCCGTTGACAGGAAAACTCCAAAGGTCCTTGTCGAATGGGTCTACGAAAAGGGGTCATCCAAGCCGAGGAAGCTCGAAGAACGGTGCGAATGGAAACGCCTTGACGAATGCGCTGATTGCGTAGACAAGGTCGAGGATTTCATGAAATCTTTCCAGAAGTCGAAGCACCAGCCCGGAATATCCGCTTTCTCCCTCATCAACGCTTGGTCAGATGCCAGGAGAGGGTTTGCAGCATACAAGAGCGGGTCAAACGACAAGAAACGGGAGCTCGACGAGAATGAGAACGAGGACGATTTCGCCAACAAGAGGCAGAACCTCGCACTTGGGTCGCAGCAATCAGGCTACACAGCTAACGTTTGAGCACGCCCCTTTCATGGGTTGCCTGATCTGATACGAACTTGCTTGGTTGTATTACGACATTGTTAGCAACTTCGGTATCAATCAAACCCCGGCCTAGCTTTCCAATGGCCGCGGCAACTCCAAGCCTGACAATGAAATGAGCCACGTTACCATCTGAGTCAATACTGGCAAGGGTCTGGAATCACATCTGACACATGCTTCAGTAAATAATTACGAAATCCAATATTTTATCACTCAATTTATCACTCAACCATCATCACTCAAGAATGGCTCCCCGGTACCCCACACGGCCCCATCACTCAATGAGGATCTATATATATTCATTGAGAATGATAGATTACGGAGGTGAGATAGGCATGCAACATAAGGAAAAACCCGAGAACTGGGAGAATAACCCTGAAGAAATTAATAGTAATCTGACACAGACATCCAAGGATCACGCCAGCGGCACAAGGTACAACTAACTATACATCACAAAACTACACGCAGCAACAGCGCTGCCGGCCCACCATGCAGGCCTGGAAGGAATCTAGACCGCATGGGTCGCGACAAAGTCGGCCCGGGTGCGGCGGAATAACACATCAGCCACGGTGCGAGTGAGGGCGAGTGACAGACGCTGCCGCCAATACGAGGACCACGTGCGGGCCGACCACGGGGCGGTCTGACCCTCGAGGTCGAGGCGGTCTTCACGGCGCTGGCAGCACTCGTGGAAAAACTCCGCTGTCTTGGGGCCCATGGCCCCGAACTCCTCAAGGACAAAGGGGATGACCCGGTGGGGCCCCACATTGCCGTAGGAGGCAAACTTGTCGCGCTCAGCCACAGCGGCAGCAGCGCCGGCATCCACAGCCGCCCGGAGGATGTGGCGACCGGAAAGCGGCCGAGCCACGGAGACATCGATGAGCAGGTGGCAACCCTGCCCGTCGTAGTCAAGCACGGTAATGTCGGGGCGGTGGTTGGGTGAGTAGAGGGCGGCCCCATCCGCGTCCTCGCACTTAATGGTGGAGTGGGGAAAGACCGACCGAACCATGGCACACACCACCCGGAGGAGAGCGGTATGGAGATAGAGGAACCAGTTCTGGTTCTGCTGGCCACCCATGCACGCGATGTAGTGCGTCCCAGATCTATATATATATATAGTACGTGGTTGCTCTCTTTCTCTCTCTCTCTCTCACTGGGGAGGTGTTGCCTGCAGTGTAAGGTATCGGTACGAGCACCATGCCACGAAAACGGAGAGAACCTGTCAACAGAGAGATAGAACAGGTAGACAACCACGAGCAAGGTATAGAGGTGGTAGAGGTACCACCGCACGTCCAAGTAGGGACAGGTACAGGTGAGGTCAGGGAGAGACCTGCGGAAGACTCCCCACGATCCAGAGACCAGGGCCGCAGAGATTCATCAGATGATGACAGTCCAGACTCCAGGGTGGAACAAGGGGGAGACGGGCGCAGCCAGGAGATGCTCCAGCGGGGTTTCCAGCAGCAGCAACGGCAGCAGCAGCAACAGCAGCAGCAGGGTTTCCAGCAGCAGCAACGGCAGCAGCTGCCGCAGCAGCAGCAGCAGCAGCAGCAGCAACAGCAGCAACAGCAGCAGCAGCAGCAGCAACAGCAACCGTCACCGCAGCAGCAACGGCAACAACAGCAGCCCCGACCGCGGCAACAACAACCTCAGACGAGACTACAGTGGCTACCCCATGGGCCTGAGCAGCAGGGAGACGAGAATGAAGATACCCTGCACTACCGTTATCAGCAGTCAGCTACAGGGCGGCCATCGCATCCTTGGGCGGGGCGGGGGCGTCCCCAGGGACCTCCGCCGGGCCCCACCCACCGGGGCAGACGCAGAGTGTCCTTCGGCAGCACCTCCCTGCTACCCACGGCGCTATGGAATTCGGATGAGGATGGGGAGATTCCAGGGGCAGATGGCGAGTTCGACGATCTGGAGGGGACTGGCGAGGTTGACGAGGAACCAGTAACGCAGGGCCCACCTGCTGGCACTCATAGACCACGGGCCAGGCCAGGGGATGACAGAAGTAGTGTCACTGCCCGAGGCGAGGAGACTCATACGCCCGTCCAGCGTCCGGTACCCCAACCGCAGCGTCCACGGGTGTTTGACAGCAGTGTGGTCCCATCGCCTGCGCCTGTCGGCAACCTTAATTTCAGCAGGGTGGCCTTGGATGACCCGGGGTACGAACATCCCTCATCAGTACAGGTGCGGCGGACTCATGGTACGCCGTCCAGGTCCGGATCTCTCCCCCGGTCGCAGCCCCCCGTCTTCGGCTCCATCTCCTACGTAGACGTCGGTGGGCCCATCACCAACGCGGTAAAGGCCCCACCGATGCCCACGTTCAAGAATGTTCCCAAGCTGCACGCGGGCATGAAACCGCGGGAGATCGACGAATGGGGACGCATGTGGCAACAGCAGTATACCGTCTGGTGCAACCACCACAGTTGGGAACTTGCCACCTGCGATCTGATCCCGCACATTGTCAACACCTGCATGGATCCTTCGGTGGTGAGCATCCTGAACTGTGAGAGCATCGCATCCCAGTCGTACCCGCAAACCGTGGAGGAGTTGATGGACAGGGTGCGCCGCAAGTTGGTACCCCCAGACGCGGAGATCCACGAGCGACTCGCCTTCGGCAAGCTGCGCCAGGGCGGACCACTCCGTATCGCGAGTTCCTGTCCCAGTTTGAGTCCAGCGCCGCCTACCTGACAGACATGACCTGGTACGAGTACAAGATCCGGTTCATTGAGGCCCTCAGTCCCGAGCTGCAGGATGAGGTACTGAAGCACTACGCTGAGGTCCCCTGGGATGAGTGGGATATCCTGAAAATCCAGCGGTATCTTCTGCAGGTGGCCGACGTCGTGGCTCGCGGGCGCGCACCATCGGTGCGTCGGTTCTACCGATCAGGTCCCCCGCACGACGGCGAGGAGAACTATGACTCCCCCGATGACCTGGAGGACGGGAACGCTGACCATGGGCTCAACGCCATCGACGCGAGTAAAGCCCGTTGCTTCATGTGCTTTGAGGTGGGTCACCTCAGGCGCGACTGCCCCAAACTCCGTAGCAGGCACGCTGGACGTGGCACGGGGGAGACCGAGCCCAGGTTTTCAGGCCCGGCGTTCGGCAGTCGCCCGGACTCTTCCGGCCCAAGGGACAAGCCCCGCAAGGCGGATGAGCGGGCGCCAGCAGGCCCGGCAGTTCACGACTCAGCACCAGCAGCCGCGGCCGCCAGCGATGAGTTCTACCAAGGGCGTGCTGCGCGCGGCCAATGAGATCGAGGCTCACGACTAGCCTCCGGACAGCGTGCGACCTTTGAGTCACCAGCAGTGGCCGGTTACGAGTTTGCCGCTGGGAAGTATACTATAATATATATTACTATATTAGTATATTTAACTAATAATTATATTTTTATAATATGTTCATTCCGGTGCGCTTTTCCAGTCCTAGTGGCTGGCCACCTTAATAGCCATTCTGAGAATGCCCACCTGTGTAGGGCAAGGGGGGGGTGTATGTTTTGCCCCACATTTGTACCAAATACCAAGGGTGCATTGGTCCTGCACAGTAGCAGGTCACCCTGTTATCATGATGTCAGTAGTACGAAGGGTGCATTGGTCCTGCACAGTAGCAGGTCACCCTGTGATCAGCAGTAAGGGGGGTGTTTGGAATCATACACTGACCCCATGCATAGACGCCGTTGGCGGTAATGGGAAATTACTATTAGGCGTCTAGCACTAGTGGTTTTATATGGGGTACCGTTGGCGGTAATGGGATATTTTATATATGAGAATGTAATAATATATTCAGACACGGCCAACCAACCGTCATGGATATCAAGTTTTTGGTCGACACAGGCGCTTCCATGTCCTTCATCAACGCGGCACTGGTGCGCCGGCTGGGACTGACGCACAGCCCCCACACCGGACGGCCGTGCATCTGCCCCACTCGGATGGTCGCCAACACCAATCGCCCGGTCTGGCAGTTATCAAAGGTGTGCTGCAAGGCACCCCGTTCGACCTGGCTGCGACCATCGCACCGCTGGGCGCAGCGGACATCATCATTGGGCTCGACTTTGGACGCGCAGGATGTGGACATTCGCGTGCGCCGGCGAGTGGTTTGGTTTCCCGATGGTTCCTTGTGCAGGTGCCCTGACAGCGAGTATAGGGCACATAGCATTACACACGAGCGCCCGGCGGTCCAGCATCCTTGACTCCTTGGCAGTAATTGGACGATCGCGTGGACGCGTCGTCCCCGGGGGAAGGGGAGGGGTCGCAGATGGCTACTAATAATACCATATACTTCTCTACTATACCTACCTTTTATATACTAAGTACTTGTACTGGTCCACTACACTTCTTTATGATACCATACTCTTCTTAACTATATCTAGCTCCTGTATGATCGGCACGGTTCGGCTTTGGATCGAGCCGGCCATCTAGGTAGGAATCCACCGCGCAGCCGCGCGTGGATCCGACGACCCTTCTACTGCCATGCCAGGGATCGATGCGCAGCCGCGCGTGGATCCGACGACCCTTCTACTGCCATGCCAGGGATCGAGGCGCCAGCGTGCGGATATTATATAATTTCGATATTCTCTATTTTCTATGTAATATACTTTCTCCATGATATATTCTCTATGGGATAATCTGCAGTTGGCGGTGGGCTTGAACGGGTCGTCCCAAAGAGGACCACGTCAGGCACTCAGCACCGCATGTGCACATGGTCCTGGCCTTTTTGGACATGGGCTCACCGGATGCTTGATGATTCTACTACTAAGACGTCCGTACCGAGGCATCTCCGCGTGGGATGCCGGATTCGGCAGCGAGTGCCAGTGACCCCAGACTACGGCCTGACTGCACGTCGCGTCCCGCGTGACCAACGGACGCGGAGTCCCATGGCACGCGGCCAAGTATTATTATAGGGAGTCTTCCGGCTGGCGGCTATGAGTCACGGCTCCCTGACTTCCTGGCGCATGAGGGACGCGCCTCGCTTCTCGTGCACCCGTACGTGATTAATCTCACCATTGCGACACGGTGCATGGAGACGGCACGGTGCGGGGAGGCTGTTGCAACCCCGATGCGACTGGGCGATCAGGCAGGGCGGAGCCTGTACTGAATCGTGGTCGGCCGGCAAACAGATGTACAGCACCTTGTTGAATTGTCGGTAGCCAACCAATTGGCTACCCCGGCATTGAGTCGACGCCTAGCTGGGTCAGGGCACTCCTGGGCTCGAGTAACCGTGCATGCGGGGCGCGCCCGCGTCCGCCGCGACCGTGGGGAGTAAGGGCCCCCGGGGCTGCAAGCATATGCGGGCACGGTGCAGTTGCATGGCGACAGCACGTACTGCCGGCAGTAGTGGTGGATGACCCAGCCGGTCGTGGTTGCACTGGTTGCGCTGGTGCCGGTCGTGGTTGCATCAGAAGCAGGTGGCGGTGTCCGGTCATTGTCTCACCGCCTCAACAGTGCGCGTGCATGGTGCCGATGCCACATGATGTGGCGCTGTCGCCCCGCAGACTGCCGGTGTCCGAGTAACACCCGGTATCACTGCATAGGGCCGGTACATCCGCTCTGAGCGGACCCGGCGCTGACGCGCGCTGAGCCATGGCAGAGCACTGAGGTACATGGGACGTGCGGGATCTGGCCGTCGAGGGCGAGTCACGGGGACTGTAGTAACGGCGACCCGAGACGGAGAGGCAGGCAGGATCGAGCTGCTGGAGTCTGAGCACCTAGTCACTGCCCGCGACCCTGTGCATGGCTACCATCGCGCAGTGTTCGCGTCCCTCCTGTGGGCTGAGCCCGGTAGGGAGTTGTTCCTTGCACCACTGGTGGAGGCCGATCGAGCGTGATTTGCAAGTGGCTCGTGTCCGCACGCCTACGAGGTTGCATGGATGAGGGACTCAGAGCAGGGCGTTCCATGTGCATGGCGGGCGGGCTGTATGGGCTTCAAAACGTACTCTACCCCATGGCCATGCACTGGTACAGGGGTGGTGAGAGGCCCTCAAGCTTCGAGTGGGGGATGTGGCAATGCGCGGTGGGGACTCCATACATAGGGGCGTGTTTCTGTTGCGGGAGTGGGGATCCTGCGCAAGACAGTCAAGCGGGGTGGACAGGCGGTGATCGGTCGTGCGCGGCATTGACCCCGGTCCACGAGCGCTGTATGTGCTGGGCGCGATCGAGCCCGAGGAGCTCTTGTTTGGGACTGCGGGATTGCTTCGGCCCTACTCCATGAGCAGCACGGTGTCTCGCAGGGGCAACGTTACTGATACGACAGTTCCTGCAAGGCGTGTCATTCCCCGACCTGCCCATTGCATTATATAAGTGCGTGCATTGCGGGCGCTATGCAGTCCACATCGGCGGCCTCGAGCATCACATGCATATGGGCCTGCGCAAACATCAACCGTGCTCTTGCGGTGCGAGTGTCACGGAGGGTGTGACTGCGAGCTGAGGAGTTTTCCCCCGCTTGCGGAGGAGTTCAGGCACATTGGCAGTAAGGAATGCGGGGACCAGCGACTTAACTAACCTAAACTACTGCAGCTTCGTGGAGGAGTTGGCAGGGCGCACTCCAGTGGACACGCTGGGGCCCTGCTAGTTTTGGGCACTTAACGTGCCATATTATCCAAGTTTCCGGTGTTGATCGACTTTGACTGTTTCCTGTGCTGGATAGAGACGGCGGGGCGCACTCTAGTGGACACACTAGGGCCTTGCGGGCACCTGCATGCGTTCGCAGGTGCAGGGGAGGCGCACTCTAGCGGCCACGCTAGGGCTTCCCCCCTCTATACAGCCACTCCAGCGGCGGCCAGGGACGGCCACGTTGCATGGTCGGTTGGCTCACGGCGCGCCTGTATTTGAGAGGACGCGTACAACTGTCGGTAGTGAGGCGATGGATCAGATTCTTCTGGTGCACGCCCTCGCTTCTGAGCAGGGGGCCTGCACTGCATGCTGTGCCTCACCGTCGTCGACGCTAGTAGTACTTCTTAATCGTCATGTGATTACGCGCATCAGTCGCGCTGTAAGGCTGGGTTTCGGCTGGACGGGATACATGACTGGCCACCTCGTCGGCCGGATCATCAAGTTGTATGCATGAAAAATATTCCCTCCTGCTGACAGTCCCGATTGGCTATATAAAGAGTTGCCCTTGCGTGGCAAGTCTGGGGGGACCTGGTTTCCCTGGCCCGTTGGTGCACAAGGGCTGGGACATAGTACCCCTATGGTCAACATTTCATCAAGTTTGAGGCTGCTCAGGACCTCAGGACTGGTTGCGCGGGATTACATGGACTGTGCATTATTATGTGGATGGGATAGGGCACGCGGTGGCGCCCCTAAGGTGGCTCCAGTGGATCGGCGCGTCAACAACGGCGGTCGCTGAGATGGTTGTGAGAGTTTTATGACGGATGGCGGAATGATCCTGTCACCATGTTTCATGCTACTACGTCAGGGTTGGTCCTGTGTATCAACCTCTAGAGGAATTGGTATTACTAACCCGCGGGTGAACCGGGGTTGGGACATAGTACTCTTATAGTAGCTTACTTGTTTCCTTTCTATCTCTTGTACGGTAGGGACTACCGACCCCCGTGGGGGGGAGGAGTGTTACGTCCCGGCCCTTTTGGACGGACGTAACAATGGAATAAATTATGTAGTTTGACTTGTTGTCATGGTCCGTAGGACTTTGGGACTCATTTCGGGACTTAATTTGGGAATTGTCCCTTGGTCAGGACTTTTGTATGGAACTATGACAGTTTGGGTGATTCGGACCAGTTATTTTGGGCCTAGGTTGTTGTATGCGTGTATCTTCTAGGGGCCGGTGCAGTCGCGCCGCGCTGCGTACTTTATAGCTAGTTGAGATATTGTACTCATGCGTGGATTCTGTAGGCGAGGGTCGATGTCGACCCGAGGATCTTGTGTGGACTGCATGCTTTGGAAGGTCGGCGCCATGTCGGCGCCCCTTGCCAGCGTAGTGGCAGACCTAGGTGAAATTGGTCCGAGGACGAGAGTCTCGTCCTCTTGGTTTGATGAATGATAAGTGCGAATACGCCTACACATTAAACCTGGGGCAACTATCCATTTGTAATTGGTATTGCTAGCCATTATAAGTGTGTATTAATTAGCTTGGCATCAAGTCGCGGTGCCAGATTTCTCACGACCCCAGTTGTGAAGCGCAATCTGCATTAGGCCACCTTGAATCTTCCTAATTCCGGCATGGTAGATCTTTCGCTACGTGGCTCAGGCTAGGTGTGTCTGGGCTGGGACGTAACAGGTGGATGCCTTGGTAAATGGCTGGCCGAGAAGCTGGGAGCACAGGCAGCTGGAAAGGGTGGCTGGCTGGCTGGCTGGCTGGTCATGGTGGGTGGATGAGTACAAGGGTGGTCGGTCATAGGTAGATGTCCAGGTGGCTGGGTGATTGATAGGCTTTGGGGACTGCGAAGTGGGTGGGTTGTTGGATTCGTGAGTGAAACAATGGCACGGTATTGAGGGTGGTGGGTTGGTGGTTGGTTGCATGGTTATTAGGGATGCGTGTGGGTGGGTGGGTTGGTGGGTAGGCCATTGGTGGTTGGTGGCTGGTGGATGTGTAGATGACTATGTGGGTGGGTGGGCGAAGGGACGGGTAGATGGACGGGTGCGCGCACGGATATGGATGCGTGGATGGGTTAATGGTTGGGACCGTCTCCTATCGCGGGAGAAAAGGGCTATGCACGTTGGGGGTGAGGTAGGTGGCTGGCTGGCTGAGAAAATGCATGTGTGGGTGGGTCAGTGGGTATAAGGGTGTGGGGGCAGTGAGTGGTTGAGTGGTACTTAAGTAGGTGCGTGGGTGGGTCAAGGGTGGGCGGCCGCATGGGTGCATATGGGGCCAGCTGGCTGGGTGTTTAGGTGGTTGGGTGATTGGGTGGTTGGCTCATTGGATGGGTGAATGCCTCCTTATTACCTGATTGGTATGTGGGTTGCGCAGGTGCCTTGGTGGGTGGGTGGATGTCCAAGTGGGTTGGTAGGTGGTTGGGTGCCTAGGTGCACGCGTGGTTATAAAAGGTGGGTTAGCACGTGCGCAGCTGGCTGGGTGGGTGGGTCACTAGCTGGGTGGGTGGACGGGTGGGTGTCTAGGTGTACGGGCACGCGAGTGTGTGAGTAGTAGTTGTGTGGGCGGGTGGCCAGGTGGCTGCATGGGTGGGCGACTGCATGGGTGGCTCGGTGCGCACAAAGTGCAAGTGATGGAGACATGGGATATTCCAATGCCGTATCATGTGAGCATACGCCCGATTTCTGGCCTGCGCTGGTTGTCTCCTTGATAATAATAATAGTGTGCTGGTTGTCTCCTTGACATGATTTTTGGCCTGCGCTGGTTGTCTCCTTGATAATAGTAACATATCTGGTTGTCTCCTTGATATAAGGCCTGCATGCAATCTAAGCTCAATTACTAATCTGAATTGATATGACATGATTCCAAGTAGTAGTTAGTGTGAGTCGCGAGTTACACTCCTGTGTCAAAGATGCTAACTCATACTGCTACCACCCATATCATCATTAAATCGGAATAGCCAATGTCCATGAAATTATAAAAAATCAATGAATAAATATAAATGAATGTCCAGGCATAGTTGTCTCACTTCATGAATGAACGGAGATATGTTCCAAATTTAATTTTTTAATTTTAATATCAATGACACGGCATATTTTGAAAGCCAACATTAATTGAGAATGAACGGTTGTACCAATGCATGGTAATGCTAGCTGTCCGCTACTCAACCACTAATGGCCAACCATGACGGTTTTACAAATGCAGGCCTGGAAATTCTGCTAGTCAACCATGAATGGCCTAACATTTCCACAATCACTGCATACCACCTAGCTAACTAACTAAATAATACATGAAGAGAGCTAGGGTAGAGAGCTTAGACTAGAGTTGGCTTGATGTCGTAGATAGATTAGACCGGTAGGATTGTGTGTCCCCACCCATCCATCCATCGGGGTCAGAGTTCCATTATACGTAATACGCGGTTATACACACAGGGTCCGTATAAAGTAAATCAAGGTATAATACGGTATAGTACACGAACGTACGTGACCACTAGATTTGATGGTTTTCAGGGCTGTTTGAACCATTTCTCACTCACTGACATGTTTGTGACACTAATAAGCGTTACTAGAATACACAGTTGGCTCACTGGCTCACTGCCCTGCATACAAGGAATCGGGGTTCTTTGAACGGAGTTTCTTCTATACGTGAATGCGGGAACAAGAGGCCGCTGATTGAGCGGCTTATAGGTCGTAGTGTTTTCTCGTAGCTGTTTGGCTAGAGCTTTTGTGATTAGTAGATGCAGTATAGTGTGTGGTTGAAAAATGAATTAAATAAAATGTGCGTTCCGCGTTTGGGTTGATTATACCCGGGCGGAACGGGGCGTGAGGTGCAGTGCCCCTGAAAAGAACAACCTACGCATTATTTAATACTAGCCCTGCAGATTCGGGATATTCTACCCGGTCTGTACGGTTAGCGTCTTACTAGCATCACTGAACATAAGGGTTTAATGACGTCAGTTAGCTAGGGATAAGGGAGGTTTTGCAACTAAAAGCCGCTCTGGCTGGTTTTGTCGGCCTCTTTCTTTGCTCGTTGTCGTTGCGGCGGCAGCCGCAGCTATGGGTGCTGCGGAGCAAAATCCCAAAAGCACTGGTTGCACCGGCCACTTGGCCAGTGGTGAGACTTCCAGTTGTTAACCGGCCAGGCGTAGTTCCTCGCCCGGTTAACTAAAAGAAAAGAAAATGATTACCTCCGGTCCGCACCTTTTCCCCAGCTTGGGGTCTTTGGTGGGCCGGGTGCCGTGACAGGTGCTCAACTGTCGCTCGGTCGGCCCAGTGCGCGAGCTGGTGCTCCGTACCTGGGGATGCTTGCACCCCGGGTTGGAGCCGGATGGCTGGCACTGGCAACCCGTGTCTTGGTCCGCGGCCTGAGGCTTTTTCTTCGGAAATTGCTGCTGGCCAGCAAACTTTGCAATTGCCTTTCGCCGAGGGGGGGGTGGTTGGGGCTGGGGACGGCGATGGGAAAAGCGCCTAAGCTAGAAATTTTTTCCCCACGCATAGAAACCTCGGGGGGGGATGCGGTCTTGGCTGAACGGACTCTCGTTCAGCCAGGTGCCTGGCGCTGTGGCCTCGGGCAACTGGGCTGGCGGGGTCTGGGCTAGGTCCACGTTTTTTCTCGAAGCACCCCGGGTCTATGGGGAGACGGCCATAGCGGTATACCGACTCGGGGCCCCGAGAGGGGTCATGATAGGCTGGCCGTGCGCAATCGCAGTGCGAATGCGCTGGGCCTTTTTGGGCCTGGCCATGCATCCACAGCCGCCGGGCACACGCCTCCCGATGTGGGGGGGCTCCCGTTTTGCGGCAGGGCGGTCACTTGTGACAACGAGCAAGGTGGAGTGCGGCTTCAAGGGAAAGCCAGGGCGGGGGTGATTGGGCAACGTACTTCATGAAGGGCCTTGAACGGCGTGCCTCCGGGCATGTCAATTAGTGTCACATGTATGCTTCCACTTATTGTTTTAATGAAGATGCTGGTTTTTGTGGGAGCTACGTGGGACATGAATCGGGGTTCTTTGAACGGAGTTTCTTCTATACGTGAATGCGGGAACAAGAGGCCGCTGGATGAGCGGCTTATAGGTCGTAGTGTTTTCTCGTAGCTGTTTGGCTAGAGCTTTTGTGATTAGTAGATGCAATATAGTGCATGGTTGAAAAATGAATTAAATAAAATGTGCGTTCCGCGCTTGGGTTGATTATACCCGGGCGGAACGGGGCGTGAGGTGCAGTGCCCCTGAAAAGAACAACCTACGCATTATTTAATACTAGCCGTGCAGATTCGGGATATTCTACCCCCGGTCTGTACGGTTAGCGTCTTACTAGCATCACTGAACATAAGGGTCTAATGACGTCAGTTAGCTAGGGATAAGGGAGGTTTTGCAACTAAAAGCCGCTCTGGCTGGTTTTGTCGGCCTCTTTCTTTGCTCGTTGTCGTTGCGGCGGCAGCCGCAGCTATGGGTGCTGCGGAGCAAAATCCCAAAAGCACTGGTTGCACCGGCCACTTGGCCAGTGGTGAGACTTCCAGTTGTTAACCGGCCAGGCGTAGTTCCTCGCCCGGTTAACTAAAAGAAAAGAAAATGATTACCTCCGGTCCGCACCTTTTCCCCAGCTTGGGGTCTTTGGTGGGCCGGGTGCCGTGACAGGTGCTCAACTGTCGCTCGGTCGGCCCAGTGCGCGAGCTGGTGCTCCGTACCTGGGGATGCTTGCACCCCGGGTTGGAGCCGGATGGCTGGCACTGGCAACCCGTGTCTTGGTCCGCGGCCTGAGGCTTTTTCTTCGGAAATTGCTGCTGGCCAGCAAACTTTGCAATTGCCTTTCGCCGAGGGGGGGTGGTTGGGGCTGGGGACGGCGATGGGAAAAGCGCCTAAGCTAGAAATTTTTTCCCCACGCATAGAAACCTCGGGGGGGGATGCGGTCTTGGCTGAACGGACTCTCGTTCAGCCAGGTGCCTGGCGCTGTGGCCTCGGGCAACCGGGCTGGCGGGGTCTGGGCTAGGTCCACGTTTTTTCTCGAAGCACCCCGGGTCTATGGGGAGACGGCCATAGCGGTATACCGACTCGGGGCCCCGAGAGGGGTCATGATAGGCTGGCCGTGCGCAATCGCAGTGCGAATGCGCTGGGCCTTTTTGGGCCTGGCCATGCATCCACAGCCGCCGGGCACACGCCTCCCGATGTGGGGGGGCTCCCGTTTTGCGGCAGGGCGGTCACTTGTGACAACGAGCAAGGTGGAGTGCGGCTTCAAGGGAAAGCCAGGGCGGGGGTGATTGGGCAACGTACTTCATGAAGGGCCTTGAACGGCGTGCCTCCGGGCATGTCAATAGTGTCACATTTATGCTTCCACTTATTGTTGAAGATGCTGGTTTTTGTGGGAGCTACGTGGGACATGAATCGGGGTTCTTTGAACGGAGTTTCTTCTATACGTGAATGCGGGAACAAGAGGCCGCTGATTGAGCGGCTTATAGGTCGTAGTGTTTTCTCGTAGCTGTTTGGCTAGAGCTTTTGTGATTAGTAGATGCAGTATAGTGTGTGGTTGAAAAATGAATTAAATAAAATGTGCGTTCCGCGTTTGGGTTGATTATACCCGGGCGGAACGGGGCGTGAGGTGCAGTGCCCCTGAAAAGAACAACCTACGCATTATTTAATACTAGCCCTGCAGATTCGGGATATTCTACCCCCGGTCTGTACGGTTAGCGTCTTACTAGCATCACTGAACATAAGGGTCTAATGACGTCAGTTAGCTAGGGATAAGGGAGGTTTTGCAACTAAAAGCCGCTCTGGCTGGTTTTGTCGGCCTCTTTCTTTGCTCCCCACCCACCCACCCTTGTCTTGGTTGCCTCTATAGGGCAACGTACTTCATGAAGGGCCTTGAACGGCGTGCCTCCGGGCATGTCAATAGTGTCACATTTATGCTTCCACTTATTGTTTTAATGAAGATGCTGGTTTTTGTGGGAGCTACGTGGGACATGAACATGATTTTACTGTCGTTCAACAAAGTAATCATACACGCATGCCGCATGGAGTCTAGTGTCGCTGGGCCCACGATAAAACATCGCACACATGCACGTTGAAGACACTTACCATGCAAAGAAATACTCATTCATGCAATATAATATAGTAGGCAAATAATGTATGAGCCAGCTGTGCATCGTGCAAGTTGCTGCCCTTTGCAGTGAAAGCATACAGGCTCTGCCTGACCCCTGCATGCCGGTTAGCCATACCATATTGCTATACCTACTTTTTGATATAGGAAAAGAAGGGCCAAGAAACTGGGGAACAAATCGAGCTTCTACAATGCTGCACAACCACGCATGCCAATACCTGACTTCCAAAAGGTTTGCACAGCTTTGCTACCATCAAGTAAACAAAGAAAGCTGCAGCAATGATGTCCGCAATTCTCACAGCACAGGTCCGGTATGTGCTGCAGTCACGGTGCATTGATAAAGCGGCATCAACTTGGCTCATACGAGCTATCCTGAAGACTGCCTGAGCAGCCAAGGTAATCCACAAACTATCGTGGCGAATGGTTACACGAGCGGCCCTCTTTATGTATATAACAACCAAACCTTGACGGACCACTGAAACCGCGGCCGTCGTGACGCTTTGCAGTTGTAAAATATTCGAAGCCTCGGATTCGTGAGTACACGATAAAGAATAGACACCTTCGCACGGGGCACCAGAAGCCACACAGTCTGCAAGCCTACACTAATACTAACAAAGACCTGAGAGCCCTACAGCTGGCCTCAATCCGTACCACTAAAGGTGCAAATGAAAGCCTGCCCCATTTTCTGATGCTCCTTAAACTGCGCATCATCGTCATGACAACCAAGGCTGCGATTCTTGATGAAATTTTAGAGTGCCTGCCGCTTCAAATTTCGATATTCCCATAAGTTTGCTCACCTTCCAGTTAACGCTCACCTTCCTGTTAACTAGTGTCCATATCTGACCATGTCCGAGGCAAGGGCCATCAAATTTTGCACGCCTCCCAGCGCCTCCTAAGTATTTGCACCTTAGGAATACAGTACACCCACAGTACGCCCTGTCGGCTTTAAACAAGCCATGAGGCAAGTATTTTACTCCATTTAGGTACCCACCGAAAGTCGTATGTGAGCACGCACGTTGCACGTTTGGCGAAATTTCCCCTTGGATTAATACGAGTGCCTTAGTCTCCACCTTCCCTGCCTGCCCTGCCACGGAGGCAGGTGGTCACTATAACTCGCGGTTCCATCGTACGGTTACAGATACGGTCCATGACAACTCCTCGTACGGTGCGTGAAATCCCTCGTACGGGCGACAAAATTCCTTCATACGGTCCATGACAACATCCTACAGTTTCGGTTCTTTCAGTTTCCGTTACGCGATTTTAGGTACCGCGCTGTGTTTCGACGGTACTTGGGAACCGAAAAGGACTGAACCGGTCGCGAAAAATATAGTAACCCTCAAACACAGCCATTTTCGATGAGTGTGGTGGGGTATTGCTATGATGCGGAGGCCACAGCACCACCTCCCGCTCAGGAAACCCGCGCCATCGACGACCTTCTTGAGGGAGCCAGCCATTCTGCCGACACCACTACCGCCGCTCACAAAAAGCCGCGCACCACGGAAGCCACTTCCATGGACACCGAGGCTAACACCGCGCCTGCAACCCCATGCACCGCCTGCACCATCTGCTTTAACCAAATCTACAAGCCTCGGCACCCGCCTGCAACCGGCCGACCTTCCGGCATTTTTCACCATGCTGCTCGCCGACGTGCTACAAATCCTCAAATTCCGATACGACGCCGACGACATCATTCGCCATCCCAACACCGGCGCAGCTCATGCCTGACGGCCCTGATGAGTGGCTGACATGGGAAGACGCCCTGCAACGCACCCCCTGCCTCTTAACATGCTGCCCTGAAGTCTGCAACCCGCTGGCGACCATCGCTGCATGCCGCACCCGATGCCGCGGCCGACGCCGACACCCCTGCCGGCGCAGCCGACCCCGCTGAGCTACTGAGCTGCTGCGTGGCATGCAGCAGTCCCTCACCTCTGACAGACTGTGCAAGGTGAGCTCAAGTCCATGGCTGCTGCATCTGCTGCAACCCAAGCCACCAAGGTTGCCATGCATGGAATTAAAGGTGGCCCCAAGCCCATCACCACCACCTTGCATGACCGAATCCTGCATCCGCTCACTCCTTAACGAGGCCCTCGAGAAGCACGTGGGCCCCCTCGCTGCAGATGTGGCAGCTATGGGCAGCACGCTGGCTGCCGAGCTCCCCCTCCTCTTCACCATCTCCACCGCCAACCTCCACCCTCCTCGCCTAGCCCCCACCGCCACCACCCCCACCTCCGACGGCGCCATCACCGCCCTGCAGCTCCGCAACATCGACCAGCGCCTCAAGGACAACGCCATTCGCCATCGAGTGCTAGCTTGCAAAACACCGCAGGCCTCACCGCCCATGCAGGCGGTGAAGGACATTGCCGCCAAGCCAGCCCCCGCTGGGGCCCGCGGCTGGCGATGCCCCTCCCACCCAGACCTGGGCGGACATGCTCAAGCACCACACCACCTCCACCACCTCCACCACCTCCACCACCTCCACCACCTTGACGCCGTCGCAGCACAGCTCCAGCAGCAGACGCTCGACCTCCGCGATCGAGGAGGCCGAGCTCGCCAAGCGCAGCCTTCACGTCATGCATCGTCAAGAACTTCGGCATGGTGGAAGGTGAGAATTCCGAGAAGCTTGCACGTGCGTTTGAGAGAGAAATCCTTGGTCACATGGGCCTCCTTGGTGAGATCAAGCTGGTCGCCCACCGCCTTCCCCGCTCGCGGGGTAAGGCAGGGGCGCCCCCGCCTCTTCTCATCTTTGAGAACCCGGCGGACAAGATTTCTTTTCTCAGACGCCGCAAGCTCGGCTCGATCGAGAAGACTCACTTCACCCTGCATGGACGACTCGACTTGACCCTGGCGCATGCAGCAACAACGGCGACGGGAGCTATGGCCGACCTACCTCCAGGTCCGGCAGACCGCGGCGGGGAAGCCGGTTTACTGGAAGGGGGCGGCCATCTATGGCGGCCACAAGCTAGCCCTGGCAAGCGACCCCCGCGGCCCTGCAGCACCTCCAGACGCCCTGGCAGCTTACATAGGGGAATACAGCAGTAGTACTGTAGAATAGTAAGGCCTAGCCACCGTGGCCTTGTACATGTTACTACGCCTATTACGGGCCCCATACCAGCTGTTGCCTTAGCATTAATTAGCCATGCACATGTGTGCCCCTATGATGTGCCCCACACCAGATGATGCCTAGCTTTATTTAGTTATGATGTGCCCATGCAGAGAGCTATTGTACTGACTCTGCTGAGAAGCCATGCCCTAGCCATTGTTTAGCCATGCTGATCTTCCACTTCATGCCAGGGCGCCTTAATTGAGCTCTGTTTAAGACGCACTCGCCGGCCAGTATAATCGGTCACGGCTGAAACGCAGTATCGAAAAAGTTACGCACGTGACAATGAGCAGCTATGACGACTCCAAAAGCAAAACGGGGTTTGGAAAAGGAGCTTTCCGGCTCGAGCCGGATCCCAGCCCAACCCCGGCACTCGCCATCGTCCTTGCCCAGTCGACTGGGCCCGCAAACCCACCGCCAGCATACCCAATGATCGCCAAGCGCCTCGCCAGAGCCCAAGAAATTCTGCTACAAAACATCCATGCAAATGGCGACAGTACCTTGACTACGCAAGCTTTTCTTTCCGGCCGCGGCTTGCTGCGCCTGACCGACGCAGAATATGCGCCGAGATAGCCGGTGCATTACTACACACTGGAACACAAGCTCCGTGGGCCCGATGGGCCCATCCCCGCCGACAAGGTGGAGGAGTTCCTCGCCCAGCCAGAATTCAACCATCGCCTCGCCATCATCTTCAGCTTCTTCAAGCTCACTGAACGCGACCTCGTCGCTGGGCTCCGCAATCCACCGGCCCGGCCTGCCGGCAGCCGGCAGCCACACCGGCTCCCTCCCTCTGCAAGGATGACATCTGAACAGTGCTGGAGGAGCACGGGCCCTGGCCGCTGGCCGAGAAGATGACATTGATGACCACAGCGCTCAACACGGTGGAGGCAAAGGTCTCCATGCAATACGGAAACCAAGGTCGCACACAAGCTACCGACCTCAGCTCACGGCGCTGCAGACCACGGCGCAGGCATCTGAGGCGCATGCTGCACTCCTCTCCCGCCTCAACCAGGTGGAGGGAAAGTGCGGCGTCGGCTCATGAACGGAAGCTTGAAGCCATCACCGCCCACACCGAGGCCCTGCATGGCCACGCAGGTCCCACAGATAGCGGAGCAGACGGCCACCATCGCATCCCAGCCGTACCCCGGCAGGAAGCTGGCGACCTCCCGCCGCTCTCCTATGTATGCGAACCTGCTGCGGTCAGCGACCGCCTCAACCACCGACGCCATCACCACGAAGCTCCAGGAGCTGGAGCCGGGACCACCGCCAGGCCAACCAACGGGAGGCCACCGACCGCGCTCGCCGCGAGTGCGGAGTGGTGCTGCGTCGTTTCCCCCAGAAGCCAGGTGAGACGTCAACCTCCCTTGCCGACGAGCTCAAGGACCAGCTCCTTATCCTCGTGGGCCTGGTAGGTGAGGTAGAACTGCGTGGGTGCCACCGCCTTCCCCACTCAGTCACGGGACAAGGCGGCTCCCCCACCAGTCCTGCTCACCTTCCCCTCGCGTGAGCCGGACAAGCAGTGGTTCCTCTCTCGTCGCAAGAGGTTGCACGACCTCACCTGGACGCTGGACGACGACCTGAGGCCCCGCTCAGCAGCAGCAGCGACGCGACCTGTGGCCGGAATACCTCCGCCACAAGCTGGACCCCCAGAAGCCCAAGGTGTACTGGAGGGCCGGCGGGGGCCTGATGATCAACCTCAAGATGTGGACCCCCCCTGCGGGCTAGAATAGCTTGCATAATAGCCCTAGCTTGTATCCATTGGTACGGGTAGTCACTGCCGCCGTATATGGCAGCCATGCTTAGAATGTTTGCCCAGCTGCATGTGCCAACATACCTAGTCACGTGCACCGCTAGCGCACGGTACACCACCAGCCATAGCCTTAGCCTAGTCCTAGTACAGCCATGCTACGTCCTGGCTATGCCCCGATTACTTGCCCAAGCTCCTTGTTATGACATGCTCACATGTGTCTTATCAATTGCACCCACAGATCCTGCCGGATCCTTTAGCATGTCCGATTGCAGCTGTGGCATGCCTTTGGCATGAAGGAGAAAGGGGGTCTCTGCCCTTTCTCCTGTTGTGCACACACAGGGATTAAAAGCACTTCGGTGCTCCGTGACTCCCCAACGGGAGCACGAGTTTAATTAATTAATCAATTAATTAATTAATTAATTAATTAATTAATTAATTAATTGAGCTCTGATGAGCCATTAAATTAAAATTAAATTATAACATGCCTCCGTTGGGAGATCATGTAGCACATATTCCTTGATGGATGGTGGAGTGGAGAGAGCCGCGTAATCTAACTAACCTAACGCTAATCTACCTAGTCTAGAAAAATCCTAACTACCCTACTCATCAAAACGCCTCCTCCTCTTGGGGGGAGCCGGTGGCTTGCCCACAGGGTCGGGCGTGTGAGCCTTGACAATCTTCTGCCACCGCGTCTTGTTCTGCATGGCAGTCCAAAGAAGGGAGAGAGAGTGGATGCGGTATTCAAACTGGGCTGGGACCAGTAGGTCTCTCCAGCAACATCTGGTGTAGTTCGTGACATGTTTCCCTACCCTTATGGGGATGCCCTTAGGGCCATGGTGGTGCTGGTGCACCCAGAGCTTGTGTAGTTTACACCCTACCCTTGCAGGAAGTAGCCCAGAATGTATTAAAAGCCATATGCCCCTTCTCAGGGATATGTGCTACATACAAGTTCCCAACGGAGTTATGTTCCTAATTAATTAATTAATTAATTAATTAATTAATTAATTAATTAATTAATTAATTAATTAATTAATTAATGGTTGTATTGCACCCACAACGTGCGCTGCGCCCCGGCACCCTGCTGTGGAGAGAGCGCTCTGTGGCCTGCCCATGCACTTAATTGTGGCAGTACGAGAGAAGTTAGGGCGCCCTCCCTCCTCATTGTGTGTAGGGGTTGAAGGTTCCTTAATGAACTCTGTATTGGAACCCACGTGACGCAGTCACGTGCTAATTAGTTAATTAATTAAGTAAGTAAGTAAGTACTTGCGTGTCATGCGCAAAGGCATGCCACGGAGTACTATGCTAATCTCATTAGAAAAATAATTACACAAAAGTTTAAACAAATATCGTCTGCATCATCCCCCAACCGTTAAGCACTAGATGGGGATGTAATCCTCATCCGAGCTGTCCTCTACTGTAATGGCAGACGAGGCGGTAGTGTAGCGGCTATCCTCAGGACCAATAACCTCCACCTGCGGACTTCTACCCGCATTAGTTAATTAATCAACCAATTTGCATTAGTTAATCAATATAGTATCTAGGTCACACCAGTAATTGATTGCAATAAATAACAAAAATAAATATAGGCATTTCAATGCATGGAATGGTAACCGTAATTGTACTCTCTCAGATCTCTAACAGTTCATGCCGCTGCGAACGACATGCGGCACATCTGGAACCTCTGTTGACAAATCGTAAAACAAACCAAGCAAATTGCCACCACACTCCCGGGCAGTTAGCCTCGAAACACACGCCCTGATCAAGCGAGCTGTTCCCAGCCCCACCGTCTAGGTCACCTAGTCAGCCGTAATTCCCATGAACAAGGCTACACATTTCCATCTCCATTCATATTCATCATCCTGAATGCTCGAAAACGCCGAAAAGATATCGGCAGGCTCGAGCTACCACGGTCCGGATCCTCCCGATTTCTGGCCTGCGCTGGTTGTCTCCTTGAAATCGCCACCACACAATAGAAATAAAAATTTGTGGGTGGGCCTCACATAACAGGCAACGACCCTGGCTGGACTAGACAGGTCGGACCACCTAAGCCATGGTAATAATCGATCATGGTCTCACGGAAGCTGCGGAACACTGCACGAGGCGAAATGGCAGCCGCAAGCCTGTCCGCAAGACATGATTATTACGGTCTCCTAGGAGACCGTAATAATAACAATACCTAGCAAGTCCTCTCCATTCAGGACTTGAGCCCCCCAAGCAAGAAATAAACCGAGAAATTCTCGTCCACAGATGCCCCGTAGCGGGCGCGAAGGTCACGCTCCAGCTCCCGCCAGCACACCCAGGCATCCTGCTCGGCACCGGGGGCCATCGCCGTGAATTCCATGCAGACACGGATAAGCATGTTCGCCAGAATCGGGTTCATATCAAACTCCCCAATCTCTCCTAACAGCCGACACAACTCCAGGCTGTCTTTGAGAGCCGCCTGTTGGCCATCTCCCTTCGCCTCACCCACGGATGGGTGAGCCCCACCAATTGAACCAGCGAGATCGCTCCTCTTTTCTTCTCTGGTCCTGGTATCAGCAGAACCGGAACCCCCACAACCAAAACCACCATAACCCAAACCACCACCATGACCTGGACCCTTGCCCCAGAACGCGGGGTCCCCAGTGAGCGTGTACGCGCCCAACAGGAGCGAGTACAGCTGCCCCCACACCACATCGTGGTTCGTCATCACCTGGCCGTCCCACTCTGGGGCATAACTCAGCCGCTGCAGCGACCGCAGCAGGCTCCCGCCCTCCTGCAGCAGCCGCGACCGCCAGCCCGCTATGAGCGCTCGGAGTGCTTCCGGTGCCGGGTGGCGCGGTGCGCAAGCATCGGACACTGCAACACCTTCCCAACATGCGGCCACTGTATGTAATTCCGATTCTTGTGATGTTCTCCTACCCTGACCGATCGTCTGCCTAGGGGGTACCGCTGCTGGCGACATGTCTTGGACCACCAACGTGTCATGGGCCATGGACATGCCCTGGCGAATGCATGTGACGCATGCCAGGAGCGACCGCAGCTCCCGAGACGCCACCTGCGCAGTGACCAGCGCCTCCTCATGCATGTTGTCACGCTCCGTGTCAAACAGCTGGTTCGCAAGCGCGCTGCCCGACGCCGCCAAGGGGGGCGCCAGGGTGTGGCCCAGGGATGACGACGCGGCCGACGCGGGCGCATGGGGGGCTGGGGGCGCAGGGGACAACACCTTCTCTTGTTGCTGTTGCTGCTGCTGCTGATCGGCAACACCATCGCCATCAGCTGCGGTGCCGGTGGCTGCTCCTGCAAGCCTGGCCGCTCCCTGTCCCTTCGCGCCCCTGCCGCTGTCTTCATTGACATCAAGGCCACCTCGCCTTGTGGCCTCACCGCCACCATTCCCGCCACCATCCCCGCCACGATCCCCGCTGTCCTCATCGCTGTCATCCTCATCATCGCTGTCCACCGTCCACCGGACCCACCCCCACAGCATGCGCAGGAAGGTCGCGTCGCCCGCGAACCGCCGGCTCAGGAACGTGAGCGCGGATGCGAGCGTCTTGTCGGGCTGAGTCAGCACGACCACGCACGGCGGCGGTTCATTTGCCTCCATCGCTGTTGCCTCCTCATGCGAGTGACCTTTCTGCTGGCAGCCGGGCATCGTGAAGGACCGCCACGATGATGATGGTGCCGTACTTGCGTCCGCCTCGTTGCTTCTTGCATCCGCGTCGGCCTGCGCCATGGCGGCATCCATTGCGGCGGCCATGCGCTCACGTATGACGTTCGACTCGTCCTCGAGCAGACGAAGCGCCGCCGCCCACGCACGCAGGACAGCCGAGCGGAGGTGGGAGGAGGGTGCTGCACTGATGCTGGTGTAGGGCCCGATTGGGGCCTTGCTGGCGTTGCTGGCAGGGGTGCGTTGGGATGGGTCCCGGGCAGGATGTGGGGTGGGCGGGCTGGCAGCCAGGTTCACCAGGAAGAGCAGCCTGTCACCGAAACAGATACGATTGGCGGGGTGCGGTCATTGGGAAATAAATTGTCCTTGTTAGCGAAAGTGTTGTGAACTTGTTCGTTGACTTGTTACTGGATTTTTTATTTGGACTACTATTAATTAATTAATGAAGAACATACCTCCATGGGGAGGATATGTAACACACATCCCTGAGAAGGGGCATATGGTTTTCAATACATTCTGGGCGACAACCTGCAGGTGGTTGGTGTAAACTGCCACCTACTCGGGGTGCACAATTGAGGTGCACCTGCACCACCATGTATTCCAGCAGCTGTGCATATTGCGGACATGGGGTGGAAGATGATCATGGCTAGGCAATGGCTTGGGCATGATGGCGTCTCAGCAGAGAGTGGCTCTCTGCATGGGCAAAGCATGGCTGACTCATAGCGGATGCAGTAAGGCTGCCCCATGGTCCAGAGCCCACAGATAGGCTTGGAACACACACATTTAGAGGCGCCGGTTTGGGAGAATATAAAGGCCTCTCCCGGAGCCTGAGGGGTTTTAGGGGCATTCCCAGGGTTACCCCACAACCCCCTGGACTACTATGGTTACCATGAAATATCGTCATGCATTACCTGTAAACTAGGATCCATCAAAATACCAATCGATGTGCCAATCAATCTACCAATCAGTGCACCAGTCGATGTACCAACCTATGTACCAATTGACGTATGGGGCGGTGCAGTTGCGGTAAAAGTAGATCAAGAGATAGCTGCACGGCATTCAATGGGGTTTACACGTGCACGCTGGCCCTCGCGGGTTCCTCAGGGCTCATGTGTGGGCCGCCACAGCACATGTGTTTGGCCATGCATGCACGTGTGAGTGTGCGTGTGTGAGAGAGAGTGAGTGAGTGAGTGAGTGAGTGAGTGAGTGAGTGAGTGAGTGAGTGAGTGAGTGAGTGAGTGAGTGAGTGAGTGAGTGAGTGAGTGAGTGAGTGAGTGAGTGAGTGAGTGAGTGAGTGAGTGAGTGAGTGAGTGAGTGAGTGAGTGAGTGAGTGAGTGAGTGAGTGAGTGAGTGAGTGAGTGAGTGAGTGAGGGAGAGGGAGAGGGCAGGGGGAAAGACTCGAGGCTATCACGGGCTGGCCAATTATGCTGTGCCATGCTGGCTGGCGAGAAATGCCATCACGCATTAGTTGGGCAGCAGGCCAGCATGACAGCATGGTACCACTGTGAAGCTCTGCTTGTAGTGAAACAGTTTAGGGTTTATGAGGACTATGAGAGAGCACCCGTGTTCAGGCTCTGCTTGTCGCACACGCGTCGATGGGAGAACACCAGAGCTCAAGGCATCTCCTCACACCTGCCAGCCACCGCCGCTACCTAAGGGGCTGCCTTGCGAAGCGCTGGTGCAACACACGGGCTGGCCAGTGGTGAGTGGCCAGCCAACATGCCTGGGCTACCCACGTACCGGCTGGGCCACCCGCGCTGAACCGGTTTGGCAGTTGCTTGGTACATGTATACTACCCTATTACCCTACTACCCTATTACCCTATTACCCTATTACCCTATTACCCTATTACCCTATTACCCTACTATCTTACGATCAAGTAGACGGCCATGGTGCTAGAGGGGTGTGCCCCCCCCCAAGCCCCGGTCACGCTGTCATGTAGACTACACCGCCAGCTTGAGGTTTAAGAAGGGCCCGGCCGATCCGGGGCTGCGATCTTAAACCTGAAATCGAATCCAGGGCTGACAATCTTAATCACCAGCTGTACGCGCACGTACTCCCCCTCCCGTACCACTGACCGCTACTGAGCAGCCTGTGCCTACTAGTGGTGCCTACTTTAAGATCTTTTTTCCTCAAACCAGCCCTGCGATCTTAAACCAGAAATTCCAAAATCAAGGGTCTCAAGATTTTCAACCTCAAGCTGGCGGTGTACCATGGTACTAGTAATAACACTCCCACGTTCCTGCTGGCCACCAGTAGGTCAGGAGACAAAAGACACAAGAAGCTGGGACCTACTGTTTGTCTACAGCCCTATACTGGTGATATATCGGGCCATTCTTGACATATTCCTACGGTGCTATTTTATGCCGCCACCTACCGGCTGGCCACCAGCGCGTCGGCTGCCGCCATCCGCACCGGCTCCTGCTCGCCCGCGTCGCAAGACTCCTCCACCACACAAAGGATGCGGGCCAGCGCACTGCTGACCTCATCGTGACGACCCCTGGGGACATTACCATCATCAATACCATCAGGCGCCGCACACGAGGGCGACGCCCCAGCGTCTGCCAGCAGCGCCCACGACCGCAACAGCAGCAGCGCACAGGGTCCCAGGCACCGTACAGCCTCTGCGCGCACCTGCACGGCGGGGGCGGCCCGCAGGAGAGCCTCCACAGATGCCAGCATCACCCGCGCGCGCGCGGGTGTGGGAACGATGGCATTCCCTGGCCCCCGCACATGCGAGGGGGTGGGATTCCCCAGCGCTGGCGCATGCACACGCTCTGCTGCAGGGGATGGTGACGTCACCCGACCGGCATCACTCGCGCTGGATCCTCCCGTGGTTGAACCCCCCTTGGCCCCATTTGGACTTGGTTCAACGCACGGGGAACCGGCGCCACCCCCCTCCCAACCGGATGCATCCATCATGACCATCCCCTGAGGAGAGAGGTCTTCCCACGGCGCCCCCCCCGTGGTGACCCCTCTTCCCCCCGCCACTGCCTCCTTGCGCTGCCATCCCTCCCATCCTTGCTCCGCCAGCCGCTGCCCCCACCGGAAGAGTAGCTGGAGCGCACGCCGTTGGCACTTGTGATGCCGTTCGCCGTCACCGCTGCCCCAACCATGGAGAAGAGGGCTGTTGGAGACTCCAGCAGATGTCACCGAGGCTGACTCTGCCGCCACCACCGCTGCCTCCCCCCCCAGCGTGTCAAGCACAGCGTCCATCGCTGCCCTCACGTCCAGCACACGGGCGAGCGGGGCCAAGGGGGCAGACGCCAGTGCTTTCAGCGAGGCAGCACGCACGTCGTACATCGGATGGCACAGCAGCTGACCCAGCTGCGCTTGTGGCGTGTCACTGTCCTCCGGGGCGAATGGGTAGGGCTGTGATCCCTCCTCCGCGGCTGCACCATGCCGCACGCCCTGCGAGCCACCCTCCTCTCCGGGTGAGATCGGTTGTTGGGGACCCAATTCCCCAGCTCCCTCCGGGACAGCTGCCATACCCTGGGCAGCCATCGTGTGGGCATCCACCACCTGGGCACCTTCCCTTTCGGCACCCGCCACGCTTGCATCCGTCCCTTTGGCACATTTGGCTTGGGCACGCGCATCCACCCCAGCTGTCCCACCCATCCCTGCCAGCGCCTGCCCCCGGCGCACCCACCCGGCGACCAGCACCACCGCAGCCGCGCGTCGCAGCAACGCGAGTGAACCATCCGCGGGGGCCACGCTACCCAGGGGGCCGAACAGGGCCGATCGCGCGGTGGCCTCTGCCAGCTGCCACAGCTGCGTCCCCAACAAGAGAGAGTCCTCGACGTGGGGATCGACGTCGAGTTTCCCGATATCGGCACCGGGTGGGGTCACGGCTTCTGCCATCGCATCGACCAGGAACAGGAACTCCCGGACAACCATCGGGCAAGGGCAACGCGCCAGCTGGCCCACGCCCCCTGCCGCCTCCGCCGTGAGGATGGGCATCAGGGGCGCGATGACACGAGTGCGCGCGCTGACGTCCGCCATGGCCCGCACGTTGCCCTGGGTGAGCGACACCAGCTGAAGCAGCGTGCCGTGGAGGTCATTGTAGGGTAGCCGCGGGGTAGAGTGACCGTGGTGAAGAGCCGTTTCACCTCTGAAACCCGTGCTTGTGCTTGGGTTCGCGCTGACGTTGTGAGAAGTGTCATAAGCGGCGTGGTGAGTGGCGCTGTACGTGGGCAGGCGCCGCGCCAACGCCAGCATCATCGGCCCGACCTGCCTCTCCGGCACCAGCGGGGACAGCGAGCGTGCTGCTAGCCGCCGCACCGCGAGTGGCCGCTGCACCGCACACATCTGCACCAGGGGGATGAATGCCGCCGGGGAGAGGGGGTCGCTGTAGCCACCGTGGTCACTATATGCCCCGCCATCCCCATCGCCCATGGCACTCAAGGCGCCGCCAACAATACCTTCTCCGCCAGCGTTGTCGCGGTTGCTAGCGTCAGGAAGACCTGCGGTGGAGGATCCACTTCCGCTGGCGTCGGTCACGCTAGAACTATTTCCTGCATCCCCGCCGGCACCAGCCGAGGCAGCCGCGGAGGTGGACAGCCCGCTGGGGCGCAGGCGGGAGAGGATGACCAGTACCTGGAACAAGCTGGTGTCTGCCAGGCCGGCGGGAGGGTGAGCCGGCGCTGCGTTCGCCGATGACGTCGTCACTCGATCGGAGCTAGCGGCAGCAGATGAGGACGCGACATCGTGTGGGGAAGACGACCCCCCGGTGCACGGCCCTGAATGCCCATGGGAGCCCTTTGTGCCGGAACCCGCGCCGAGTGTGGCAGCACTACCGCATGCTTTCCCCGCCGGGGAACAAACGGTGCCAGCAGCAGAAGTGACCGTGCCATGCGTGGGGTCCTGGAGCGAGTCGTACGCCCTGGCCAGCCGCAGCAGCAGGTACGCGTGCAGCGACGGATAGCGGTGGAAGAACTCGAACCCGGTGATGCTCTTGCGGATGCCAGAAGAAGCCGCCGAAGAGATGCCGCTGCTGGCGTCACCAGGAGTGAGCCCCCCGGCGCCAGAGAAATGTCCCCATAGGTCGGTCGCGGATGCCAGAAGCCGCCAGCTGAGACCTCCCTTCCCAGCCCCCAAGGCGGCGGCGGCCCCCCCGTTGCATGCCGAGTGGTTGAGGTACCCGACGGTGCGGGTGACCAACACGGTGAAGAGCTGCGAGGCGGCGTTGCGGACCGCCCACGAGGGGGAGGAGGAGGCGTCCATCGCGGCGACGAGGCCGGGGGCGAAGAAGCGGTGGGTGTCGGCCGTCAGCATGGTGTCCGCAAACGTCATCTTGAGCACGTTGAACGCGTGCACCTGGGCGACCAAGGAGGGGGCGGCGGGGGGGGTGGCCAGCACCAGGGGGGGCGCAACACCTTGGGAAGCCGCGGCAGGGGATGAGCGTTTTGCGACACCCGAAGCGTGCTCGTTAGATGATGGGTTACAAGTCGCTGCATTGCCAGTGTGACCACCCGCACCCGTCACCCTGCTGGCTCCCTCTCTCTCCCCTGCCATCCCACTGTCCATGTCTTGGCAGCCAGATGCTTCGTCTTCCTCGCCTTGGCCCTCTTGTTCCGTCAACTTGTCTCCCAGCGCCTGCCCGTTTGCCACCGCCATGAGCATCTCGGTTGCGTGAGCCAGCATGCGCTTGGGGCACGCGGACGGCTCCGCCAAAAACAGCGCCAGGAACGCATACGGCACCCCCGCGCTGCGCCGCAGGACATCATCCGTGTCGCCCCCCCCCTTGCTGATGCGCGCCAGCACCTGCCGGCACCACGCCATGGGCATCGCGCTCATCGCCGCGTGGTTGCTCTCCAGCAACCGGCGGCAGAGCAGTGAGAAGCCCTGCTGCGTCTTGTCCACCGCACCATAGTGCTTCATGGCCAGCAGCAGGCGCAGGAAGAGGGCACCCATCGAGTCCAATTGGGACATCTCCAACAGGCCCCCTTGGTCCTCATCCCCGCCGCCGCCGCCGCCTCCTCCTCCTCCTCCTCCTCCTCGAAGGCTGCTTCCAAGGCCGCTACCACTACTGTCCACCACCGCATCATCTCCCCTGCTAGCAACTGCCACCGCAGTAACCCCCCTGCTAGCACCTGCCACCGCTGTAACCCCGTCAGAGACAGACACGTCTGCCACCGCGCTAGGGCCCCCTGCCGAGGGGACAGGTGGCGGCGCGACGAGCGGGCACGTGGACGCGAGCGTCCCCATGAGCAGCGACACCTCCTTGATGCACATCCACGAGGCGACCATGACTACCTGGGACTGGGAGCTGCCGCCACCTGGACCCCCCTGGCCGCGATCACCCTCCCCCGTGCCCCCCTCGTTCCCATCCTCGACATCACCGCCTTCACCATCATCGTCACCACCCGCGGCAGCAGGATCGAATCCCACTGGACCCTGCCCCGCCTCGGATGACATCAGCGCCGCTGATGTCACGGGGCCGCCGGGCCTTTCTGTCGAGAACGCTTTTGCCGCCACCGCACCCAACGCGACCTCCGACACGTCCGTCAGCATGACCACGAGCCGGCCGAGAAGCACCCGCAGCGTGCCCTGGATGGCGGCATAAACGGGGCGTGGCTCGGGGCCCAGCCTCGCATCGGTCAGGAAGTAGCGGAGCGAGAGAAGAAGGCCGTGGACGAGGCCCTTGCGGCTGGCGGCCGGCACGTCACGCCGCGCGGATGCCAGCTCGTGGTCGAGCCAGGCGAGCGCATTTGTCAGAAGCAAGCACAGGGGGGAGGATGCGGCTGCGGATGCTACGCTCATGGAAGAGGAAGCCTCTGGGGATGAGGATGCTATCGCCGGCACAATGTCGCCTGCTGCCACTGCTGCAGGTTCCAGTGCTGCAGGTTCCGGTGCTGCTGGTGCTGCTGGTGCTGCTGGTGCTGCTGGTGCTGCTGGTGCTGCTGGTGCTGATGATGAGGGAGAGGAGGACGATAGTACATTCGCCAGCATCGCTGCCCCCTCGGCCGCCAACCCAGCCGTGCTGCCAGGGAGGGCCGCTGCCGGCTCTGGGTGCATGACCACGCTCCACCCGCGCTCCAGCACATACTTGCGGAACAACACGCGCAGAACGAGCGCCCCCGCGTCCGCCTCCCGTAGCCGCGGGTACTGCGTGAGCCGCTTGGCCCAGCGGAGCAGCGGGACGAGATCGGCCGGCGTCGCGACACCTGGCAGTGGTGAGGGCAGCGCGAGCAGCAGGGACGTCGCCAGCTGGCGCAGGCGGTCCCAGCTGTCCGTGACGGCGACGAGGAGGGACAGCGTGGACGACCGCGTGAAGCTGGAGGCGGAGTAGGGGGTGAAGAGGGGGTCTGTGGCCTTGCTGGATGTAGTACTAGTGTCCGTTGTCTTGGAGCATGTTGCGCTAGTGGCAGACAGCTCCTCGGCATTGCGCGGGGCTGACGCAGGCTCCGACACAGACACAGTGCCGGCAGCCTTGGAATCAGTGGTCTTGCAGGAGGAATTGGCTGCTGGCTCCCCAACGGGTCCCTCACCGGCCACCATGCCCCCCTCGCCTGCAATCCCTGCCGCCGACACCGGCCAGATGGCCAGCATGGTCGCGAGCAGCTCCATGGACAGCAGCCGGCGCTGGTAGTTGCCGCCGGGGTAGAGGCAGGCCCAGAGCAGGCGCGCCATCCATGCGAGGAAGCAGCGGAGGGAGGCGAGCGACGCGCACTCTGCTGCCAACGCCACGGGCAAGCTGGACAGTATCGCTGCTGTCTCTGCCGCTGCCTCTGCCGCTGTCTCTGCTGTTGCTGTTGCTGTTGCTGTTGCTGTTGCTGTTGCTGTTGCTGTTGCTGCTGCTGCTGGTGCTGCTGCTGGTGCTGCTGTTTCTGCTGCTGCTGCTGCTGCTGCTGCTGGTGGTACTGGCGCTGGTGGTGCTGTCGCACCTGCCACTGCACCTGCCACTGCCCCCGTCGCTGAGCTTGTGACTGCGCTTGTCGCCTCAGTCTCCAGCGCCCCCAGCACCGACGCCAGCTGGCGCTCGTCCACCCCCCGCGCGGCCGCGCCGCGCCGAATCCTCACGAGGGCTGCGCGGCTGCCCGTGTCGGCGCGCAGAAGAAACTTGTTGAGAGCGCCCAGCCACCGCTGCCGGGTCCCGGAGACGGAGCAGCGCAGGCCCAGGGGGAGGGCCGCCCGCAGCAGCCGTAGCTCCGTCGCCGATGGTAGCAGCGTGGTGCGGGGCGTCAGGCACACGAGCTCCAATGCGTCGAGTCGCAGGTGGTCGCTCGCGTGGGTGAGCGCCGCCAGCAGCAACCGTTCAGGGACGGACGGCAGGCTGTGCGCCCTGGGCCTGGGTAGGGGGGACAGCAAGCCGGCATGACCAGGGGATGATCGCTCCCCTTTACGAGAGCTGGGAAGGGGTGGTGTGGGAGATGGGAGCCCTTTGAACGCAGACCGCAGCGTGTCCGGTGGCCGCGACTGGTTGCCCTTGCCGTTATCCCCCACGGTACAGCTTGCACGCCCTTCACCCTCCCCCTTAGGGGCACCCCCATCCATCTCCCATTCGCCCATCGTTGCATCCCCTTCATCCTTCCCCTCTCCCCCCTCGGTGGCCCCCTGACCTTCCTCGTTGTCCACGGGCAGCGTGTCTCCAATCAAATGCAGCGAGCGCGCGACCTTCATCACCGCCACCAGCGCCGCCATGTGTCGCTCGACACTGGCCGATGTGATTACCGGCGCACGGCACACACCCTCATCGTTGCCGCCCCGTTCGTCAACACAAGCCCCTGATTCGCCGCTGCCGTCTCTGCCACCGCGCTCCCTGCCGCTAGCACCCCTGTCACCCATCTTATCATCACCACAGGCACCCGTGTGCGCTAGCCCGTCACAGGCCCCTTCATCCCCACACAACCCCACGACAAAGCGCCCGCCTTGTGGGGCTGAAGTTTCCCTGTGTGGCCGTTTGGGGGACTTTCGGCCCAAGGGTCCGCACCCAGCCGTGAGGTACGCCAGCAGCGCCCGCAGGCCCTGCTGTGGGTCCATCCCCAGCACTACAGTGACCGCGTACAAGCTCACGTTGAGCCGCAGCTTGGGGCCCGCAAGGAGGCCCAGGAGGAGGGGCGGGAGCCAGAATTGCCGCCAGACATCGTCGCCATCCAGCGCGGTCGCTTGCTCTGCCGCCTCGGGTGGGAGGGAAGCGTGTAGGGAAGCCGTGGTGGAACCCGCGCGTCCACTTGTCGCTTCTGGGGCAGTGCTCCTTGGGGCACCGACAACTTCTTGCGGGCTCGTGAACCCTGCCTGTGCAACCACCCAAGGGTTGACAGAAGCTCCATCGGTTAGGGAAGGTCCATGGATTAAGGAAGGCCCGTTGTTGGGACCATGTGGAGGTCTTGAGGGGGTGCCGTCCGCCAGGTCCAGCACGGACACTGCGCGGGTGGGGCCCAGCATGGCCGCCATCCCTGCAGGGTCTTCCCCACACTCGCGCCGGAGCTGCTCTAGGAACGCCTGCAGGAAGGCAGACGCGGTGCTGCACACGGGGTCATCGCGCAGGGCCAGTGTGACGGATGCCAGAAAAGAACAGGGGCCAGAACGGCACGCCGAGAGGATGTGATTCGGGACAACGCTGCCTCCCCCACCGGCATCCATCAACATGGGGGCTAGCACTTGGTGACCGGCCATCAAGGGGCCAGCCAGCGAAGCCGCGGTCATGCTGGGCTGTGCGAGGGGAGCCCCTTGTCGAGCAGGCTGGGATTCTGTGCTTGGAGTCATGGGGACAGCGTGGGCGGTCGATGCGGGCAAGCCGGTTGATGGACCAGATAATGGATGGGATGATTGGTTGGATGAGTGACTGGGGAGAGCGCAAGGTGGCGCCATGCCCGGCGATGTGGCACTTGCGGGGAGGCGGTCCTCGGAACCTGCCGTGGGCGGCTGCTGCGTGGGATCGTGGGAGACGCTGGCATAAGCGTGCAGCATCCCTTTCGCGCCGATCCGCGGCACCAGGAGGGAGAGCGGCGCATACTTCCCCTTGCGGTGGCTGTCCAGCGCAAGCAGGTCGCGCGCCACGCCGATGAGGAACGTGGACGAGGGGGGAGGCGATGAGGGTGAGGGGGGAGGTTGCGAAGATGAGGTACGCGCAGACGAAGGCAAAGATGCGGAGGTGGGTGAAGGCATGGCGGGCGGGGCCCCCGCCTCGTTCACGCAAGCCTCCCTGCTGCGTGCATCCACCGAGCGCGCCTCGTTTGCCAGCATAACGTCGATGAGCGCGTCAAACACTGCCTGCGCCGCACGCACCTTCTGTGACAGCGGGTCCTCCAGGTTCTCCCACACGATGCCCAGCAGGCAGGACACGGTGGCCGTGCCCGGGGACAGCATTACATGGGCACCCGCGCTGCTGGCAGGGGATGGCATTAAGCTGGCACCCCCAGTGTGTCTTGTGCTGGCAGGGGCCAGCATTGTGCTGCCACCCGCATCGCCCGGAGCGTGTGGGGATGTACTGCTGGCATCCGCGGAGGCGACAGGTAGCAGCTTTGTGACAGGATCCATGGACGCAACTGGGCCATCGGTGGCGGGGAGGGCGCCACCAGCACCACCACCACCAGCAGCCTCACCACCACCACCACCAGCAAACGGGGTACTGCTCGCGCCACTGCTCACATCAGCAGCAGCGGCACCACCACTACCGGCGTCGCGGCGGCCACTCCCCCTGGGCTTTGCCCCCCGCAGGCTCTCGTTCATCTTGATCAGGCACAGCTGCATGCCCGTCAGGCAGTGGTACTTGCTGTGAACGTCGGGCGAGCGCGCATAGGCGGCGCACAGGCGGGGGAGGATGCCATCGGAGAGGAGCGTCCAAGGGCGCGCGGGGGGGGTTGCCTCAACGGTCGCATGTCGACTACAAGGACGAGGGGGCGCTAGCGAGCCTCCTAGCCTCTCCTTGCCAGCGATGGCTCTCAGGGGGTCGTCCCCAGTAGTGCTACCCCTTGAGGAGTCGCCCTCCACCGTGATCATGCTGGAGGGGCCACCCGTAGCAGTGATTCCACCGCAAAGGTTGCCCTCACCAGCACCAACACGGGAGGGACCGCCCCCGCCCCCGCCCCCGCCAGAGCGAGTGCCTTGGCTCCCCTCAACCCCGCCCCTGCTCACGCGCCCACCCCTGACCGCCCACGCGCCCAGCGGGCACCCCAGCGTCTCCCTGGACAGTGTCGTGGTGATGCCTCGCAGCATGCACACGCGGCCGAACGGGCTGAGTCGGCCCGCCTGCTCCGCCAGCGTGGTGCCGGTCGCCGTCACGATTGCATGCTCCGCCAGCGACACCCACGCGGCCGCACAGCCGGGGGGTGCCGCTTCTGCAGGCCCTGCCGCCAAGGGCGATGGCAGCGGTGGATGCGTGGACAAGGGCGATGGCAGCGGTGGTGTGGGGCCTGCACCGCCCATGCAAGGAATGCTGGCGCCCGCACAGAGGGAGTCGACATGGGACAGAGACGCGCCAACAGCCGTGATGGCAGCGCCGGAAGGGTGGATGGATGAGCAGGAGAGGCTGCAGAACTCAAGCTCCTCCTCCTCCTTTTCCTCTCCCTGTTCTTGCCCTTGCTGCCCCCTACCCCCTGGCAGTTGTTCTTGTTGCGCATGATTAATTGCCCCCGGAGCATGCCGGCATTCTTCGGGGCCCACGACATGGCTGCTGGGGCCGCCAGGGGCCGCGTTACTACTGCTGGCGCCACAACTGGTAGTGGCATTATTCCTGCAGGGGGCGCTAGTAAAGGCATTATTGCTGTGGTCACCGCTCGCAGCCGTGGCGTTGTTGCTGCGGTCACAGCTCGCAAAGAATGTGCGGGCGGCCACGATGGCGGCCCGTTCGTGTGAACAGCCCAGCCGGAGCGCCGCAAACAGGCACGAGCTGGCGGTGACCATCGCCTCGCGCGACAGGTGGCTGCTCTGCAGAATGCGCAGCAGCGTCGCCAGCAGAAGGGGGTAGTGCGCCAAGAAGTGCTGTCTGCTGGCATCCCCGAGCAGGGTCGCCCTCGCCGGGTTTATTTTTGGATCCAGGGAAACGGAGGCGTAGTTGGACAGGAGCGCGTAGACGGCGGAGAGGGACTCGCACGCATTCTCCATGACGGCGGGGGGGACGTACGGCTCGCGCACGACGTCGCCTAGGAAGCGGGTGACGGACGCCAGCACCGGGACGAAGCAGCGCGAGATGATGGGCTCGCCCAGGGGCAGGGTGCTCAGCTGGGTGATCGGCAGGGAGGGGCACATGAGGGCCGTGGGCGTGGCCACGGAGATGACGTCGCAAGCGCCGCGGATGTCGTCGACGAGCGCGTCTTCCGCCGCTTTGCGGAACATGCCGCCGGGCACGTGGGACAAAGTCGCGTAGACATGCTTGTGGTGCACGCGCCCGCTGTCGAAGAAGACGAGGCGTGCTAGGCAGCTGACAGCTGCGCAAAGGTGGCGAGCGCGGTTTCCTTGTTGGTCGGGCTGATTCGAGGGATGTCCGGATTCGTTCTCGGCCACAGCATTTTTGTTCTCTGCAGCAATGAGCACGCCTAGTAACTGCCCGAACTTCCGAAGTGTTTGAACCTCTTCGGCTTGACCACCGGCGTTGGACAGTGCAACAAGTAGTCGCCACAAACCAGGCAAGTCCTGGCCAGAGATCGGACCAGGAAATAGTTTCGCACTCTCGTCAGCCCAGTCGCGCAACTCCTTCCCAAAACTGGGCGGACATTTCAAGGCGGCAGCGTCAAGCCGCTTGTTCTGTTGCTTCTTCTTCACTTTGCTAGCCATTTCCCCAATTCAAGGCACTAACTAATTTTTGAAATCTTGTGCATCCGGCTTAGCCTGCCACTATCACCCGGGAGGCACACTTCGACATGGCGAAGGCGGCCATCGCCGAAATAATTTCTAATGCCGCCCGCTCGCCGTCTCGTGTAATGAGGCCAAGTGCCCAAGTCGGACGCCAGGAAATTCTAAAACCCGGCGCAGCTGCCAGAAGCCCAGAACCATTGGCAGAGGACCAGTCAACCAACCCCGTAATTCTGGCAGCTCGCCTGTACTGGTTCAGTATCAGCGAGTTTCTTACGCCGCGGCGGTGCGGACTGCCGAAGTTGTTTTTGTTGTTGTTGTGGTTGTTGCTGTTGTTGTTGTTGTTGTCTGGTTCCCACGCCGCGATCAGCATTCAGCAGCAGAGAATTCTATATTGGCGGAGCGCTTAGTGCTGACCATAATGCAGATCCACTGATCCAGCACACCAAGAATCGAGAATCGAACCTGCATGGATGAAACGAACCTGCATGGATGAAAGTGGAATAGGGGGATGGTATATAAAAAATAGGCAATTGGGTATCGTAACGTCATGTGTAGTTTGAAATGGCCATCAATGCCCGCCACAAGGTCGTCATATCATGGTTCACGGCTAATTTAGACGCCACCCAATTGCTGGGACGTGTTACCATGTCATTTCCGTAATCTTCGCTGAATTTGCATAAAGTTGCGGTGCTCAGCCGGGCCTTTGAGGCAGCAAATTTCCAGGGAAATGGCAAACCTTAGCGCACGATACACCGACCGCTGCCGGGAACTAGGAGTGTCGCCAATTGAGGGTTTTAAGAAGGCGTTGCTATCAGGAGACCGGAAATGCGTGCTATCTCACATCGACCTTGGCGACGTTGACCTGGCTGCTCTTGCTGAGATCATCGCGTCGGAACGTAGCATAGAAGAGCTAAACCTGAGCTCCAATGCCATTGGTCGCGCTGGTTGCTCCGCCTTAGGTTCCGCTCTTTCTGTACACCCACCCCTTGCGCTAGTTCTTGCCTCGAATAATCTAGGGCGCTCCGGTGTTTCTGCACTTTTAAGCGGTTTCCATCTGAGGAGCGTCCTGCACAGTCTTGATCTCGGCGACAACTGCCTGGGGGACACTGGAGTGCATATCATCTGCGAGCATTTGCTGCTGCCTGGCTCTCTTCTTCATTCCCTGGCCCTTCCCAGAAATGACATTACCTCGGAAGGGACCAAAGCACTGGCTATTGCAATGGAGGTGAGGCAAACAGATGTGCCATTCTAATCGCGCTGAGTTGCCACACGAGGCATGAAGAGCACTAAAGCTGGCTAACATCGGCTGGCGTGTTCCATGTAGGCATAATATTTTCGTAGTCCTGCTGCTTACTTGCCTGTATGCCTGTCCGATATAAAGGCTATCTCATACATGCCTCAATCTGACTAAATGCACTACTGCTTCGCTATGGATTTGGCATTCCTGCTCCAGTCCGCCCGGCGTTCTAGACAATTACACCAGCTCTTCCCCTAGTCGAAGTGGCCACATGCACAACGCGTTCTTGCTAATGCCCTTCGCATTTGTTAACGTTATCGAAAAGCTAAGCTTGACAGCCCCCGGATAAACACCCAGCGAACAGGCCCTGTGTCTTTTCCTCAATAAGGGATGCCCTTTAGTGCCAGAAATAGGAATGCCCACTCGTTATGATTGCTTAATCTTGTTCATGCATCGAGAATCTGACATTTTTGGATTATCTTGTCTGGTCCTGGGGCCTTCACTAACAACCACTTTTGCCAATTATCTAATAATCAAACAGGTCATGCCCCCGGAGGTCCCCGTACGGAACTCAAGCATTCTACACGTTAACAATAAGTTGTAGGAAACATGAGTGTGGTATTCATTTAATTGTAGTATGCATACATCAATAATGGTGTAGGCGTTACATTCATAACGCCGCGGTCACTTGTCCCGCCGCCCCCAATGACATCCCGCTCACAAGAACTCATCACATTGTTCCCCAATGACTCACGCATTTCTGGATTTCTCCCACTCTAGAGGGGCGCCCCCCTGCGGACCCTGAGCCTTGCCTACAACCAACTCATCGGTGATGCTGGCATCTCCAGCCTGGCGGCCATGCTGGGGGCGGCCCCCCCTGCTGGTGGCGGGGCGGCGCCGCGCTGCCAGCTGGTGGAGTTGGACCTGCAGGCGTGCGGCGTGACGCACGTCGGTGCCAGCGTACTGGCTCAGGCGCTGCCGCAGGTGCGTGCAATGATTGTGCAGGGCCAAGGGATGTGCCACCGACTCTTCTGTAGCAGGCCTTGCGAGGAAAACTAGCGCTGGCAGAAAAAGGCTAAAAAGCTAGAAAGAGGCTAGGAACAGGCTATGGACGTGCGCGCTGCCGCAGGTCCACAGGACTGCTATGGAAGGCGACTGACTCTGTTAATTTTACCCGTAGACTGCGTCACGTGAGCATAGCTCGTCAATGAGATAAAAATGGAATGGGGTGACTATCTAGCCTCTACTTGCAGGGTTGCGGGGGCCACGGCCCGAATCACAGTAGCCGAGTCTGTTAAGGGTTACCATGGGCGCGACCAATATATTATTCGTTGGAGATCGTGTTACATACGTAGAAGTAGCACACGCCTAGCTAGAGTAGGCCAGCTAGGGTATTAACCAGCTAGCCAGCTAGACATGACCAGCAGGTTGGAGGCGGCCTTATCGGTCGGGTGCAGCAGTGACTCAGCATATGCCTCGGGTGACAACTTTTGGTCCGTACGAATGCCCAACTTTCTTTTTTATTTTATAATAAACATGTCCACTTCGTTCACGCTGTCGGAAAGAACAGCGATTCGTTGAGCAAGACAGGCACCCGAGAGATTGGTGGACAGCAAGCGAGAGATGCCATCAAGGAGACAACCAGTGAGGCCTGAAATGTTGGACATTCTCGTTGCATCTACTGTCTGAAAACAAATGTTTTCGTCCACGCAGGCAAGCTCCCTCGCCCGCCTCAACCTGCGCGCCAACGGAGCCATGGGCGATGCCGGCGCGGCCGCGCTGGCAGACACCCTCCTGCTGGCACCCGCGCTGCAGCACCTCTCCCTCGGCTTCACGGGCGTGGCCTCCGAGGGCACCAGCCGTCTCACGTCGGTGCTCAAGAGTGCCAGCTGTCCGCTCCGGTCGCTGGACATCGCAGGCGTGGTCCTCGGCCGGCAAGGCGTGGCGCTGCTGGCGGACGCGCTCCGTTTTAACACTTCCCTCCGCACACTCGTGCTGGACCCGCAGCCGCTCGACGGGGCCGGCCACGGCGGCGACGTGTCCCAGGGAGGACCGTCGCAGCACGCGCTGCCCCGGGACTGTGGGGTGATGCTGGCAAACGCGATCAAGTGCAACACGAGCCTGGTGGAGTTGGAGCTGGGGCGGGGGGCGGTTGAGGATGACGTGGCGGCCATGATCGCCAACACACTGCACATCAACCGCTTCATTGGGTCTCTCAACGTGGCCGATCACGGGCCGGCACCTGCAGGGAATGAGGGCCCAGCGGCGGGAGGGGGCTCGACCGTGACACTGGCAGTTACAGGGGCCGGGGCGGTCGAGCCTGCGCATGAGCCAGGGGTACTCGATGGAAAGGATGGCAAGCATGAGGACAGCCAGGATAAGGATGGCTCACCAGGGGGGAGACGGGGCCGATGGCACCCCGGTCCAGAGGATGTGACACCAGGGATTGGCACGCATGCTCCCATGGCAAATGCTGCTGTGGGGGTTCACGGCGAGGGTGGTGGTGGCGAGGCAGCGCATGCGAAGGGGGAAGGCTCACTCTCTGCAGGCGCCAGCGGCAGCGTGACAGTGACCGGTGGCAAGGACGCCTCCAGCGGTTCATCGGCCAGGTTAAACCTGCAGGGGGGCGTCGATGCGGGCCAGAGAGATGGGGCGGCGGATGGAAGTCGCGACGGGGTCTCTGTGGCATCGGTCATGGGTGGACCTGCCACTGAGAGGGCGAACATCCCTGCCCACGCGAGCGTACATGAGAATGGGCCAGCACAGGGCCAGGTCGGCCCATCCCACCCAGCGCAGCAACCGTTCCACTCGACCAGTCAGCCGCCACCCAATGCGACTGGTGCTGCGCACCAAAGGAATCCGCCCAACTCGAATGTTCGCGATCCACCTACTGCGTCAACTGCATCAGTGGTGGGCTCCAGTGGGCCGCCCGTCGGTGACGCTGCGCTCACCGGCCACACGACGTCCGCAGGGTGGAACAACAACCCTGCTGGGATGCAGTCGGCCAGCAGAAACGTCCACGGGGGCGTCGTCTCTGGTGGCAGCACTTCGTCATCCTTGCTGCTGCCACCCCACGCCCATCGGCATGACCCACGGCTAGGCTCTAAGGCGATCCCGTCACAAGGGAGCCACCTGGGCAGGCCCGGTGAGGCCATCCAGAGTTTGCTGTCCCCTTCGAGCGCCATCTGGCACAACACGACACATCACCATCATGTGGCTGCCCCAGGGGGGGGGGGTACCCTGCCCCAGCGCTGCACGTGGACGCGCAGGTCATGCCGTACATCGAGGCGGTCGTGGCCGGCCAGGCGGGCGCGATGATGGCAGCAATGAGAGAGGTCGTGCTGACAGAGTTTGAGGCGCGGCTCGCTGATCATCAGAACCAGGTGGCGGCGCAGCTGGCGAGTTTGAGGATCGGGGGAGGGGGGCCGGATGACTATGGGCCCGGTGTCGGGGGGGTTGCGGGCGATGCCAGGGAATCAAATGGAGGGTCCCTGGGAGGCCACCTGGGTGACGGCAGCCAGGGCGGCGGCAGCGGGTATGGCCCGCAGGACGGGCAAGGGTCACGGCGGGAGACCGGAGATGGCCGGGCACGGTCGAATGGCGTGGGTTCCAGGGGCGGGGGTGGCAGGGGTGTCTCAGGGGGGGGGGCGCAGGCGGGATGGCATGCGGACTCGGAGCGTGCGAGGAGGGCGCAGGGGAGGCCTGGAGGCGGGGAAGGATTTGACCCACGGACAAAGGTGAGGATGTGTGTGCGTGCGTGCATGCGTGCGTGTGGTCACTACAGTATAGTATTGTATTGTATTGGTTGTGTGCGTGCGTGCGTGCGTGCGTGCGTGCGTGCGTGCGTGCGTGCGTGCGTGTGTGTGTGTGTGTGTGTGTGTGTGTGTGTGTGTGTGTGTGTGTGTGTGTGTGTGTGTGTGTGTGTGTGTGTGTGTGTGTGTGTGTGCGTGCGTGCGTGCGTGTGCGCGTGCGTGCGTACGTGCGTGTGCGTACGGGTAGGGAGGGGGCGTTTGGATGTGTGGGTTTGTATGTGTGTGTGTGCGGGTGTGTTCTTGTTTGTGTGCATGTGTGTACATCTGTGTATGAGTGCGTGTGTCAGTGCATGTGCGGTCTTGACGGAATGAGTAGCACGCAGCACGCTCTTGCATGCATCCCCACGCACAGAAACCTGCCCGTACAGCGGCAAGCCAGCTTCCTGCCTGCCGGGCCTATGTGTTGTTCCTCTTTCTAAGAGCTAGGCATTGCTCCTGTCTCTACGACCTATGCATTGTTTCCTGCCTCTATGCCATCTCAAGGGCCTATGTCCTGTCGCTGCATGCACACACGCCGATTGCTTCCCTAAAATGTGAATGGGGTGGTTGCCTTTGAAGACTGGCTGCCCTGGAAAGCTGTTGTTCCTGGCCAGGGCGTCTTTGCCCCTACAAGAGTCGTAAAGAAAGGTCTTAGAGTTGCATTGCAAAGCGGTAGCCACTCCTCATCACGCCCCGCCCTCGCCCCCTGCCCTCATTTCTCGTCACCTGCTCCCCGGCGACGTTCCTCCTTCACACCCTCCCCCATCACCCACCCACCACACGAACACCAGCAGTCTCCCAACGGCCCGCTACCCGGCCGACAGCGCGCGCCCTACGATAACACCGGCCTGGCCAGCGGCGACCATGCCCAGCTCATCTCTTCGGCTCACAGTGGCGGCGGCGGGTACCCAACGGCGGAGATGTTCCACGCGCTGTTGGCGAGGGTGGATGCGCTCCAGCTGGCGGTGGAGGGCCTGCGCGGCGCGATCGAGGTCGCCAGCACTCGGTCGCTGGACGCATACAAGGTACGACATGTTTTTCATATCTATGGTGTGTTCTCATAAAGGATACTTATATAGCCCTGCGCGACGCGATTGAGATTACCAGCCCCGTGTCGCTAGACGTGTACAAGGCCCATGTGTGATAGTACAAGGTACGACTCGTGTTCAATGGTACATGGCACGCTAGAGAGCTCTAAACTCTTTTGATAGTTTCCATGCGAAGCCATAACGGTTGGTATGCCACGGTCCAAGGTATGTACTCATGTGGGATACTCTGACAGGACTTGTAAAGGATGGTACAAGGGACGGCGACTAGGTGATAGTGCAAGGTTCGACTCATGGGTCTGCTCATGGCGAACGTGCTGAGATCATATCGTATGCAACATTTCTCTTATGCTCGCGTTTATACATGTGCGCCCCAATCTTCTCTTGCTACTGATCACTGCTTGCGCAGTACTCTCATACTTGATATAACTGGCATATGTTAGTTAACTGATATTCTTACCCCATCCTCAAACATTTCAGCGTAGGTGTCGAGGTGACACCGATTCCCTGGAATGAGCTGTATGCGCAGCCGTTCCTGGCCCTCGATCAGTGACAAATAAAACCCTTTTCACCAATGCTTTCTTATGATTGCTGCTTACCCGTCTCAATAGGTTGTTACTTTAGCCCCTCTGCACACACCACCACCGCCGCCGCCACCATTACCACCACCGCCACTGCCACCACCGCCGCCGCCGCCGCCGCCACCACCACCACCACCACCACCACCACCACCACCACCACCACCACCACCACCACCACCACCACCACCACCACCACCACCACCACCACCACCACCACCACCACCACCACCACCACCACCACCACCACCACCACCACCACCACCACCACCACCACCACCACCACCACCACCACCACCACCACCACCACCACCACCACCACCACCACCACCACCACCACCACCACCACCACCACCACCACCACCACCACCACCACCATGGTCATCAATGCTGCCATTGCACCACCTCCCTTCCATGATTATGTATCTCCCGCCATCATGTCCAACCGCCCATCCCAAACCGTTTTCCCCACAACATCTTATTCAATCTGAAACTGCTCCCACCAACTTCTTCCAACCAACCTGCTCCCATCCGAATCGTTCCAACACAAAACCAGAAGCACCTGTTGGAGCTCGAGTCCCAGCTCAAGCAGGACCACCACGCGTCGCTCGCTGTGATCGAGCGTCGCTCCGAGGTGGCGGCACGCCAGCTGGCGTCGTCGCTCAAGGAGCTCGCGACACGTGTCGACGTGCTCGACCGCAGCCTGCGCGAGGAGCAGGAGGCTTCGCTGCACGCGTTGGAGGCCATACTGGCCGATAGCCAGGCGCACGCACAGGCGCATGCCCAGGGTGATGTGCAGTGAGGCGCACTATGTCGGCATCACCTCCAGCGGAGTGGTCGCTTTTCCCCAGAGTGCTTACGAAATTGTGACTAGGACAGAGCAAGTGATGTTCTTGGATTGTCCTTTTGTATCAGGCATTGGCTGGCAGCCATACTCATTTGTGATAACATGATACACGCTGCGAGTGTGTCTGTGGGGAAATGGCTGCATGGAAAGTGCCTTGTAGCAATGCAACCTAGCTGATACAACATAGCTAAGAAGCCATGATATGTACCGATCCAGCAGGTACATAGACAGTTACTGGATGCAGAAGTTGCGTCAGTTTTTACTGGTCCCCAATCCTCGATGTGTGATGCTATCGCCAGTGACTTGGCGCTGTCACGCTCATATGAGAATGAGCTATGCCCGGCACCTAAAATAAAATACAAGGCTTGCATCATTTTGCTAACAGGTGTGCTTTTGTGATGCAGAAGATGAAGGGAGCATACGCGGAGGCACCAGGCACCGCGATGTGCGCCCATGCGTTTGGTGCATGTGTGTGTATACTGTCCCAATCAATACCAACCTTACACGGAAGTAGATAACCACGCACCTGTGCATATCCACATGCATGAATAACCCCTCTTCTTTGGCCTCTAGTCTCTGGCCCTTGAGCTCACCCCACTACCCATTTCCATCCAGCGGCCGGATCCACGGACAGGCACCAGCAATGCACATGCACCCAGCTAGACTAAGTGATCTAGTCAAGTATTCCTGGACACATGAGATTAATTGATTAATTAATTAGACTCGTGCTCCCGTTGGGGAGTCACGGAGCATTAGCCCCGATGGATGGATGGATGGGTGCAAACAGTCCTACCGGTCTAATCTATCTACATCAGCTACCTACAACATCTATCTAACAGCATTAAACTAACTACAACATCTATCTAAACAGCATCACGCTGCCCTAGGGGAGCTGTCTGGCGTGCCTCCCGCGGGTTTGCACACGCGGGCGCTTCCCCGCAGAGGGGGGCTCGTTGTCCTCTATGACCTGGGCCCACTTGGCCTTGTCCATCATCTTCTTCCAAATCACGGAGAGGCCTAGGCCCCCCATGTCCTCTACTAGCTGTTCTTTGAAGGTGCGGGCCTTGCGGCGTCTAACATCACGGGGCCCGGCCCACGTCAGGAGGTCAGTGCTGGCCAGGCTGAGCTGGTCGCAGTCCTGCGGGGGGGCCACGTGAGGTGTCTACCTGGTTGGTGCGAGCTAGGTGCCCTACTAGCTGCAGGCGCCGCTGCTTAATGGTGCTGGTGATATATGGCATGCCCTGGTACAGGTCCTCATTGCGGACATGAGCAGCATATCCTACTCTGAAAATGGAGCGCAGCATGTTGGTGACCGCGCATGAGATGGATGCATGCATCCCCTCGCTTGCATGTGCCATATGTCGTTTCCACCGCGTACGTACATCCAGCTCCATCCATGCCGGCCAAGCTATATCGGGACCAGCCCGCGGCGATCTAGCTATATAGGATCAGAATATAGGATTCGTGTATCAAGGAGACAACCAGCGCAGGCCAGAAATCGGGAGAATCCGGACCATGGTAGCTCGAGCCTGCCGTTATCTTGTCCGCGTGTTCGAGTCGTTCAGGATGATGAAGATGAATGGTGATGGAAATGTGTATCGTGTATATACATATATGGGTTGTCTCCTTGATATATGGGCTTTCCCCCATGCACGCGAACATCGGGTCTGAGGATGCGGATCGATGGGGCGGCTTTCTACTCCCCCAACCACAGACCGGTGACATCGTGGTTCTGGACTTAATTTGAGCTAAGGAGGCGGCGGGCACTTGCTCATCGACGTTTCTGTGGCTCGCCCCTTGGCTCTTAAAGCCATGTGGTTGGTGCATCCTATGCCCTGGCGGCGGGCCACACGGCGGATCGGGGCTGAGCAGGCCAAGCTCACGGCCTATGGCGACATCGGGCACCCACATCAATCCGAAAACCCATTTTCTTCCCCTGGAAAATATTTGGAGATGGAATAATGGTCAGTTTGACCTCAAATTTGGCACCAAGGTTCCTTATCAGATATCTTATGATGTCATGTGGTCAAAAAAATTTTTGGGAGTTGGCAGCATGGTAACATGGTGACATTTGCTAGCAAAAAATACCGTATTTTCAGCACTTTCTGGCATGTATGCATATATAATGACATCAAATGAACTCAGTTGGGCCTGGAACTTTGCACATGTTCTAAACACATCCCATGCAGCATGCCCACAAAGTTTCAGGCTGGTTGGATGACACATTGGTGACAAATGCTAGCATAAATACCCCAAAAATGCAGTTTTTCATGGTTTTTTAAGGGTTTTATCACACATATGCATACATAATGACACCAAATGAACTCAGTTGGGCCTGGAACTTTGCACATGTTCTAAACACATCCCATGCAGCATGCCCACAAAGTTTCAGGCTGGTTGGATGACAAATTGGTAACAAATGCTAGCATAAATACCCCAAAAATGCAGTTTTTCATGGTTTTCCAAGGGTTTTATCACACATATGCATACATAATGACACCAAATGAGCTCAGTTGGAGCTGGAACTTTGCACATGTTCTAAACACATCCCATGCAGCATGCCCACAAAGTTTCAGGCTGGTTGGACGACAAATTGGTGACAAATGCTAGCATAAATACCCCAAAATGCAGTTTTTCATGGTTTTCCAAGGGTTCCAACACATGGGTGCCTATATCAATGAACTCTGAACAGCCTAGAACTTTGCACAGCTCATAAAAACATCTATGTTAACTGCCCACAAGAAATTCAGACTATTTGCATGACCAATAGGTGACAGATGCTAGCAACATTGCACAAAAAATGCAGTTCCTAGTAATTGTTTTTCAAGGGTTTCATCCCATAGTTGCAAGTCAACCATTCCAGTTTGGGATATATAGTCAGGTTCCCAACAACACATCTTGATGATATATTATGTGATATTGCAGGAAGGCAGACTTAGGGGCACACGCCCATGATACAACGTCAACATGTACATCAACAACACACACGTAACTTAGCTAATCATCATAATAAAAAGCACACCTTCCCCACCCACCCACCCACCCACCCACCCACCCACCCACCCACCCACCCACCCACCCACCCACCCACCCACCCACCCACCCACCACCCACCCACCCACCCACCCACCCACCCACCCACCCACCCACCCACCCACCCACCCACCCACCCACCCACCCACCCACCCACCCACCCCCACCCACCCACCCACCCACCCACCCACCCACCCACCCACCCACCCACCCACCCACCCACCCACCCACCCACCCACCCACCCACCCACCCACCCACCCACCCACCCACCCACCCACCTGCACCCACCCACCCACCCACCCACCCACCCACCCACCCACCCACCCACCCACCACCCACCCACCCACCCACCCACCCACCCACCCACCTGCACCCACCCACCCACCCACCCACCCACCCACCCACCCACCCACCCACCCACCCACCCACCCACCCACCCACCCACCCACCCACCCACCCACCCACCCACCCACCCACCCACCCACCCACCCACCCACCCACCACCCACCCACCCACCCACCCACCCACCCACCCACCCACCCACCCACCCACCCACCACCCACCCACCCACCCACCCACCCACCCACCCACCCACCACCCACCCACCCACCCACCCACCCACCCACCCACCCATATAACCACGCACGCACGCACGCACGCACGCACGCACGCACGCACGCACGCACGCACGCACGCACGCACGCACGCACGCACGCACGCACGCACGCACGCACGCACGCACGCACGCACGCACGCACGCACGCACGCACACACACACAAAGTCATGCCTTCCCTCCCTCCCTCCCTCCCTCCCTCCCTCCCTCCCTCCCTCCCTCCCTCCCTCCCTCCCTCCCTCCCTCCCTCCCTCCCTCCCTCCCTCCCTCCCTCCCTCCCTCCTCCCTCCCTCCCTCCCTCCCTCCCTCCTCCCTCCCTCCCTCCCTCCCTCCCTCCCTCCCTCCCTCCCTCCCTCCCTCCCTCCCTCCCTCCCTCCCTCCCTCCCTCCCTCCCTCCCTCCCTCCCTCCCTCCCTCCCTCCCTCCCGCCCTCCCTCCCGCCCTCCCTCCCTCCCGCCCTCCCTCCCGCCCTCCCTCCCTCCCTCCCCCCATCAATCATGCATCCATTCATTCATGCATGCATCCACTCATTCATGAACATGCCTCCGTTGGCCAGGGGTTCAAAATGATGCAACAGGCACCAAAAAAGGGAGAAGGAGCCGCCTCCCCAACGTGCCGCCCGGCGACGGCAGCGATGGGCCCAGGGGGGAACAGTGCGCTTTGTCTTGTTCGCCGGGGGTGAGCCGGCGGGGTGCGGGCACTGTCGCGTTTTATTTAGCCCGCCCGCCCCAGTCCTTCTCGGAGTGCCTTCTCAGGCCATGGCGTCAGGGTAAGAGTTCGTTTCGCCCGTCGCCGGACGCTTAAACCACTAGACTACGCCGGTTAATTACGACAAGAAAGCGGGTTACGACGATAGAAACCAGTAGATGGTGGTTCTCCCGCACCCCGGGCACACCAGCGACGTCGGCAGCGAGCCCCGCCCGCAGGTTATGCAGCTGACGATGTTGCTCTGCCCAAGGGAAGTCATAAAGCTGCAAAAAAAGGGGTAAAAGCGATTAAATCCACGACATGCATTTTTGCCCCTGTCAGCGCTCCTATAAATCTGACTTTTACGGGAAAATTGCGTGCAACATGGAAACGCAAAATTAAGGGAATCGCTGTGCTGGATTTCTTCGAAATGATATAAGGAATCGTTCGAAAGTGTGCCCTCCCACCAGTAGCGTCTAATCTGTGCTAGCCATTACCTTGAACACGCAGGGGTGGCTGCGCTCGGCGCGCGAAACTGGCCACTGCTGCGTGTTTGCCCTCGCACACACACAAAAAAAAACTGTTTACCGACCTTTTTTTTGCAGAATAAATTTCCTTACGTCAATGCCGATCGAACAAGCGAAATCCGGTACAAAATGGCTTCGTAATCCGTGCACAGTAAATTTTCACGCCACCATAGCCTTCGCAATGAAATTTGCACTCAACATCTCCCGCGCGCACCGAATTTCGTCAATTTCACCCCGGATTTGCCGCGGACACTTCGGCGCGGCGTCGGATTGATGTGCCACCGTGTGGTGCCCTTTGTCTTGGAGGAGTTCCGGGCCATGGGGACCCATCCAGCAAGGGAATATGTGCTACATGATCTCCCAACGGAGTCATGTTATAATTTATCTTTTTTTTTAAATGGGGACCCGGCCTGACCGCCGGCTTCTTGAAGGAGTGCTAGCTGCTGGCTCGATCCGGGAGGACCGCCTGGACCTGGAGGGCCAGCGGGCCCCTTGGTCGGCGCGGACCTGGACATCGTACTGGCGCCAGCGCCTTTCGGTAGCGCTTACCCGGGCTATGGCTGACATCCTGCTCCGCCGCACGCGGGCTGACTTAATTTGCCGCGCAGCACGTACGTTTATGAGGCTGTTTTACTTCATTCCGCGGTGTGGAGTGTCCCATGCCGGCTGTCGTTATTTTGTTGTGGTATCTCTTGTTAGCGTTGGCTTTGTTTATGTTGTTTACGTTGTTGGGTGCCTTCACTCTGATGTAAGTAGTTATAATTTTTAACATATATCATACACATTTCCATCACCATTCATATTCATCATCCTGAACGACTCGAACACGCGGACAAGATAACGGCAGGCTCGAGCTACCATGGTCCGGATTCTCCCGATTTCTGGCCTGCGCTGGTTGTCTCCTTGATATATGGGCGCACGCGGCTTCTGCATTCAATTTGCTCGCCCTGTAATATCAAGGAGACAACCAGCGCAGGCCAGAAATCGGGAGAATCTGGGGCTGGGGCCCTGTATGCATGTTAGAGTTATTCGTATCTTAAGTGAGACAACTATGTATCTGCCCAAAGCCTATTGTACCGCGAGGCCGCGAGGGTGTGCCCTTACCGGGCGCCCTCCATACCGGGGACGTGCGTGGACGATGATGACGCAGCTGGGGCGTGCTTGGGACGGCCCGGGTTGTGCCGCTTGTTGGGAGCCTGCACATCCGTGCGCTGACCGTTGATGAAGAGCACGGGGGTGTCGTGGACGAGGCGGACGTAGACCTTCTGGCCTTCATGCCTGGCCTTGATCGCCACGTCGCTGCCCAGCAAACCGTTCTTGATGACTAGCTGGGCCGGGGAGAGTAGGTCGTCGAGGCTCGGCGCGTTTCTCCCCCCCAGGAGCTTGCGGGCCTGGAGTACCTTCACCTTGCTTGCCATCCATCGGGGTTAATGCTCCGTGACTGCCCAACGGGAGCACGAGTCTAATTAATTAATTAATTAATTATGTATCTGCACAGTCATCAAGGAGACAACATCATCAAATCATAGCTATCACAGCACGTATACTAATATATCTTGCACACTCTATGTGATAGACCAGTAGGAATTGTCTAGCTGTAACTAGATAGAATAGACCGGTAGGATTGCATGCCCCCATCCATCCATCTCTTGGTCTGGCCGGCCCCCAGCGGCTTGGACAGCCAGGGCGGCACATTCTGACCTGGCCTGGCCCCAAGGACATTCCCAAAAGGGTAGGGAAACCTGTCACCAACTACGTTCAGATGCTGCTGGACGACCTCGTGGTCCCAGCCCAGTTTGAGCACCGCATCCACTCTCTCTCCCCTCTTTGGACTGCCATGCAGGACAAGGAGCGGTGGAAGAAGATTGTCAAGGCACACACGCCCGACCCTGTGGGCAAGCCACCTCCCCCCAAGCGGCGGAGGCGTTTTGATGAGTAGTGCAGTTAGGATTTTCTAGATAGAGTTAGGATAGTTCGATCACGCGGCTTCCTCCACCCCATCCATCATGAAATATGTGCTACATGACCTCCCCACGGAGGCATGTTATAATTTAATTTAATTTAATTTTTAATCCATCCATCCATCCATCGGGGTTAATGCTCCGTGACTCCCCAACGGGGCCACGCATTAATTAATGCACAAGCTCGCAGCAATCTGAGAGGGAAAAAAAGGTCATTATAGCAATTGGTTTGCAAGATTATTAAAAGAAGGAGCCATTGTCCTTCACAGCACAAGGGCAACGATCAATGACGCACCAATGAAATCGACCCTATGCTTGCATTTATATGCCGTGCTTCAAGCCCTGAAAGACAATTCTTCCTTGGTAACGGCGCTTTCCAAGCATGTTGTCCTCAATGCACCTCTAAACACGAAATCCAAAACCCATCGAGGAAAGAAGTGAGGCTTGATCCGGCTGAGCACGAACTGCAGGCATGGATATATCCATGTTGCTCGGGCTCACCGTGCAGGTTGCGCGAGCACTGTCCCATGACCACAATCTGATGCCGACGACCAAACCTCAACTTTCATGCCTCGAACAACACCATCACAGATGCCCTTCCTGCATTTATTACCTCATGGTAGTGAGGCTGCCGTCAAGCTTGGGCACACGTGGCCAGGTCACCGGGGTGCAGTTATGGTGGCAAGTCCCCGCATCATTAATGCCCCCATGATAAGCCTCCCGAGCAGTCACGCATTGGCAGACGCTACGCAGGGGATCAGGAGACGAGACTTGTGTGTAAAAAAGATGTGGTTTTACTCGGCAGTGTTGTTGTCCAGTGGCTGCCATGCGCTGCCATCCACCTGCTCGTCAAAGTCAAACATTTGGACGGCGATCTGCCACTTGCCGGAGACCTTCTTCCACAAGTTCAGGATCCTGCCAGTAACGGGATGCACAGGACAGGAGAGGTACCAGAGTGGATGGGAGATAAACTTGTTAGGCACTACTGGGTAGGTTTAGTACATTAGTCAGTCGACTGGTGGAGACAAATTGGCTAGTCGACAGGCTGAGGTCAAGTTAGTTAGTTGATAGCTGAGATAAACTAGTGGTTCATTGTGTAGTCTTAAGGTCTGCTTAGGGAGCCGCGGAACAGATGGGTGTGAGATAGGGCGGGCCAAGACCCCGCGGCATCCCGGGAAGAAAGGACATGAACTAGGTATGACTGCCGGTGTCAGTGGAAGCAGAGTATAGGGGAAAAGACAGCACAGGGCTAAGCTGGGCTAGGTGACAATAGGCCATCCAGCCGCCCTCCCTCATAATCGACTGGTTGAAAATCAAGGTGGGATGGCCTGCAGCTTGGCAATGACCCACTGAGGCTCTGTGCTCTTTGGTGTATGTCATGTGATATAAATACAACGCATTTAATGTGCTTTCGCTTGGGGTGCAAACTAGAGCGATAGCTAACCATGCCTCAATAAGAATATGCTTTGATGCCAGAATATGAACTGGTCCCTCTTAGGCAGAAATAATCAGGAGACATAATAATAATAATAATAATAATAATAATAACAACAACAACAACAACAACAACAACAACAACAACAACAACAACAACAACAAGGAGACAGGAAACCGTGGGCCCAAACATGGTCCTGCGAGCCCAGGGGCCTCGATGTCATGTTGATGTCGGTGTCAGTGCTGGCCTTGGTATTGGTGGCATTGCTGTTGGTGTTGGTTGATGGTGGTATTGGTGCTGGGAGTGGTTTTACTATTGGTGGTGCTGGCGTTAGCGCTGGTGTTGGTGTTATTGACACACCCATTTACACTGCCACTTACATAAAAGACTTCGTGGATGTCGGTGCCGGTATTGTTTGTGTATGTGTGGATGGCGTCAGTGTCAGAGTTAGTGCATGTGCGGATGGCAGTGTTGGTGCAGATGGTGTTGGTCTAGGTGTGGATGCTATCGGTGGTGTGGGTGTTGGTGGGATGGGTGGGGAGCAGCACACCCGCAAACCCATGGATCACTCACTTGCCGGACTCCACGGCGATCCCTGTCTCTGGCTCCACAAACACGTAGTGGCTGCGCTCAAACGCGTTCTCTCCCTTCTCGTCCAGCTGGCCCACCTGCCAGGCCAACAAATTCATGTTGACATACCGGGGTGTATGTGTAGACATGGGGTTATACACTTATTAACGACAACCTTACCGTTCTCGTCCAGCCGGCCCACAACTAGCAAGCACACCGGGGGAGCAGAACAAAGGGGTGTATATACACGCACGGGATGCGTACTATAAACACGATGCTAGATGCTCTCTATGAACAAAGGGGTGTATATACACGCACGGTATGGGTACTGTAAACACGATGCTGGATGCTCTCTAGGAACAAAGGGGTGTATATACACGCACGGGATGGGTACTGTAAACACGATGCTATGCTCTCTATGAACCAAGGGGTGTATATACAGGCACGGGATGGGTACTATAAACACGATGCTAGATGCTCTCTATGAACTGGAGAGCATGATCGACAAGTTATGTAGATCGACAAGATGACAGAGGATGGGCCAGGATAACGCGCATCCCCCTTACCGCCACGCCATCTATGGCCACATGAATGAGGTGGTGGGATGGTGCTGGTGATGGAAGGAACAAGGACCCGCATCGGCATAGAACCACAACGTGCATAGCGCCGGTCCTGGCCTAGCGCACTTGCCAAAAAGCGCGGGCATAGATGCCTGACAAGCAGGGCTGACGCACCATGCTGGCGTTCGGACAAACACTAGGGTGACATCACATGAAAAAGGACGTGAGATAGAGTGGCTACTGTGGATTGGCAACGGCTGCTGGCATGCTACGGGGCGATGTGCTGGTGCTTCTAGCGCACTTGAAGCTATTGCACACACATGGTTATCGCATGCATTACCAGCGCACACCCCAACAGCGCATGCACCACCAGCATACGCACTATCAGAAAATACATACCAGAGCACGCACGAGTGGCGAGCTCGCTATTATTCATCACTGGCGCACGCACCTCATCCAGCCGGGTGACCTGCTGCACGTGCAGGTCCATCAGCCCGCGCGCAAAGTTGCGGATGTCTGGCGACGCAAGGGGGGCCCAGGGCAGGACAGGGGCACAACACAGAGGCAAAAATGGCAGGGGCACCGAGTGGAGGCAGACGGCACGGTCAGACGCAGAGGCCTGGGTGGCAGAGGATTGTACTCGTATACTCCCTTAGATTCTCCAGATTTCTGGCCTGTGCTGGTAGTCTCATTGTTATGGCCCTGTCAAGCGAACGGGGGGGTGTTCGACCGAGGGAATAAATGTCTCAGGTTTGCCCTCACATGTTGCGGCCAAGGGCGGTGCATGCACTCCATGCGCCCCCTCCCACCTTCGTGGCCAATGACCACATCACACAAGCACCCCTCACCTTTGCGGCCAATGATGGGGTCGGAGCTGGGCGCAAGCAGGCGCGCATCCTGCGTGAACATGGCGGCGTAGGCGTCCACGTTGCCCTCAGCAATCGCAAGGTTGAGCTGGTCCTCCGACGCAGCAATCTGCTCCAGCATGGGGGGGTTACCGAACCACTCTGCGACCTGGTGGGTGGGTGGGGTGGGGTAGGGGGGGGGGCAAGTGGGGTAGAGAAAAAATTGTGTTAAAAAATTAGGTGGGCGCGGACGACGTTGGGAACGACTGGAGTTATTCGATCATGCCCTAATTGGTGGTACAACGATACTAAGACAAGATAGGTGCCCCTGCGGTGAGGATGCGACACAGGCATGACGGAAACGGCGGGGCGGCGGAACGGCAGTGCGAACACGGGAGTGGGGAAAAGGGGGCTGAAGGAACATGGGCTGAAGAAGATACCAGGGGCGTGCAAGAGCCCACCCTCTAGGTGGTGCACGTGGTCAAATGATGCCATGAACAAAACACCGTGGCATGCTATGGCTTCGCGGCCACGCGGCATGCTACGGCCTGATGTATAAAGTAGCTGGATCCACATTTCACGGTGCCATTTCACGAAGGTCCATCCGTGCGGTCCCCACCCGGCCAACCTGTTTTCTTAACCCCAGCCCATCATGGCCATTCCCACCCCTTAGTTCCCAGGCCATCTCCATGCACGTGCTCACCTCAGGTAGCGCAGGGTTCCCAGCCGCTGTGAGGCAAGGCACAGGGCGTTGTGCGTCCGAGCGTTGCGCGTCAAAGCATCGGATGTGGGCGCATGGAGCGTACATTGGTTGTAGAGAGTGCACCGGGTAGGAGCAAGGGGTGTGGCGATACCAGATACCCAAGCAAGCGGGCGCAAGGAGGTCCCCAGAAGATCACATGGGCAACAGAAGCGAGACGCGGGGGCGGGGGGGAGGATAAGGACACCCAACGGACGCAGGATGCGCACGCCGAATGTAAAACACAGGCATAGGTCAAGGAAATCAGATGCGAGGTGCGTGCGGTATCAGTAAACTAGGTATTAATGCATCATCATCATCAGTGATTGTATGTTATTATTTGTAATCGAAAGACATGTTGACAGGAGGGACCACAGCAGGGCGGAAGATGCCTACGGAAAGAGCTTGTGCCCCAATCGGTCTCCCAACAGAGGCGGCATGTGAGATGGAACGAATGGATGAATGGACGGAGGGACGGACGGGCGGGCAGGCCGGCGGCCGAACGAAGTCATGCAAGTGATATAATTTAGAATTGCATAATGCTGCCATTTTTAAAATGTTAGACAGCTTTGAAAATACAAACCACTGTCTGTGCTAAAGCAGATACCAGTGGCATGTACTGACCGAGACGATGAGGACACATAGGAGGTATGGAGTGAGTGTGTGCAACAGGGCGGGGGATGGTGATAGAGCCTGGGATTCTTGAGTAGGGTGGGTGCGTTGTGTCGTGTCGTGTTGTGTTGTGTTGTGTTGTGTTGTGTTGTGTTGTGTTGTGTTGTGTTGTGTTGTGTTGTGTTGTGTTGTGTTGTGTTGTGTTGTGTTGTGTTGTGTTGTGTTGTGTTGTGTTGTGTTGTGTTGTGTTGTGTTGTGTTGTGTTGTGTTGGGGTGGGAAATGGCGGGCAGCATGGGGACAGGACAGGTCACTGTGTAAAATGTCCTAGATGAATGTGTGGGCAACAATGGCGCGTTTCCAAACCGTTACACAGGCGGACTTGTACACAGGCAGAAATTTAAATGGGGCCAATGGTACATGAGGGCCGCACTGTCCAACACACCCAGGATGCACCCTGAGTGGTGTGCGCATGCCCTAACCAGCAGTGTCCAACGTTCCATCGTCACAGGGCAGTTTTCAAACAACAGAAGTCCGCTAATGTTCCCAGAGGTTTACGCGCTCTCAAACACTCGACACGCGAGCAACGTACCCCGTAATGACTGCAACGAGTCAGTTCTATCCATGGCATTCTCTACGGAACGGGTCAGGCAAGGAAATATAGAGCCGCCAACCACGAGCGCAAACTTGAGCCCGTCAATCATGTGCAATAAACGCCACCGAAGTTACACACGTACCTAGCGCGGGGGAAGACAGCAGCAAGACGGCGGCAGCGGCAGCTGCAGCCGCGGTAGTTGCTGGCTCTGACTTGGAGTTTAGCGATGCAGACACGCGGAAAGGACCTTCACGGCCTGCTCGTACAAATAATTGGCACAAGTTCAGCGGGTAAGTTATGGACTGCATCTCATGGTCAACTTGGGCAGCTCAACTTTAGTGGATAAACCACTTAAGAGAGGCAGAGGTGTAAACCAGGTATCATGGCATTACTATAACTTCCGCACAACGCATTTGATTGACTACAGCAAAAATGCGACAGATGCGCAAGGCCCACCTGGGCGGGCCACTGGCAGCCGAGCACCAAGGCTTGCGGCATTGCATGAAGACCGTTGCCCCACTGCTAGTGTCTGGCGGGAGGACACGGGAAGGCAGGCAGCCGACACCGTCCCACACACGGGAGATGCGATGGCCGTGACTGCTCCTGTCGCCATGTTTAGCAGGTGATCAACGTGAGCTCAAATAAGGCGCTAGCGAGCCCTGCCGAAAAGGATTTCCGACGGTGCGGTGAAAATGATTTACGACGTTTTGGCGGATATGGCCATCTCCTACGCTGAACCTACGCCCATCACTGCGGTCAAACCAAGGCGGTCGCCCGGCGGCCGGGCCGAGCGGGACACCGCGACCCCCGGCCGGGACTGGGCAAGGCCGAGGTCCTGGCCGGCGGGCTCTCGGGAGTTCAAGCGGGACAGCTCACAGCTGAGAGTTTCGTGTGACGGTTGAGAGCTGTTGTTGCTCTACGTCAGCGAACCGTTATAATAAAAAGCGTCTTTTACCGTACAGGTAAAAAGCTTGGTTGAATGATACTACAAGTATTTTACTGGTTTTACGGGTGCATGTGCAGCTGCTGTTTTTGGACTAAGACAGTCTCAACTGTCAGTCCGTCACAACTGTACTGTAGGCGTCAACGTGTCATCAGTCAACCGGCCTCAGAATATACGAAGAAAACGATAACGACCCCAGGGATGTCGCAGAGGAAGTGGTTTGGGACCTCAAGATAACTGGCTAACTGCAATCTAGGGTCCCGTAATCGTACCTTTTATCCAAGTATCAAGCGCTTCCTCGAGGAGCTGACTGGCTGGCAGCTCTTGGCTGGACCGACACCGCGTGTAAGTTTACTGTACGAACAACACGGGCACAGACGAACGAGTTGTCATAAGATCGCGGTGGGCCTGAAAGTTATAATAACACTGTACCACTGGTAATGGCAGACCATGGGGACGTGCGTACTGTGGACCACAGCGCTCCCCGTTTAATTGCCAGACGAAGCCACCTCGATTTTTCAGCCTCCACGGCAGTGAAGTATACACTGAGCCTGCACGAAATGCGGTAAATGGGTGACCGCAATTTTCAGCTTATGGAGCATGTAACCGGCGGTGGACAAGCAAATGGCCCTGTAAATGGATGCTGGCGCGTGGGCCTTTGGCAAAAGAGCCCCAGTTCATAGCAGCCCAAGGTCAGATTTCCAAGAGATGGCGCATCCCCAATCCCGGGGCAAAGGGAAAGAGCCAATGGCATTCGACCAAGATATCCACGGCTCACATGCGTTTGCTGGTGCACATGAACCGCAACACGACGACGCGACCGACAAGTCAGCAATACTGCCATCCCACCGGCACAGCGGGCCACTTGGGAGACTTTCGGGGGACTGGGGCTGGCTTACTACTGCAACAAGAACGCCATTTGAAGAGGTAGAAGTTCATTATAGTGCCCATGGCGATATGACTTGTCGTGACTGGATTTGCGTTAGCTCCATATGCGCTGGCAATTATCCCACCGCGTCATGCATTTTTTTGGCCAATTCTTGAGCGCATGATACGGACTTTGTGGGGACCCGACCGCCTTTTAGTGCAAAGAATCCGCATTTGGACGCATGAAAGCCTTACTATGTCTCATCATGCAAGGTTGTACAATGAATATTCCGCCCCAACCGGCGTTTCCTGACGGCGTGGCGTATCGCACTATATTGGCGTGTTGTCCATGTTTCGGGGCATTCTGCCATCCTTGTGTCTGCTACTACCTCATGCTTAATGTTCATACCCCGCCTGCCCACTTTTCTGCCATGCACATATTCATAAGGCGTCACTTTGTCCAGTTCCGGTCTTACTTTGTAAGCACCCCCGCACGTTAACCCGTTGCATTGCCCCCTTGTTATCCCGTGCCGGATGCTGGCACCACAGCTTCATTCGCAGAAAGACGGGCCCCCGGAGTGCGCGTGGCGGCGGCGCCTGAATGCGGATAGCAGCATTCTCAAGGAGTTCCGCGTCGGCTTCCGGGAGGCGATGCGGCTGGTCAGTTTCAAAGCTTAAACAGTTATAGTACCGCCAGTGCTGCCTGCTAGTGCTAGTGCGTAAACCTTCACGTATTTTTTAATGCATGCACTCCGTCCCCTACCCAAGGGGAGAGTTGGATTTCAGTTCAGTTCAGCTCAGTTCAGTTCAGTTCAGTTCAGTTCAGTTCACGTTACTAGAGTTGGCATGCTGGATAGAGGCTAGCATGCCACGATGGTGGGCAGGATGGATAGAGAATCGAATGCCGGCCTGTGACCTACAAGGGAAGTTGGCACAGACTAATACTGCCGCCCATGACGATGGGATAATTAATTAATGACGATGGGATCCAACCTTGTCTGGGACTAGTGAAGGGCCGGCCTTGCTAGGCCATGTGATCAGACGCCAGCCCTTTAACGGGCACGCCTACCCCTTTATCTAGTTGAACGAGGGGTGTTGCCCCAGAAGCCTCTTGATTAGCAACCGGCCAGCCGCCGGTTGCTTGGTGGGATGACAGGGCTTTATTCATAAGCGTGTGTTGTCTGTGGTTCATGCCAGCGTTGGATGGCTCTACTGCCCTACGGCACCCAAATTAGGGTGCGGCGCGGGACCCTATGCATAGCCTGTGCACGAGCCATCACTTTTGGATGGGATAGCTATAAGCTAGCTTGCTGCTGGTTTGGTGCAGGGGCTGGTGGTGGCTCGCGGTGTGGTAACGTGGCATGATGCCGTTTTACATGACATCTGTTGTGCTATCAGGTGTTCGTGGTGTTTGCGCTGAGTCAGTCAATGATGGCAGGAAGGTTTGTTGGGCAGGCATCACAACAGTCTCTCTGTTACGTCGACAGACTGTTGCGCCCTGGGAGCGCAGTGCAGGGTCGGATGCACCCTGCATGCACGGAGTCATACAAGAACAGTGTGCGCGGGGGTATAGTAAACAAGAACAGTGTGCGCGGGGGTATAGTAACCGTGCACGGTGCCCGCACGTGCCAGAGAAATTCACCGGTAGGGTAGTGGCATGAGAGAGACCCTGCAGGCGGCTGGGACAGCCGCTAGTCCTGCCTGCCGCGCGGATGGCAGCCGTTAGACAAGTCATACATCAAATATGGGAAATGGTGGGCCGGCTGCCCTTGGTCAGGCCGCGCGCCACTGGCTCTAGTACGGAATGTACGACATTGCTGAAAATCCGGCGTCATGTTTTAGTGATGTGATGGTTGCCACTTTTTGTGACGAAAGCACTTTGCATGGCTAGTGGGCTTTAGCACTAGGAGTAGTATCTGTTCTAATGTATTTCATACTTATGATCGTACTTGTGATGCTTGGTCGAAGGGGAATATCGCCAGACGTAGTTTGTAGTCTAGGGCGCTTTTTTCACCCGCCCACCCACCCCTTTTTCTCTGTTAATTAGGGGCATGCGCTACATGCCCTTTGTATCCTTATTCGGTTCCACCTTGCCATTCACTCATGATGGCCCAGTCCACTTATTGTTTTAATAGAGACGGTTGGTTCTTGGGTGTGAATGGTTGTAACAAGACATCAGGTTACTGGTGCTGTGTGTGGGAAGCGCGTGTGTCGTGTGATATTGTGGCACAGAAAGGGCGTTTCAGCGGAATCCTTGTCAACCAATAGCTTTTCAGCATTCATAGACAAAGGTGTATAGGTGAGATAACCTATTTGCCTATCGTTGTGGGTGGCGCGCTGCTCTTGGGATGCCGTAAGGGGATGCTTCTGCTACGTGGTTTGCTGCTGTTGGGAAGCTTTTGCCGGATGTGGCCCCACGCTTGAGTCTTGTAACAACCCACGCGACTGTCGCATGTGGCCCCACGGTTGAGTCTGGTTGACCCCATGCAATTCTTTGACTAAACCTGTCGTTGTGGCCCTGTCCCTGGCTCTACTTGTTCCTGTCCCTGCACCTCCATCTGGGGTGCAACAGGCCCCCCTGGGGCTACGCATGTACTTCCACGTGGCCAAGGAACGCAAGGAAGGGCGGGTGAGTGTGTGTCCGCGTATGTGTGTGTCCGCGTATGTGTGTGTCCGCGCGTTCGTACTATTGGTTGCACTTGTACTCGGCCAACGAACGCAAGGAAGGGAGGGTGAGTGGCCATCTCCCTTGTGGATGCGTGCACTTTTTTCGGTTTGTCTGTGGCTTGCACGTTTGTTTGTCTCTTTCTGTGTTAGTTTGTGTTAGTTTGTGCGCATGACGGTTTCAATGCTCTTCGCTTGAGTGTGAACGGCTTTCTTGCGTGTTGGGGAATGGCTCACTGTAGCACCGCGTGTTCACTGTAGCGCCTTTGGTGCACTAAAGCGCCGCTGGTTCACTACAGCGCCGCTGGCAAAAGCCTATTGGATGCCACATCATGAGACAAGCAGGCACGTTCACTTTTTGCCGTGCGCATGTCTCTTTTCACGGCATGTGTCTTCACGGCGTATCTTTTCACGGCATGTCTTTTCACGGCATACTGGGCATGGCACGCCGCCAGTCTGTCTAATGCTCATGCATGATTGGTGTGTGTTTCCACTTGCACATGTCACCGCCGCTTCTCGCGTGCCCCTTGGCCCCGCATCTGCCCGACGTGCCGACACATTGCTTGCCAAAGCGTTCCTTGAGCGCAAATTGGAAGCACGATAATCCCATATTTTGTTGATGGCTTGTCTAACGCCTGACATCCGCGTGGCTGACGTTCAACCAGCGGCTGTCCTGGCCTGCGGCGGGCTGTCTTGTACCACTAAGCAAAATGAAAGTAAAATAAAATTTAAAACCAAATAAAAGTAAACTAAACTAAACTAAACTCCATTTTGTTTACCGGTTTTTTCTTACCCCACGCATGCCCCCAGCTGCCGGTTATCGACCCCTTCAACAAGCCTACCGTGCGACCGACCACGTGCCACGGCGTCCCAATCGGTGGCGTGGGGTGCGTGCTCGTTCTTTCGTTCCTCTCTCTTGCTTCAAGACCGTGCAATCTGAGTTCTGAGCGAAGCAAACATTGTTTATTTATGAATGTATGGAGGCCTCCATCGGAAGGGCAGAGGATGCCCAAATTTGTGGGGGTGCGTGGGGGTTCATCCGTGGGGGTGATTGGATGGAAACTTCCTTCTAACCTTCTGGCGACGGTGCTGCTTGCTGGAACTGAATCTTGATATTTGTACTGCTCTTGATATTTTCTACAGCGTATTCCGTGTATACTCTGCTGCACTGCACTACCAGCGTTGGAAGTTCTGGCCGCGGTGCTGCCTGCAGTTCACTTTCTGATCCAGTACATGAGTTTTTCTCGCCGTTGTTGTCAAAAATATTATCTGTTTTGGATGTCTCCTGATTGTGGCAGGTGCGGCGGCATGGGCCGCGGCTGGAAGGGCGATTTCCTGCGCTACCAGCTACAGCCGGGTCTAACGGACGACTCGGCAGTGCCCGCGAATAACTTTTCGGTACGACATCAGCGATATATTCGCAGTATAATTAGGTTATTAGTATTATAGTCGATATATTTTCTGTAGATTTTTGTGCAGACAGCTGCATAGAGGCAAACACATAATAGGATACTTTCAATTTGCAGAGAGCGAATGTGCAATGCACAGAGCATATCCTCCGTGTGCAGAGAGCGGCAATTTGCATAGCAGTATGTGCTCATGGTGTGCAGCGTTGGAACACGCGTGGTGGTGTGGTCTGATTAAGCAGACAGCTACCATGCGCCAAGTAGCTCATTCTCGTAATCCAGGGACCTGCAATATGCGTAGTAGTAAGCCCTGCTAGTGCGGAGAGCTGGAACATGCATGGTAGCATGTCCTCATGGTGCGCTGCTGATGTTTCGCAGGTGGTGGTATATTGGCTTGGAACATCGCCTCAGATAAGGGCCTGCGACGACATATTTCAAAACAACACCCATATTTCGCACGACCAGACTTTTCTTGTTCCGTGTCCTAGTCCTAGTTGGGAACAAGCTGCCCGCCTTCAACATTGGCCAGCGTGCCGAGTGTATCCTCTCCATGTTGCCATGTTGCCATGTTGCCATGTTGCCATGTTGCCATGTTGCCATGTTGCCATGTTGCCATGTCGCCATGTCGCCATGTCGCCATGTCGCCATGTCGCCATGTCGCCATGTCGCCATGTCGCCATGTCGCCATGTCGCCATGTCGCCATGTCGCCATGTCGCCATGTCGCCATGTCGCCATGTCGCCATGTCGCCATGTCGCCATGTCGCCGTGTCGCAGTGTTGCCTGCCTTGCCCACTGCCCGGGCGACGGCTTCCACCCGTCGCCCTCATCCGGGCGCATACGTTCCTTAGGCTCCACCCCTTGCCATGATCACTCCCAGGCGTCCCTAACCCGGTCACCTTCCCCCCCAACCCGCACCTCCCACCCCCACCCCCTGACCCCCGCCTTCTTTTCTCATCATTTATCCTTGTATCCCCCACACAGATCTTCGTCAAGCGCAAGCACGCGGACGGGCGCGTGCACTCGAGCAGCACTGTGCTGCTCTCCGGGGGCATGCCCAAGTCGGTCGCCTGGCTGGCAAAGCAGAGGTACGGCTGGTGGCAGAGGGGGGTGGGTAGTCGAGGTACGGCTGGTGGCAGAGGGGGCGGGTAGTCGAGGTACGGCTGATTGCAGAGGGGGCGGGTAGTCGAGGTACGGCAAGTGTCAGAGGGGGGGGTAGTCGAGGTACGGCTGGTGGCAGAGGCAGGCGGCGGAGGCAGGTGGCAGGCAGCATAGCGATCTCCTTGGGTGTGCTTGCGTGCTCATTACTGTCTCTGTGTGGAGTTGGCACTCGCTGGGCTGTGCAAAGTCAGCTCTTGCAGTGCCGCTTTCTTTTGCTCGAGCCTTGTTACTCTTCCGCTTTGCAAGGGGTTGCCTACTTGAGGGTGGAAGGATTTGACTTGTGTAGGTTGTGGAGGTGTCTGCTACTGGCGTCCGAGGTGGTGGTCCTCTGGTACCTGTCGGCGTGGCCGCGTGACGCTGCACCTCGTTGGCATGACTGCTGCTTGACGTGGCTATGGAAACAAATTATTATTGCTATCCTTATTATTTTTGTTGTTGTTATTATTATTATTATTACTATTATTCTACACGCGCCGCCTGCGCGGTGCTACGGTATCTGGTCAAGTGGCCCACCATTAGGAGGGGCTGGCTTCATCCGCTGTAGTGGGATGGACAAGTGGGGTTGCTGGATATCCATACATTGCTCGAGAGACGGCATGTTTTACGCCATAGACCTCTCCCCCTTGCTGTGCAGTTGGATTTGCTTTGCAACGGGAGGCAACTGGGTGAGCAACCACGCCCACGTGCACATTCCCACAGGCATATGCCCGTCCGCAAGACTGCCCGCCCACCCGCTCATTGATGGACCAGCCAAACCCATGATGTACATGAATACGTGTAAAGCACCCGATGCATGGACCTACTGTATTTGATACGCATGAGAGCTTTGTCCCGACTTACCCACTTTGCGCTCACTCCCAGGGTAAAAGCCAGCCACAGCAGTCGGAGCAACTGCTTCCGTGTCGGCCGCAAGCAGTGCTGCGGGCTCGGGCGGGACGGCCTGGACTCGTGGCGGTGGGAGCTCTCCGGCGAGCGCTCGACCTACTTTGGCCTCTTCCCCCGCGCGTGGACCGTGTATGATGGGGAGAAGGCCATCGACAGCCACATCGTGCTCACCTGCCGCCAGGTGTCGCCCGTCATCCCCCACAACTACGAGGAGAGCTCCCTCCCATGCTGCGTCTTTGTCTACAAGGTGGGTGTTTTTGTGGTGTATTTGTGGTGTATTTGTGGTGTATTTGTGGTGTATTTGTGGTGTATTTGTGGTGTATTTGTGGTGTATTTGTGGTGTATTTGTGGCGTGTTTGTGGTGTGTTTATGGTGTACTTGTGTATTTTTTTGTATCGGTCATTGTCTGCAAGGTGTGCGTGCTCATTTGTATTGGCAATGTCTGCATTGTGCTCATTTTTGTTTGCCTTGGTACTTGTCCGCACGGTGCGCGCGTATGGTGTGCTATCTTTCCTGCGCGGGCGCCCACCATTTCCCCCCCTTTATTGGCAGATCTATTCCCTCACCTACTTGTGACAAATGCCCATGTACTTGCCCCAATACCCATCGCCAGGTGGCGTGTGCGTGCTGGTCTCTGTCACTGGTGTCTACCTGCCATCTTGCTGGCTTGTTGCGTGTGCTGGCTTCTGTCACATCCGTGCTGGTGTCTGTCACGTGCGCGCTTGTATTTGTCACAGCACGCTCGCATTTGTCGTGTCCATGCATGTGTGCTGATATCTGCCACGCACCCTGGACTTTGTCACTCGCTTTTGTCACATATACATCGTCACCTGTCACCCCACAGATCGTCAACACGGGCCACACGGCCGCCGATGTCTCCATCATGTTCTCCTTCCAGGTGGGTGGGCAATGTCAATAAATGAACTATGTAAGCCATGTGACACCCCGCTTCCCATAGACATGCGCATATGCGAAAGTTGTTCTCATTTCCAAACATCATTAGCAATTTAGCATGTTCTCCTTCCAGGTGTGAGGTGGGGGGCAACTAGGCTGCATGGCACCTCGCATCTTACATACATGAGCCTACAAGCTGGCAGGTTCATGCGCCATCGTCCTTGTTATGTTCTCCACGCAGGCTGATCGGGCAATAGGAATGGCAATTACTGGGCTTCCTTCATATGGGCAGTTCTTAGTAAAAAGCTTTTTCTTACTCACTACAAGAAAAATTGTTTACCCTCCAGGTGGGCGAGCAAGCTGTCCCACTCTGCCATCTGCACAGTGCTTTTAGTAACGGTACGCGTGCGTCAGCCGCTGACGCGTCAGTGTCTGACGCGTCAGACTTTTTCGTCCGCGCGTCAGACAGCTGACGCGTAAATTTTGGCTCTGTGTCAGTCGACTGACGCGTAAATTTTGTCTGCACGTCAGTCGTCTGACGCGTAAATTCAGGCAGCACGTCAGTACTTATGGGCACCGAGTCTATGCGTCAGGCAGGGTCAATATATAGTGGGTACCTACTAATGTACTGAAGTCCACTGAAATGCTAACTTCGTACTGGATATCTACGAATTCAAGTTCACCAGTTCAGGTCTGTTCGTTGATATCCTTCAAGATTCTAGGCCGTTATCATGCCCATGCCAGACCCGCCGGCCCTAGCCTGCTTGGCGGCGAGAGTGACGAGAGTTCTAGACGAATGTAAAGTTGTAACCCAGGACGACTGGCAATGGTCGATGTCTCGATGATGGCAATTATTAAAAGGTTTTAGGAATATGATTGATGAGCTGATTGATGAAGCGTTGCGAGGTTGCCTGATTTACATATTGCTTTGAATCGAATTCCAGGTGTGTTTATTAACGCTGTAGATTTGTTTGCATAAGAAAGAATTCTGTCCATTACTAGATGCGTAGGGAAATTTCGGGCCGGGTCAGTAATATTGTATAAACATTTAACAACGTTAATGGTTTAGTCCGATAGTCAACTAGCAAAGTTAGCGACCTGGGGGTTGGAAGTTTTTGGGTGAAGGGATGGCGCCGGAAGGAATAATGGGAAAAATTAAATCTGGGGGGATCGCAGCTTTTTTAATGCCGAAACAGGCCGCCGACATGGCCAAAGCGCCTGCGCCTGGTCCGCGTGCCATTGTTGGCGTAGGCCAGGCAGCCGACGCGCTGAACCGCAGCAAGAGGAAAAGGGGGAATGATAGCAATGCAGCCAGCAGTGCAGCAGCAGCATCGGCTCAGTCCGGCAATGCTGGTGAGCCCCCAGGCTGACGCGCCGCCAACGGCGGCAAGTCAGCCAGGCTGACGCGGACAAAAACCCTTACTAAAAGCACTGCATCTGCATTATGCTGGAATACTTCACACCCCTTCTCCATCAGGCTGGCATACGTCACACATCTTCTGCATCAGGCTGGCATATGTCACACACCTTCTGCATCAGGCTGGCATACGCCACACACCTTCTGCATCAGGCTGGCATACGTCACATCAGGCTGGCATATGTCACACACCTTCTGCATCAGGCTGGCATACGTCACACACCTTCTGCATCAGGCTGGCATACGTCACACATCCTTCTCCATTAGGCTGGCATACGTCAGCAGCTGCTAGGTTTCGCGAGGGCCACTCCTCATGCAGAAGGGGCCGCTTTGCCCAGTTGTAGCGGCTTCTTCGAACATGTTTTCTCTTGCTTCGCCTCCAGGCGCGGGGCTGGAAGTGATGCACGATCTTTCCTGCCTTGGACAGTCGTCAGCCGCCAAGTTTCTCCACGTTGCACCGTTTTAAGACTTTCCTTCCACCTTTCATTCCACCTTTAAGCTAGGCGAAATCCTGTTTTCTTTTCTGGGAGTTGGTAGCCGTTGACCAACTTCATGACATGTTGCCTGTATTATCGATATCGAGCTTTTTATACTCTATACATGGATGTTGAGATGATGTCCTTACTAGGGTGGCTCTGTCTGTGTGCCAGTGCCCAGCTCACTCACCTCCCTCATTTGTTTGTCCTGGCGCCCGTACATGTGGGCCCCGTGTCCTTGTTGTCCGCTGTCGTCCGGCACGTGTGTGGGCTGCCAGAATTCCCGAGGCTCGGACGTGCAGGGGACCCTGGAGAACAAGCAGGCCAGCTTCAGGTGGGGGCCAGGGGGCGATGGGGCAGAGGGGGTTAAGTTTACAAAAAGGATACTGTACAGAGATCCTGATTCACATATGCGATGAAATAGACTAACAATTCTGCATACATGGTATCATGTACCATAGTGGCCCTAATGCATGTACGCATAACAACCGTATGTGCAGGGACTTAAAGGAATTTTGGTTTTGCGTACAACTGCTGGGAATGATTCTTGCTCTATGTAGGTATAGTGTCGGGGGTTATATAACTGTTGGGAATGATTCTTGCTCTATGTACGTATAGTGTCGGGGGTTATGTTCGGGTGGAATGATTCTTGCTCTATGTAGGTATAGTGTCGGGGGTTATATTCGGGTGGTGTACAACTGTTGGGAATGATTCTTGCTCTATGTAGGTATAGTGTGGGGGGTTATATTCGGGTGGTGTACAACTGTTGGGAATGATTCTTGCTCCATGTAGGTATAGTGTCGGGGGTTATATTCGGGTGGTGTACAACTGTTGGGAATGATTCTTGCTCTATGTAGGTATAGTGTGGGGGGTTATATTCGGGTGGTGTACAACTGTTGGGAATGATTCTTGCTCCATGTAGGTATAGTGTCGGGGGTTATATTCGGGTGGAATGATTCTTGCTCTATGTAGGTATAGTGTCGGGGGTTATATTCGGGTGGAATGGTTCTTGCTCTATGTAGGTATAGTGTCGGGGGTTATATTCGGGTGGAATGATTCTTGCTCTATGTAGGTATAGTGTCGGGGGTTATATTCGGGTGGTGTACAACTGTTGGGAATGATTCTTGCTCCATGTAGGTATAGTGTCGGGGGTTATATTCGGGTGGAATGATTCTTGCTCTATGTAGGTATAGTGTCGGGGGTTATATAACTGTTGGGAATGATTCTTGCTCTATGTAGGTATAGTGTCGGGGGTTATGTTCGGGTGGTGTACCTTGAGCGCGCCGCGCCAAATGCCCTGTCGTACGCCCTTACATGTATACTGAGAGATCTGGAGGTTTTATCGTGGCCATTATGCTGGAGGTTCGCGCGTCAGCTGCTGGTGCCGCATCTGGATGTTCGCGCATCAGGGTGTTTCCAGCGGGTGCCGTCCGCCTGCTCGGTGCAGACGCAAAAAGGGTATGCAGGCGTCTCCGTGAGGGGAATGCCCGCCCGTGAGCTGATGTGTGCCAGGCGATGCTCTACTGACCATCTGCAGTCGCTACCTGCTCAGAGCCCAGGTAGCATTCGTGAGTTCAAGGCTACGCTAATTTTCCATGTGCTAAGTGCGTTGCTGCCTTAAATATGATTTTCATCAGTGGGTGTTGTGCGTCTGGCTTTAGCTGGTTGGCTAACTTATTTTGGTGATGGCGTCGTTTCCGCTGGGCTGCCGCTTCTGCGGATCCCTCGGGTGAGGCGTTGCCCTTGGGATTTTGTCATGCTATGTTGGACCACCAAACGGGAAACAAACAAACAAATAAACCAAACAAACAAACAAACAAACAAACAAACAAACAAACAAACAAACAAACAAACAAACAAACAAACAAACAAACAAACAAACAAACAAACAAACAAACAAACAAACAAACAAACAAACAAAAACACAAACAAACAAACAAACAAACAAACAAACAAACAAACAAACAAACAAACAAACAAACAAACAAACAAACAAACAAACAAACAAACAAACAAACAAACAAACAAACAAACAAACAAACAAACAAACAAACAAACAAACAAACAAACAAACAAACAAACAAACAAACAAACAAACAAACAAACAAACAAACAATCCACCAACCATGGAAATGGGATGCTGCGATGGGTCCTTGCTGGCGGGTATTTTTCAATGCCGGCATCCGGGCGTCTTCCGAGCAGCGAACCTCATGGCGTCAAGGGTGTCATCCTGTCCCACCGGTGCGTTGGGTTGGGCCATCTGGCCGCAGGCATGCGACCGCGTGGGACAGTGGGCACGAGGCAGCTCACTAGCCAGCTAATCGCCTGTTTTTCGAACAGGGTGTCATCCTGTCACAATGGTGGTGCATTGGGTGGAAGATGTACTAATGTGGCGCCTGCAATTCTAACGGCAAACATGAGGGTGGGGCTGTGCACGAGCCAGCTAACAAGTGGGCAGCGGCGGACATAGGCATGTAGGCAGGTAGGGAGGTAGGCAGGTAGTGAGGTAGGCAGGTGGGGAGGTAGGCAGCGAGAAAGGGAGCCAGGCCAGCTTTATGGCTTTGCATGGCAGCCATTCCTCCAGTGGGTAGCTTCCAGCATTGTCACTGGCAGTACCTGCCCATGTATGCAGGCATCGTCCTCCCACTGACCATTTTGTGTATGGCTTTAATTGCTGTTGATATACGTCCATGTAGATGGTCTTGATGGAAGACTTGCGCCCCCCCGGATGCAGGCATGCACCTGCTTTTCTTGATCTGCATTTCCATGGCACAGCCACCCTGCGTAGATCATTTCGCAAGTGGAGCCCTCAAGGGCTTCAATTCCGCCCTTGTAGTTGGGCAGGAGGGAATTATGGGATGAATTTGCAAGTTTGCATGGGTGGAAGAGATCTTCATGGGTGGAAGCACTCCCACCGTTGTTTTGCCCTGGACAGGTGGGCGAGCAAATCATGATGTCCTTGACAGGTGGCACGAGTGCGTACATGCCCAGCTCTCCTAGTCCGTGAAAGACATCCCGGTGGTTGCACTCGCGGGCCTTGACATTTACTTCATCGTCGCTCATTCATTCATGAGTTCATCACTGCCTTCACGGCCCTTGACTTGCCTCAGGAGCCTTGAGGGCGACCCTCTCTCCTTTGCCCTTGCGTGCCAAGGGGCTGAAACGGAGATGGGCGGCGAGGTGCCCGATGACGGTGTCCGTGTGAGCACGTGCCCCAGCTACCTGGTATGTATTGGCCGTTTATGCTGTTGGCGTTTCTGTGAGAATCTGTTACAATTAATTAATTAAGCTCGTGCCCCCGTTGGGGAGTCACGGAGCACCGAAGTGCTTTTTTAATCCCTGTATGTGCACAACAGGAAGAAAGGGCAGAGACCCCCTTTCTCCTATCTGTTACAAGGGTAAAGCTTGTTAGTGAATGCTGCGTCACAAAATTTGTGTACTATTTATGTGACCCGTAGCGGCGCGCCGCCAGTAGAACAGTATTTGCTATTTCTGCTAAGAGTCATTTTCGTATTGTTATTGTGAAGGGGAATGCTGGCTCATGGAGGCCTTGGGTATCCCTTACGTACGCACATTACGTATATATGTGTATTACTTATTACGTGCCTTGGCTATGTCTTGGTTACTGGTAGGCGCGGGCTGTATTGAAGTCTTGAAGAACCTTGCAAAGCACAGCTAGTTGTCTTCGCCTGAGTCTGCACCCTATGGACTCTACCTCATGTGATATGTCAGTATTTACGACGTGATGAATAGGCGGAAACAGGGCATCCAGAGCTTGTGTATGTACAACGTGATGAATAGGCGAAAACAGGGCATCCAGAGCTTGTGTATGTACAACGTGATGAATAGGCGAAAACAGGGCATCCAGAGCTTGTGTATGTACAACGTGATGAATAGGCGAAAACAGGGCATCCAGAGCTTGTGTATGTACAACGTGATGAACAGGCGAAAACAGGGCATCCAGAGCTTGTGTATGTACAACGTGATGAATAGGCGAAAACAGGGCATCCAGAGCTTGTGTATGTACAACGTGATGAATAGGCGAAAACAGGGCATCCAGAGCTTGTGCTATGAAACTCTAGACAAAGGATCACTCCATGACTTAACAGTTCCATGTCATTCACAAGGATAAGAAGACAAGACCCACATTGCTGGGTTTTGATAGACGTAACCCAATCTGTAGGTACCACCATCGGAGGCTACTGGCACTGGCCAGTCCACGAATCCAATAGCCCTTGCAGTTGCAGCATGCGCCCATGATAGCACACAGATATCCTATTGTACTATTCCCTGTTTGTTTTTTCTATCTTCCTTGTGAAACTGTCAAGTAGACACAGGGTGCTCTCGTGAACATGGAGTCGAACCGAGTTTGCCGCATATCCCCCTTAGCTCTCGAGGTAACGGGGTTTTCCTTGAAGGGCGCCTCCACCGGCTAGCATCGTTTCATTCCCTGCACGCGTTGTTGATTTCCTGTCTCTCCCCAATCCCAGGGCGCTAAATTTGTCAATCAGACAACTCAATTTGTGTACGTATCGTACGAGCTTGTTCGCCATCATCATCCAACCTACCTACCTCCACCCAATTCATTGTTGCAACCGACCAACCGATACCTCAACCCCCCAGGTGAATGGCCGCATGGACATCATGAACGCGTCCAAGCTTGACGGAGGCGCCAAGGGTCTGGACGCCAGCACCAACGCGACGCCTCGCGATGCGGAGCGGGACCCGCCCACCGCGTGCCAAGTGTGGGAGGCGATGGAGAAGGTGAGGTGGGGGGTATACAGGAGGTGACGATGGAGGAGGGGACGATGGGGGAGGGGAGGAAGTTGGAGGTGATTGAAGGAGTGAGTAGGAGGCCAGGGTGGGTTGATATTCAAGCTGAGGATGGGCGGGACTTGAAGGTCAGACTAACAATTTTAAAGGAAGAGCAACAGAGCAAGGATGGGAAGGCAGGGATAGGAGGGAGTTGAAGGTATGGATGGGAGGGGAGTCCAGGTCAGTTCTGGGATCAAAACTAGCGAGGGAGGTTAGTGGTGGCAGGGGAATGAGGTTGTGATGGGGAGTGGGGAGTGAGGCATGGGTTACGTGTGGGGTAGACTCTGGTCCAGGGGAAAAGGGGCGTGATGGCTGCAGCCACGTGCTTATTATTATTATTATTATTATTATTATTATTATTATTATTATTATTATTATTATTATTATTATTATTATTATTATTATTATTATTATTATTATTATTATTATTATTATTATTATGCCTGGGGTGCCATTGGGGTGGACGGGTAGAAAAAACAGGGAGTGGCATCCAGGAAGAGGAAGGCAACAAAGTGAAACACGGATGACTGGGCAGCGCTGGCGTGCCATGGTACCTTGTCAACTCTGCTACCTTCTCAACTCTCTTGCCTTTCCCTACCCAACTCTCCAACTTAACCAACTCTGCTACCTTCTCTACTCTCTTGCCTTACCCTACCCAACTCTCTAACTTAACCAACTCTGCTACCTTCTCTACTCTCTTGCCTTACCCTACCCAACTCTCTAACTTAACCAACTCTGCTACCTTCTCAACTCTCTTGCCTTACCCTACCCAACTCTCTAACTTAACCAACTCTGCTACCTTCTCTACTCTCTTGCCTTACCCTACCCAACTCTCTAACTTAACCAACTCTGTTACCTTCTCTACTCTCTTGCCTTACCACGTGTCTTACCTTCTCATTTTTTTTACCTAATCAACTCTCTTACCTTCTCAATTATCTTACGTTCTCAATTCTCTTACGTGACCTACTCCTCTCCTCCCACCCTTCACTCAGGACGGCTCCCTTGACAGCCTCCCTCGCGTGAGCAGCCAGTACCGCGGCATGGCGGGCGCGGTGGCGGCGAGCGTTACGGTGCCAGCTGGCGAGACGCGGGTCGTCGCCTTCTCTCTCGCATGGGACAACCCGATCGTCCGGTTTGGCGGCGGCACGGCCTACTACCGCCGCTACACGGAGATGTACGGGCGGGGGGGCAACGCGGGGCCCGCCATGGCTCACGACGCGCTGATGGGTGAGTGTGTGTGTGGGGGGGGGCACGAAGAGATCACTTTGTATCTCCATGCCTTGCTGCTTAAACACCATCTACCATGTCATGTGCGTTTGGCTCACGATGCGCTGACGCAGGAGTGGCATCAGTGCATCAAATTCGAATCAAATGGTTATCAAAATTGCGAGCAAAAAATATCTCTCTTTTCTCTGCCCCTAATATTATTCTTATTGTATGTATGCCAACGATTATGTCACTAGCGATCGGGCCGTGATGAGTGCATATGTCCATGAGACAACCCGCGCAGGCATGGCAGTACTATACTATAGTGACCATGGTATCCGTGAGACAACCCGCGCAGGCATGGCAGTACTATACTATAGTGACCATGGTATCCGTGAGACAACCAGCGCAGGCATGGCATTACTATACTATAGTGACCATGATATCCGTGAGACAACCAGCGCAGGCATGGCATTACTATACTAAAGTGACCATGGTGTCCATGAGAGTTCCATGAGGCAACCCGCGCAGGCCTGAAATCGGGAAGAATCCGGACAATGGAAGCTTGAGCCGGCCATAGTCTTATTGGCGTTCGTATCATTGAGAAGCTATCATTTCATTTTGACTATGGCCCATGCGGCGCTCATGGATGTGTAGTGTACGTTGCAAATGCGGCTGTATTAACGTTTGGAGTTCGACTGTCACTAAGAGCCTTTCCACATATGATGACGAATGCGCGCGAATTAGGAGGACTCGGATTGGTCCGGACCGCAGTTCCAGGCTCGAGGTCTAATTAGGCGCGGCGAATAATAATAATAAGCGGTGCCTGAGCGGTGAATTGATCGGGACCTCCTTTCCACAACCAGATCCGATCCGTACCGTCGTGGCGCTTTCCCCGTCGGTTTCAACA
>RPFO01000132.1:675589-678089 GCA_009746045.1 Mesostigma viride | reverse complement strand
CCCTGGCGAGGGAAGGCCCTGGGGGGGTTCAAGGCAAGGGCGCCTCGCCACCGTCTATGGGGTTGCAGGATTGGGGGAGAGGGACGGGGGAGGTCAAAGCAGGGTTGAGCGCGGGTGATCGCGGAGGGGTCTCGGTGGGGGGCCGCCGGGCTATCGGCGGCGGCAGGAGCGGCGTGGGCAAGTTCTTGTACCTGGAGGGCGTGGAGTACTTGATGTGGAACACGTGAGTGCGCCACCTGGCACGCTGGTTCCCTAGTATGGTCTATGCAAGTATCATGGGATGGGGAACAGGTGAGTGCGCCACCTGCCACACTAGCAGGGGATGCGGTGTGTACGTATCCCTCGTTGCTGGTCTCCCAGTACGACTTCTTAGAATGCCTTTCTTCCGAGTTTGATGGGATGTGGAGGTTGGGACGCGTGAGCGCGCCGCGTGCAATGGTGGGACGCTTCGTGGCACTGTCATTGCACTCAGATCTGATGTCAGGGCACTGTCATAGCACTCATATCTGATGTCATGGCACTGTCGATCATAAACGAGTCTCTATGTATAGCCACCTTTCGCCAAGCTCTTATGTGTTGCACACGACTGCATGTCGGCTACACGGCACACTCTTTCCTAGTATAGTATAGTATGTGTTTAGCGGTATGCTCTTCATTCTGCTGTGAAACACGTGAGTTGACACACCTGTAACCTATCTTGCAGACGCAATGGATAGCCACCTTCGGCCGTATGCAACCCAGGCTCCCGCTGCTGGCGTTTGACTTCCCAGGCAAACATGCCCTTGCCATGGGACCAACAGACAAAACTTGGTTGGTTCTATCCACATGGGTACTTATGCTGTCATCCGAGCTGTGAAAAAGACATGCTCGGGGCAGCCCTACACAAATGTGCCTGCTCTTGTGCCTGAATAATTTAGTTTCCTTTTTTGTCGTAACACTTAACCGTGAAGTTGGGGGTGTGCTCTTTAGTATGTATTCATATTACTTTTTCAGGCATGCCCTTTTCCTACCTTTCACCCCCCAACCCCACCCATAACGCTGCGACACCCACATCTATGCCTTATTTGTGCTTGTCCGGTGCTGATGCCAAGGCCTGATCGAAGCGCCTATCCCCCCCTTCAACCCTTCTCCCCTTCCCCCCTGCCCTCTTCCCCCTGCGCACCCCAGCTATGACGTCCACTTCTATGCCTCATTCGCGCTCCTGTGCACGTTCCCTGAGCTGGAGCTGGCAGTGCAGCGTGACTTTGCCGACCACACAATGCGTGGGGTAAGTATTATCATGGATATAACAGTTGCATGGATAGTGAGTTTTTTTGTAATGTAGTAGTATGTGAGCGCAACTTTGTTGAATCGAAATGTTAGTTCTCCTACCGCGGGCTGTGACCTGTCCGGAATAAATCTTGGCTGAGTTGACTCAATTCATTTCATTCAAACCCGGGCTGATTAAATGATTTCGCCATGCACCTATTCTACACTGTGCCCATTGGTCCGCAAGGCCTAACGTGCACACACTAGAGTGCACAGGGTGTGGCTAGCCAGTAGCACGCACAACACCTGTACATGGCACTGGGAGTGTCCCACCAAAGGTACACTCGCCAGGTAACTAGGCTCAAATGTCCGACACACACTTTATGGTAGGTAGTACCAATGCACCAGTGCCGAGAAGCGGCGTACCAGTCATTATGCCAAACCTAAGGGCAGAGCACGGGCATGGCAATTACTTCAGTTTTGTACCGAATAGATAGGACGTAACTAATTACCATTGTCCGCGACGGCGTCCACATTGTTACGTTCAACTCACCTCGTAAAATAGGCTTGGGTATAGCAGTTGTTGGGTGGTTTTTGTGGCAAGCACGACCCCGCCATGCACGCTTATCTGCCATACTTATATAGTATGTTATTAGTTGTGTCACCTTGATTGGTGGCGTTGCTTTGTGTATTTGTTTGTACCGAGCAGGAGCCCACAATCTGCAACTCCTTTTGCACCTCTACATAATAGTAGTCCGTCAACTATCACCTTAACCGATGGCATCATCTGTTGGGTGCTTGAGAGCAGGACCCCACGCGGCACGTATACCTTTTTCACTTGTCCACAATAATACTATATCACCCTAATTGGTGGCTGGATCCTTGTGTGGAGCAGGACCCCACCCGATGCGCATACGTTATGCACTTCTCCACAACAATAGTATACTTGGAACCCCCTGACGGATGGCATTCCTCGTCGGATGGTTTTGGGCAGGACCCCACACTGCGCGCGTACCTTCACGGCGGCGAGATGGGCGAGGTGAAGAAGGAAGGGGCGGTGCCGCACGACCTGGGCAACGAGAACCCCTGGGTGGAGGTGAACTCGTACAACATCCACAACACGAGCAACTGGAAGGACCTTAACGCCAAGTTTGTGCTGCAGGTGGGGGGTCGGGGGGGGGGGGGGGTAAAAATGAAGGAAAATGTTTGTTTGCCATTTTGTCGTTTGACATCCATCCCATCCTTCGTCTCC
>RPFO01000132.1:503089-670589 GCA_009746045.1 Mesostigma viride | reverse complement strand
CAAAGCGCGCTCAGGACAGTGTTCGAGTACGTGCCCTTCCCTTGATGTTGTGATGGTGTATAGTGTGGACTGCTGGATAGTGTGGAGTAGACCAGTGGGGATGGTACAGGACAGTGTTTGAGTAGGTACCTGCGATAAAGGAGACGGGATGTGGGTAGGACCTGCCTCGCACAGTGGATGGTACAGGACGGTGTTGGAGCACGCTTGCACCGTATGGGCAAAGTGTGGGCTAAACTAGGCTGTGGGCAAAGTGTGGCTGGATCTGTCTGTTGCAACTGCGGTGGCATCCGGGACTTCGACATTGTTCAAGCCCATGCCTGCACGGTGTGGGCTTAACTGGGGGCTGGATGTGTTTTGCACAGTGATTGTAGTGGACGGTGTTTGCGCATGTGCACATGTCATCGTGGGCCAACCGTGGGCGGGGGGTGTCTTGTCCTATGCCCAAGCGTAGAGGTAACATGAATGAAGGTTTCACAGGGCTGTGTCGAGTACATGCCGGCAACATGGGCTGAAGGATTTCTCGTTTGGGGGGAGCATGGTGCCACCTCGTGGAAGTGGTGATGCCCTCCTTACTGCTGGCATATTCATGGCCATGCCTCCCATCGTGCTCGCATCATGGCCATGGCTCCCATCATTTCATGCTGTCATCATAGCCCAGCGTGTCCTAGCGCTAGCTAGGGGGTCCCACGGTTGAGTTCCTGCTGCGCTGGGGGACATAATACACGCAGCTGACCATTTCTTTTTGTGGGCGTACTCAAAACGCAGGGTCGCTTCCCACCACTCATGCTTGAACGCTTGCGTGCTGTCGCCCCCTGTCCTTGCATGATGGGTCTTGTCTACCCTCGGCAGGTACAACGTCATGAAGGTGAAGAACGGCAGCATCGGCGCTGTCAACGGGATGCGGCCCAACGGGAAGGTGGGTGCCTCCGTGTGTGTGTGTGGTCACTATAGTATAGTACTGTTTGTGTGCGTGTGTGCGTGTGTGCGTGTGTGCGTGTGTGCGTGTGTGCGTGCGTGCGTGCGTGCGTGTGCATGTGTGCGTGTGCGTGTGCGTGTGCGTGTGCGTGTGCGTGTGCGTGTGCGTGTGCGTGTGCGTGTGCGTGTGCGTGTGCGTGTGCGTGTGCGTGTGCGTGTGCGTGTGCGTGTGCGTGTGCGTGTGCGTGTGCGTGTGCGTGTGCGTGTGCGTGTGCGTGTGCGTGTGCGTGTGCGTGTGTGTGTGCGTGTGCGTGTGCGTGTGCGTACGTCTGCGTACGTCTGCGTACGTCTGCGTACGTCTGCGTACGTCTGCGTACGTGTGTCTGTGTCTGTGTCTGTGTGTGTGCGTGTGTGCGTGTGTGTGTTTGTGTGTGTGTTTGTGTTTGTGTTTGTGTGTGTGTGTGCGAGCCCGGTGTGTGGGTTAAGTTTATAGTAGTAACCAATTTGCTCTGTACCGTTTGATTCATTTGATTATGCACTTTTGTGTAGTGTATCTATGCATCCCATTAGACACGTGAACTCAGTTAGACGACGCAGGCCCCATTGCCTCGTCAAGCGTGAAGAGTGAGGGAGTGGGGGCGGAAAAAGAAGCGACGAGAAGGGGACTGGGACTTGGTGGTTGCGCATGCTGCGGACGCCCCTACCACCTTCCCTGTGCTGTGATGCTGTGGCTTCTTCCCGTAGCCACACACGCACACACGCACACGCACACGCACGCGCACGCGCACGCGCACGCACACGCACACGCACATGCACACGCGCACGCGCACGCACACGCACACGCAAACGCACACGCACACGCACACGCACACGCACACACACACGCACACGCACACGCACACGCACACGCACACGCACACGCACACGCACACGCACACGCACACGCACATGCCCCCACACATGCCCACGCACAACACGCACACGCACGCACACGCATACACACGCGCACATACAGGTTTACACACATCCATACACATGCACGCGTGCATACGTGGCTGGGTGCACAAGGAAGGGGCATGTCTGTTTAATGGCTGAGGTCGTTACATGCCGGCACGTCCCATGGCTTTCAGCTCAACTCCTACTTTCAGCTCAACTCCTGCCATCCGCTGGACTGTGTTATTCAGCCAGCTATAGCAACCCCAATAACTTGACTCCTGTCACAAGCGGCTGGCCTGTCGCCGTGAATGCATGTCGCCACCTTGGATGCCACCCAAACAGATCGACAACACGTGCATGCAGTCACGCGAGGTGTGGACAGGCGTCACCTACGGCGTTGCCGCGGTCATGCTGTACGAGGTGTGTGCCTGCCCGCGGGTCGGAATTCAAGTCAATTGAATGCGATTCCATGCAATTTAATGCAATTTAATGCAATTCATAGCAATTTAATGCAATTCATTTCAATTCAATGCAATTCAATGCAGTTCAGTGCAGTTCAATTCAATGGAATCAAACTGACTGAGCATTTGCTTTCTTCCATGCGACGTAAGCCCTCCCTTTATGAAGGTTAGCACACTACATCCAGGAAGATTTGTACATGGACGGTATCCCTGTACGGGGTGTAGAAGTTTTTTAGTTTTTGTTTTTTACCTGTGCACAAAAAACGTCATGCGTCTGGTATCATGCAGTGTATGAGTTCTCTGCATCTTCATATTTATCTGTAGATATACCGTAAATATATTACTATTCGTGGCTTTTTCCTGGTAATTGTGGCACGTGAGTGTCTATCTTGTCCCCTATCCCATTCCTCCTGGCCTCCTCCCCTCCTTGCGTCCCGTGTAGCTTTTGGCTTCTTGCGTGTGGTAACATTCGCGTCAACATCGTGCCTTGTACATCGATGGCATGGCCGTCACTCACCTGCGCTTTGGCTGCAACACGCCAGGGACTCATCAAGGAGGGCTTCCACACCGCCAAGGGCATCTTCAAGGGCGGTTGGAAGGAGTTTGGCTACTGGTACCAGACGCCAGAAGCGTGGACGATCGACGGCCGTTTCCGCTCCCTCACCTACATGCGGCCACTCAGCGTGTGGGGGATGCAGTATGCGATTTCCCCGCCAGCGGGGGTGGCCGCCGCGCTGCAGGCGCAGGGGCTGCCCCCCGCGGCGCAGGTGGGGCGCCACGGCCCCCATGATACCGAGACGCACAAATCCCGCGTCCAGGAGCTGTTCAGTGCGCTGGGCGACATGGGCAGCCAGATGACCAAGAAGATCAAGGAGAAGGTACCCAGCAAGACCGGGGGTGGCCACGAGAGTCTCTCCCCACGCGTGCGAAAGGCGGGGGACCCTCAGGTTGTGTGATAAGGCTGGCCGTTGGCCTGATCTTTGTGGCAAACCTGTAGGCCGGGAACAAGCCGGCAAGCCGCAGGTCTCTGTGTACACACAGGATTCACAGGTTGTATAACAAGGCGGGGGCCACGCAGGTCGTATGGGAAGGCTTGGGATCGGAAGGGACGGCTTCTGCTGTGACAGGGACGGCTCGCGTGACAGCTTTCAGTTTGGAGAAAATTTACCCTGCAAAGCGCTAGGGGGACATCTACGCCGGTGTGTGCGCGCCATGCTCGAGGGCCGCAGCTGACATGCGGCGTTGCCCGAGAGATGTTACCAAGGCCCCGCGAGCTCTCTTTATCAATGAGACAACCGGCGCAGGCCAGAGATCTGGAGAATGCGGACCATGGTAGCTTGAGCCTGCCGTTATCTTATCCGCATTTTGAGTCGTTCAGGATTGGGGATTTGAAGGGAGATGGAAATGTGTAGCCTTGTTCGTTGAAATCATGGCTTGCAAACGTTAAGAGCGACTAGATGGCCTAGACAGTGGGGCCGGAAACATCTTGCGTGATCAGGGCGTGTGTTTCGAGCCTAGCTGGCTGGGAGTGTCGAGCGGTGAGCACCATTGCCGCGATCGCTCTCCCACCATTTACGAGGAAATACCCGCAAATGGAAAACCACCGAAAAGATCGATCTAGTCAGTCATTGCGTTAGCCATGCCATGTTTCCAAACGTCCAAGAAAACTGCACACGGTGCGAAGGCAAAAATCCGTAGAACGTCACTTTCAATGTGCCGTATGAACCAAACGCCCACATATGCCAGAAATTAATCTAATAATTAATATATAATTAATTAATTAATTAATTATCAACATCACTCCGTTGGGAGTAGATGTAGCACATAGCCCTGAGAAGGGGCATATGGCTTTTAATACATTCTAGGCTAAATATATATGTATATATATTAAAAATATAATTACTTACAGCAGAGTGAAATCACTCAAACCAAAGCAAACGCCCAGCTATAAACCTATATACAGAGCCATGTCAAAGCTCTATACTACGATAAGACCAATGGAAACGCCTAACGGGAGGAACCTAATAGCCCTGCTGCACCGCAAAATCAGCCCGCGTACGGCGGAGCATGATGTCAGCCATGGCCCGAGTCAGCGCCACCGACAAGCGCTGACGCCAATATGACGTCCAGGTCCGCGCCGACCATGGGGCCCGCTGGCCCTCCAGGTCCAGCCGGTCCTCCCGGAGCCGGCAACACTCCTTGAAGAAGGCGGAGGTCAGGGGCCCCATGGCCCCAAACTCCTCCAGGACAAAGGGCACCACACGATGGTGCCCGACGTCGCCGTAGGCCAGGAGCTTGGCCCGCTCCGCCCGGTCCGCCGTGTAACCTGCCGTGAGGGAGGCCCCAGCCACGTGGCTAAGAGCCAAGGGCCGCGCCACCGAAACGTCAATAAGCAGATGCCGGCCACCCCCCTCAAAGTCCAGCACCACGATGTCAGGCCGGTGGTTGGGGGAATAGAAGGCAGCGCCATCCGCATCCTCGGACCGGATGTTCGCGTGGGGGAAAACCGACCGAATCATGGCGAGCACCACCGTCAGGAGGACAGTGTGCAAATACAAATACCAATTCTGATTCTGTTGGCCCCCCATGCAGGCAAGGTAGTGAGTCCCCGTGGGATCCAGCGGCTGCCCACAGCTACCACAAGGCCGCCCGGCCGGAACAAGAGGCTGCGGGGCAAATAGCTGGTGCCGGAGCGCCACCGAGTAGTGGCTGGGAGCCAAGGCGAATGGGGGGGCCATGGGAAGAGCACGAAGGTACGCCGAGCCCACACTCCGCAAGGAAAGCGAGAACAGCCACGCACGTCCCTGGGCGTTGAGGTCCGCGAAAAGAGCAATCCAATCAGCCGTGTGCAGAATACCCGCGTAGGTTTTCTGGTGTTTATCGATGACGCGAGCAGGGAATGCGGCGGGAGATTGAACGGAGGCGACCGAGGGAGTGCCGCGAGGGAGGTGGCGCTGTACCGCCTGAGCGGCACGGACGGGAGAACAGGCCTGCTGGATCTCAGCATAGGCCTCCTGGATGGCGGTGACGAAGGGCAAAGGGCTGCTGGGGTCCAGGAGGTCAGGCGCTGCCGTTGCCAAAAGGGGCAGGAGCCGGCAGCTTTCCGCCCACGACTGAGCGACGGAGCCCAAAAATGCTGCTGGGGCCAGCCGGGCGGCACGAGTCAGACCGCAGCCACCCATCCGTGCAGGCAGGGAGGCAATGCGAATAGCATGTGGCGGGAGGTCGGGGCCCGGGACCAGCTGCGCCAAGGCCGACTGGATGCGTTCGTCGTGGCCCTCGGCGGCCAGCCGGACCTGAGCCGGAAGAGCGCCCCGGAGCCAGTGAACGACGCGAGGGTGAGCGCAAAACCACAGAAGCAGACCCTTGGTCTGCGAATCATGAAGGCGCGCAATCAAGGGCAGTACCTCAGTGCGTGCCTCGAGGGCGGCCCGCAGAGCATCGATGACAAACGCGGGGTCGCCAACCGGAACGCCGAGGACATCCAACCCATGGAGGCGCTCGTCCCGGCCCAAGAGCTGGGGCGGAAAGCCGGAGCAATCACCTTGGGGCGAGTACACCGCGCACTTGGCCAGGGTCAACTGGAGGTTGATGTCGGCCACCGCGGTCTGCAGTGCCAGCAGAGCCGCGGTGGTGTCCGGCACAGGGCCCAGAAGGTAGATATCATCCAAGTAGGCCTGAATAGCGACCGCCGGGTGGGCAGCATGGACCGCTTGGAGGCAACCCTGGAGGGGGGCGGCAAAGTACAGGGGTCCCAGGGGGTCCCCTTGCTGGGTGCCCGACCGCGACAGCAGGCCGCCGCGAGTGCCGTCCTCCATGATGTGAACCAGTTGGCCGGGCTGGCCGTAGCACACGGCTGTCCAAGCGTACAAGTCCTCGAAGGACTCCATGACGGCCGCAAACATGCTGGCGCGGGACAGACTGTTGAACGCGTTGTGGCAGTCGACCTTGACGACAGCGTGGGTGGGGTGGGCCTCGAGGTAGGCCTGCACCGAATGGATGAGGATATCCGCCCCGCCTGGAGTCGTCACCCCCAGCTGGGCCGCCACCGAGGTCTCACCCGCTGCGAGGGGCGGGCAGAAAAAGGCACGGAGCTCGGGCGCCTTTTGGCGGCAGATCACTTTGCCCACGAGCTTGCGGAGCACCTCACCGCAGGCGATCGGGCGCACCTTGCCCTCGGGGGGGGCAAGACACCCTTGAGCAGAGCGAGGAGGCGAGCGCCCGCTAACCACTCGCGCGCAGCGGGAGGAACGCGACCAGCCGCCAGGTCAATGAGGGTGTCAAAGAGAATGTCCTCGCCCCCATGCCCCACCAGGACCTCCAAGTGCTCGTAGCGCCAGCCCGACGGCCCGGTAGAGGAAGCCCGCGGGACCGCACGCATCACCTCCAGGAAGCAGTCGCGGTCCAGCCGGAGGGGGGCCGGCAGGGGGTCCGGCACGGGCAGCTGGAATCCGGGCTCCGCAGGGTGAAGAGCCTCCAAGGCCGCCAGGGTAGCCGCATTGGCGGGGGCCAGCTTGGCCATTTCCAAGCGGGTCATGGCCCGGCTGAGCTGCCCCTCGCGGACGAGGCGGATGACGTCGGCGGCCACCCGCTCGAAGTTGACCTCCCCCGACAGCCGGGCCGTGCGCGGGGGCGGCACGCCAAACAGCCCCTCCCAGTCCCCCTGCAGAAAGCGTCGGCAACGGGCAATAACCGCACCCTGGAGGCCGCGCACACCACGCCCGAGAGGGGTGAGGAGCAGGCGGGGGGTCACCATGTGCAGTTTAAAGCCCAGCGGGTCGTCCGGAGCGGCGTGCATGCGCCGGAGAGAAACGATTGCACATTGCGCGAAAAGGCTACGCGCGCGGTGGGGGAGGTCGGTCAGGGTAGACGTCGGGTTGATGGCGCATGCATCCCAGGGAACCGTGTCAAGCCAACGCCAACTGGCCGAGTAGTCGGGCGGCGGGGGCTGGGAGCCGGTGGGAGCCGAGGCGGGAGGGGGGGGGGGCCGGGACTGCTGGCCGGTTGAGGGGCCGTTGAGCAACACAGGCGCGCGCGTGCTGAGCGCGCCCGTGAATGGAGTACACCCGCTGGCAGTGAGCTTCCGGGCACCGGTAACAGCTCATGGCCTGCAGATCCGCCGCGCCGAGATCGGGGTGCACAGCGCGAAGGTGCTGGCAGAGGAGGTTACGGTTGTGGAACACACCAGCACACGGGGACCCCGTGGGAAGCAGCACGGCACACCGGTGAAGGCCGTCGGCGGGCGCTGAGTGGCGGGGAGCGGCGCCAGCAAAGGCAGGACGTGGGGCCTGCGGCGTCTCCCCAGCCGGGCCGGCAGGCGCGCGCACCACGACCCGACCAGCGCCCGGCATGCCCGCCGGGGCCACGGAGGAGGCAGTGCCCACCGGGGAGACCCCCAGCGGAGGGGGATCGAGAACGCCGGCGCCCCTCCCAGGGGGACTCGCCAGCGCGCCCGCGACCACCCCAGGCCCCGGCAACGAGGCCGGGGCGGCGGCCGAGGGGTCGGGGAGGCAGCTGGCCCCGGGGCCCGGTGGGGACCCGGCAGGGGACCCAGCGAGACCGGGGGCGGGCCGAGAGGAAGCGCAGTCCCAGGGGGCGGCACAACAGCCCGGCACAACGGGCAGCGCGGCACGGAGTGGAGCAAGCTGCGCGCGATGCACGCTTGATGGAATGTGTGGCCGCACGCGGGCAGGCGACACAAGCCATCCCCCGGCCGGAAGGGCTCAAGGCAGATGGCACAGGAGCCCGACTCGGGGTCGTCCCCCTCCAGAAGGGACCGGACATGAGGGGGGGGCGGGTCCCAGCCGGCCTCCCAGCAACCCGGGAGAGCAGCAATCTGGGCGCGCGAGAGGATGCCGACCGGTTGGTCAGCCGCGGGGTGCCATTCGTGCGGGATGCCTGCCAACTCCAGGATGTCGTGGAGGAAGGCAGAAACAGGCGTCCCCGCGGTTAGGGGCTGGGCGCGCCCGGCCGAGTCCACCAAGATGGCCTGGCCGCCCTGAACCGCGATGGGGGCCCCGAACTCCACACGCAGCATGGCGGCCTGCGCCAGGCTGAGGGAGGTGATGAGAAAGCCCCCACTGGCAACCGGGCCGGGAGGCGGGGCCTGGGCGTCCAAGAAGAGGCGAAGCTGCCGCGGGGACATGAGGCCCAGGTCGGCGCCGCCCGCGAGGTAGGCCGCCCGCACCGAGACCTGTGCGTCTCGAGCCACCGCCGTGACGAACTCGACCACCTCCTGACCCACCCGCTCGTCCAGGGAAAGCAGCTCTTCCTGCCGGGCGGCCGGGAGATGCCACGGCAGCCGGCAGCCGGCGTGATATCCTTCCAAGACATACCCCCAAAGAGTCGAGGCCGTCACCGGGGGGCGGCGGAAAGAAATGTCGCCCGCACCGCGCAACTAGGGCCAGGAAGGCCGGGGGCCTAGGGAGCGAGGGGAAGGCGGCCTCCAACCCGACCGCGTCCAGCAACAAAGGGCAGTACGCCCAAGAAAAGGTGGCGCGGCCCACCACGCCGACAATGTGCGAGGGCGGCCACGAGGTGAACGCGTGGGCCCGGGGGCCGCCGTCCCACATACGTGGGCATATATATTAATATAATATAATACATTATATAATTTAATATAATATATATACATAATATAATACACCCAGCAAGGTGACCCCCTCGGCCCCTTTTACCTGTCTGCCCCGCTGCACAAGGCTCTCCAAGGTGTCCACGCTGCGCACCCGGATGTCGTGCTCCTCGCCTATATGGACGATATCCATGCCCTTGGCCCGGCCGACGCTGTGGTTGCCGCCCTGGCTGCCCTTGAAGTGGCCATGGCGGCCATCAACCTTCGGCTCACCCTCCCCAAGTGTGCAGTCTTTTCGCCCCAGGGGGACTGCTGTGGCTTCCCCGCGGCTATCCCGGGGGCATTGGCGCGGGCGCGTGGTTTCTCGTGCCTAGGCGTCCCTGTGGGTGACCCTGACTACGTCGAAGAGGAGCTCCGGGCCACCGTGGAACAGCGCACCCATGTCCTCGAGACTTGGGCGCGCCTCAAGGACCCCCAGACCAAAGGGCTCCTCCTGTGGTTTTGCGCCCACCCGCGGGTGGTTCACTGGCTCCGTGGCGCTCCCCCCCACTTGGTGCGGCTTGCCGCGGAAGGCCATGACGAGCGCATTCAGGCCGCCTTGCAGGTGCTCCTCCCCGGCCCTAGCCTGCCAGCTCACTCCATGCGCTTGGCCACCCTCCCCTGCCGCATGGGCGGGTGTGGGCTCACCCGCGCCGCCCGCCTCGCCCCCGCCGCCTTCCTTGGCTCTGTTGCTCAAGCCTGGGCGGAGATCCGCCGGTTGGTCCCCAGCGCCGTCAGCGCCATTCCCGACTTGGTCACCCCATCCCCCTTCCCCTTTGTGCAGGCTGTGCAGGATTCTTACCTCGGGATCCAGCAGGCTTGCGACCTCGTCCGCCCCGCTCAGGCCGTCCACCGTCGCCTGCCCCGGGGCACGCCCGGCGTGTCTACTGTCGTCAGTCCTAGTGTCTTCCCTGCCTGCGTTCATGAAAAACAACAAAAGACCTACGCGGGTATACTACACTGTGCCGACTGGATGGGTCTGCACGCGAGCTTGAACGATCAGGGGAAGGCTTGGCTTCACTCCGTTTCCCTTGAGGGGAGCGTGGGGTCCGCATTCCTGCGCGCCCTCCCCATGAGCCCTTTGTTCACGCTGGTTCCGGCCCTTTACGCCATCGCTCTCCGCCACCAGCTCTTTGCCCCGCAACCTCTCATCACGGCGGGTGCGTCCTGCGGCAGCTGCGGGCTTGCTCTGGATACTACTGGGACGCACTACATCGCGTGCATGGGTGGCCAGCAGAACCAGAACTGGTTCCTCTATCTCCATACCGCTCTCCTCCGGGTGGTGTGTGCCATGGTTCGGTCGGTCTTTCCCCACTCCACCATCAAGTGCGAGGACGCGGATGGGGCCGCCCTCTACTCACCCAACCACCGCCCCGACATTACCGTGCTTGACTACGACGGGCAGGGTTGCCACCTGCTCATCGATGTCTCCGTGGCTCGGCCGCTTTCCGGTCGCCACATCCTCCGGGCGGCTGTGGATGCCGGCGCTGCTGCCACTGTGGCTGAGCGCGACAAGTTTGCCTCCTACGGCAATGTGGGGCCCCACCGGGTCATCCCCTTTGTCCTTGAGGAGTTCGGGCCATGGGCCCCAAGACAGCGGAGTTTTTCCACGAGTGCTGCCAGCGCCGTGAAGACCGCCTCGACCTCGAGGGTCAGACCGCCCCGTGGTCGGCCCGCACGTGGTCCTCGTATTGGCGGCAGCGCCTGTCACTCGCCCTCACTCGCACCGTGGCTGATGTGTTATTCCGCCGCACCCGGGCCGACTTTGTCGCGACCCATGCGGTCTAGATCCCTTCCAGGCCTGCATGGTGGGCCGGCAGCGCTGTTGCTGCGTGTAGTTTTGTGATGTCTAGTTAGTTGTACCTTGTGCCGCTGGCGTGATCCTTGGATGTCTGTGTCAGATTACTATTAATTTCTTCAGGGTTATTCTCCCAGTTATCGGGTTTTTCCTTGTGTTGCATGCCTATCTCACCTCCGTAATCTATCATTCTCAATGAATATATATATTCATTGAGAATGATAGATTACGGAGGTGAGATAGGCATAATAGGAATATATATATATATAAATATATATGAATATATATATATAAATATAATATAATACATTCTAGGCTTAATATATAATAAATGCCAGAATAATAAAATTAATGCCAGAAAACATCATGCATACTGTAACGACGCAACGGTGGGGTTTTATGCTTCATGGGGGACATGGGGGGCCTAGGCCTCTCCGTGATTTGGAAGAAGATGATGGACAAGGCCAAGTGGGCCCAGGTCATAGAGGACAACGAGCCCCCCCCAGTGGGGAAGCGCCCGCGTGTGCAATCTCGTGGGAGGCACGCCAGATAGCCCTCTAGGGCAGCGTGCGGCTGCCTAGATAGATGTTGTAGTTAGAATGTTGTTCGATAGATGTAGTATGTAGCCGATGTAGATAGACTAGACCGGTAGGATTGTTTGCACCCATCCATCCATCCATCGGGGTTAATGCTCCGTGACTCCCCAACGGGAGCACGAGTCTAATTAATTAATTAATTTATGCTTCATTTCCAAGCCCTGCACATGTCTAAGAGCCTTTCCACATATGGTGACGAATTAGTGCGAATTAGGAGGACTCGGATTGGTCCGGACCGCAGTTCCAGGCTCGAGGTCTAATTCGGCGCGGCGAATTAGAATGAATTAGCGGTGAATTAGTCGGGACGGGGTTTCCACATTCAGTTCCGATCCAACGGCGGCGAACAAGTTCCCGCCTTTTTGTGTGCATCATGGCACGTGCTTGACCTTACTTAAAGTGAAAACTGCACCCCGTCGCCCAGCATTACACGCCATAACCATCTGGCATCGCTGTGATTTTAAGCCTTGCAATGGCTGAGCCGCCGCCTCCGGCGCTGATGTTTAAGACGCAAGAAGATGTTCTTGAGGCCGAGGTGCGCGGCCAGATCACAGCGGCCTATGCCATACATTGGATTAGGCGCCTTAACGAACTGAGTCGAGGGAAGCGAGGAGGGGACGCGATGAGCGCCATCTAAGCAGTTGCTTGTCATGTCTATACGCCCGGGCATCTCATGATCTGTCTACCATGCACGCATGTTCCTTGGATGAATCGAACAGCTTTTGACATTTTAATGGCGACAATGAAGTCCGGCCACGACAATATAGCGCTGCTCAGAGCTTCGTTGCCGAGAAAGGTTTAAGAGGTGCTTTTTCCGGGCAGATAATGTAACTCTGCCTAGACCCCGGTAGCTTTCAGCACGCGCATATTGCTTGAGGTAAGCGAGCCACGACGCCTGCAGGTGCTCCTGCCGAGGTGGAGACCTCCGAGAGCACGTGGATTAGGCTCATGCGTCACAGCAGCATCGACCTTCATTCTCCTGGTGTACGTGGAAGGTCACTTTTCAGGATTAACATATCTGAATGTTGATTGCCTGTTCATTTTCCGTCAATTGAGCAGCGATTGAAACCATGAGCCATGCAAGTGTAAGGTGCAGAATTCAGTTGATGAACCCAAGCAGGTAATGTGCAAAATAGATGAACCCAAGTAATATGTGCAGATGTTTCGTCCCACTGGCTGTGTGCTATTGCATGAACCGTGTAGGCCCTTGGCGTGTACTCACTTGCTGCAACCGTGCCCACAGCTGCTTGTCAATACACGCGGCAGGCACAACGACTTTTGCCGCGAGGTGAAACATTTAACTCCCCCACACCTTGCATTTTTCACTCTTTCTTTTCCCTATCCATCCTACCCCCCAGCACACACACACGCCCACATACATACACATGCACATAAATGTTCACACACACATGCACACACGCACGCATACACACATGCACACATACACACATGCACACACGAACACATGCACACATACACACTTGCACACACGCACACATGCACACACGCACACATGCACACATACACACATGCACACACGCACACATGCACACATGCACACACGCACGCATACACACATGCACACATACACACATGCACACACGCACGCATACACACATGCACACATGCACACACGCACACACGCACACACGCACACACGCACACACGCACACACGCACACATGCACACACGCACACACGCACACACGCACACTCGCACACTCGCACACTCGCACACACGCGCACACACACACACACGCACACACGCACACACGCACACACATGCACACTGTGACATACACATGTATGCACACAATATCACACACATGCACACACCCACGTGCGCACATGCACGCTAACACATGCACACAAACATGTGCACACACCCACGAGCACACGTGCACATGCATACAAATGCACACAAACACAGGCCGACTTGCACACATGCGCCACACACATCAATCCATCACCAATAAAAGGGTTGCTTGGACCCAACGACCTTCTTACTCGCCTGTCCACCCAATGTTCTGCCCATCCTCCCGCCTGCCCGCCTGCAAGTCTGCCACCCGCCTATCTGCCCACCCATCTGTCAACCTGCCTGCCTGCCTGCTTGTGTGCATGCCTGCGGGCCTGCATGTGCACCTGCGCCCATGCACCTATTATGCCCCCATGGCACATACATGCAGCCTAGCTAGTTGAGTGTCTCTAGGCACGCGCACATGGGTGGCTACATGGGCATTTGCCTGTGTCTTGGGCTGGGGCGTTGGGCTGATTAGTTCAAGAGTGGGCGGGAAGACGGTGGTATAATTGGGTGGGTAGGGACGGAGTGGATGGATGATTGGGGGGGTTGGATGCGGGTGGGACTCAAGTTAGTGTTAAGTCCAATGTTGCCTATAGCATCAACAAAAATAAGCGAGAAAGCAGCCTAAATTCAAGGAGCCTACTTTTTGTAACATGTGCCAAACTGCAATTAATGGTTGCAGGCTCACAAGCTGCCAGATTCATAACGCACATGGAATGAATTGCATGGTTACAGGACAAGCGTGTGGTTGGAAATCTTAAAATGCCTGGCAACGTCTCTTTCATGTGCCCACTGAGAACCGCTGTTCTTCGACACAAGAAGGCTTTGGCAAGCAACGAGCTTCGGCCAGGGCCTTCATTTCAAGGAACCGTGTGTAAAGCAAGAACTCAGGATTTACAAACAGAAACTATACCTAACTTTGCGACCTTCATGCAGTATGTCATGTGCATGGCTATGTAGTATGTGCCAACAATCACAACGAAAACGTGCGAAATTGCAAACATTGCCATGGAAGGGCAGGAGCCACGCACGCAGCAAATTAAAACGGTTCGTGAACCAGTCTGTCGGGCATAGAGACAGCAAAGTCTGGCCAGCAATAATGCAGTGCGATGCGAGACAAACTCGGTAAATATGGGCAGGCAGGCGCAGCTCGTCCTCAGCAGTGCTATCTAACGTGACGGCGCCTTATTTCCGCGTGCACGGTGCCGAACATGGCACTGGCCTGATTCCAGTTGCAGCAACGCCAGATGCCTTCCCGTCATAGAGCAGAGGCTTCACGTACGTCGCCATCGTTGGCTACCAATCGCTATGCTTCCCGTGATAATGCACTACGCGTCCGAACAAAATGTCGAGAAAGCAAACAATCTACACGCGAGAGAACTGGGCTGATAGCTTTTCAGTACTGGTTTTACCGTGCCTTCAAATTCCATTAGCTTACTTAACCATGGCTGACTAATTTTAGCTAACGCGATCAACATACACACTACACGATCAAAGGAATCACGGGTCATGTGAAATGTTGCACGGAAGTCCGCGTCCGTCATGACACCCCCTCGCTTTGCTGATTCCCAAAATCCACGTCCTGCGGCCCTATCATATGCCCACGGGCGACCGGGCTGCCACCCGCCTCGTCGGTCGTCTGGCTTGTCGTCCATTGCCATCCCCATCATCACTTGTGTGGCGGTTGCCATGTATTCCGCCTCGCGAGCCGCATTTTCCTGAATAATGCGTATCGCGGCCTGCTTCCTGCGTAGCTGCAGGTAGCGCACCAGCACGATGAGAAATATAACTATTAGTCTCGCGATCATGGCTACGCACTTTCATCCACTAACGCGCGGCAGCGATGGTGGCCGCACTGTCTTCCCGGCGTGCACGTGTTCCCCGCCCTTTTCACGTCATGTTCCCCGCCCTTTTCGTGCATCGACCAAAAAAAAAAAATTAATTCTGACTGGAACTGGCCGGAACTGCTTTTTTCGAGTTCCAGGAGTTCCACCCCAGTTCCGGTCGAATTAGCGGTTAATTAGAATTACATTTCTAATTGGACGGCCCAATGTGGAAACCTCTAGTTCCGGAACCGACTGAATTAGGACCCTAACTCCCCGGAACTGACGAATGTGGAAAGGGCCTAATTGTAGTTTACCTGCTGTCTCCATTAATTAATTAATTAATTAGGAACATAACTCCGTTGGGAGTATATGTAGCTCATAGCCCAGAGAAGGGGCATATGGCCTATCATACATTCTTAGCTACTTCCTGCAAGGGTGGGAATGTAAAGGACCCTTGCTCTAGGTGCACCAGGGCACTTGCATCCCCATGATCTTCAAGCTATGCCCAGCGAAGGGGGAGCCTGTCATGGGGGGGAAGATCAGCATGGCTATACAAAAAGCTAGGGCATGGCATCTCAGCAGAGAGTTACTCCCTGCATGGGCACAACATTACTAAATAAGGCTAGGCATCGTCTGGAGTGTGGCACATCATAGGCACACATGTACAAAAAAAAAGCGCGGGGCTTAGCTGGGATAGTGCCTCTAGGAGGCGTACATGTACATGGTCACGGTCTATCTATTCTGCACTACTACTGCTGTATTCCCCTAAGCTGGGGCGTCTGGAGTCGCTGGGGCCGCGGGGGGGGGGGGGGGGGGTCGCCTGCCAGGGCTTGTGGCCGACGTAGATGGCCGCCCCCTTCCAGTACACCGGCTGCCCCGCCTTGGTCTGCCGGAGCTGGAGGTAGGTCGGCCATAGCTCCCGTCGCCGTTGTTGCTGCGCCAGGGTCAAGTCGTCGTCAAGGGTGAAGAGAGTCTTCTCGAGCCGCTTGCGGCGTCTGAGAAAAGAAATCTTGTCCGCCGGGGTCTTAAAGGTGAGAAGGAGCGGGGGCGGCCCTGCCTTCAGTACCCCGTGCGCGGGGAAGGCGGTGGGCGGCCAGCTCGATCTCACCGTTAAGGCCCATGCGACCAAGGATTTCTCTCTCAAACGCACGCAAAAGCTTCTCGGAAGTCTCACCTTCCTCCATGGTGAAGTTCTTGACGATGACGTTGAGGCTGCGCTTGGCGAGCTCGGCCTCCTCGCGGAGGTCAAGCGTCTGCCGTTGGAGCTGGGCTGCGACGGCGGAGGTGGTGGAGGTGGTATGTTGCTTAAGCATGTCCGCCCAGGTGGTGATGAGAGGAGCATCGCCGGCCAGGCCAGCAGAGGCTGGCTTGGCGGCAATGTCCTTCACCGCCTGGGCGGTGAGGCCTGCGGTGTTCTGCAGAACCTCGATAGCGATGGCGTTGTCCTTAAGACGCTGGTCGATGTCACGGAGCTGGGCGGTGATGGCGTCGGAGGTGGAGGTGGTGGCGGTGGAGGAGGCGAGGAGGGTGGCGGTGGCGGTGGAGATGGTGGAGCTAGGTGGCGGTGGAGAGGAGGGGGAGCTCGGCAGCCAGCGTGCTGCCCATGACCGCCACATCTGCTGCGATGGGGGCCATGTGCTCCTCGAGGGCCTCCTTGAGGAGTGAGCGGATGGAGGATTCGGTTAAGGTGGTGGTGAGGGGCGTGGGGGGCCAAAGCTCCTCGAGGGAGCGGCCAAGGAGGGAGAAAAGGACGCGTTGCTGAAGGTGGGGGCGGCGGCATTTGAGGATGGTGTCGAAGTTGTGGGCGCGCCTCTGGAAAGAATCGGTGACTTCACTGGATTTTTATCTCACAGTGCGTATAGGTACACCCCTAGTCCCACCACGTTTAAGATTTCCATCATTAAGATCGTGAGACCCTGGATTTGACCCTTACTAGTAGTAGAATAGTAGCATAATGTAGTAGAGAATCGAATCATAGTAGTAATATTCTTGAAGATCGTGAGCCTTGGATTGGCAGGACCCCAATCTTAAACTGGAGCTAGGGGTGTACGGTTTCAAGGTACGGCATATTATGTCCTGTCCTGCCTTAAGACAGTTCTCGCCTGAAGTTCACTATTTTAGTTGGGTGGAGCCTAAGAAACCCTCGAACCCGGCGTTAATAAGTGCATCTGATCAGATTTTCAACCGTGACTTCCAGATTCGGACTTTTTTTTTTGGCAGATTCTGAGCTCTCGATTGCGCTACGTTTTTCGGGGAAATATGAAACAGTTGGCGGCGGACCGGTCTACCTAGAGTAGACCTGGTCACGTAGATCAACCCCGAATCAAACTTTAAGTAGCGCAATCGACAGATCTCACCGAGGGGAATCTGAAACCGATCTGACCTTGAGGATCTGGAAAGTACTTTCAGGGAAAAACACGTGGCAAAAATCCACGCTCTTCCCCCCCCTGATCTGATGTGTGGGAACCCCCCATGGTGTGCGGTACCCACTAATTCTAGGTGCTCAGCTAATTATTGCCATAACTGTGAGTGGGACAACATTATTCATGCCATGATGACAATCATAACATCAAGGAGACAATCATAACATGATTGTCTCACTAAATAATTACCTCAATATTCCTGCAATATTGCTTAATAAATGCACTTTCACATACATAGGACATAATAAAGTTGTATTACTTTAATACAATCATGCCGTTAAAATGATCCAACCTGTTTTGTGAATAAGCTTGACAACTATGAATGAGACAACTAGCACAATTCAGTTGGGACACGCGAATAATTAATTAATTAACTAGCACAAGCTTGATAATTATGCATACGGCATGATGACTTAATTAATTAGGTAAGGATGGAACAGCAAAATATATCAATCCATGATGCTTACTTTGTAATTAATCAATTAATGAATATTATTAAGATGAATATTACTGTATTAATTATCAACATCGCTACTGTAGTTTTGTATAGCCACGCTCTAGTTTTGTATAGCCATGATGATCTTCCCCCTCACAGGCATGCTCCCCCCCTTACCCGGGCATAGCGTGATAGACCATGAGGGTGCAGGTGCCCTGGTGCACCTAGAGCAGGGGTCCTTTACATCCCCACCCTTGCAGGAAGTAGCTTAGGATGTATGATAGGCCATATGCCCCCTCTCAAGGGCTATGTGCTACATATACTCCCAACGGAGTTATGTTACAATTCAATCAGTTCAATTCAATCGCTACTGTATGGCTACCATAAAATAAATCATCTCCGAACTACCCGTAGCAACGGCACCAATTGGAGCAACACCAACAGCAGGCTGAACTGTTGATCTAGGCTGAGGAGGGTCAGCCATCCGGAGGTCGAAATTCAATGTTGAGCACAGCTGGTGTGTGGGCAACCACCACAGTGCGGCTCGGACTTCATGGTAATTTCGTTCTGCCCGCGCTTCGGCCTCAAAGGCGGGAAAAACGTGTTTTTGCTGGGGCGGATGCGTGCTACTGTACGGTGACCGTAGGCTTAACTTGGGCAGATTCCGGTACGGGTCTACGGTCTACCCTCGAAATTAAATAATTATCCCAAAAGTGCATTTTCGGCTGTAATAGACCGGTCCGCCGCCAACTGTTTCATATATTATTTTATCCAATTATAGACCAGAGAGGTGAAATGGATCTCGATTGCGCCACTCAGATCTTGGGACTGGACCCCCAGTGCCAACTTGCCCTGTCTTACTGTACCTTCGGCCCATTTGCGGCTAGGTTGCCAGCATGCAGCCAATTTCACGTGTCTTTGTAGCCAAGTATCTCTAAACCGGGAACCGACCTTGATTATTCCAGGATCGTCTGACTTGCGGAGATCTGCAGATTGCACACACACAAAATAGTTACAGACTGTTGTTGTTGTTGTTGTGTCCCACGCCGCACATGGGCAGCAGAGAATCTGTAGTGGCCGAGGTACAGGACTGTACTAGTTTGGGGATGGTTCCCGAATCCCGACTCCCGACTCCCGAGACCCAGACAACGGTGGTAGTCCGGACTACCGCCAATCGTTTTTAATATAGTTGGATAATTCTCTGCATCGCGGTGGGAAGTGGGAAATCAACAACAACAACAACAGCTGTGACGTCGACTGTTGCATCATCAAGACACACCCGCGCTGAACGCTGCGAGTACAGTATGGCTCCAAGGTACATGTACCGGACTGCGGCGACAGCAATCACAGCATGAACCTCATGAACCTCCACTGGGGCCTGGGGGGCCAGTGGGGACGGCCGGACGGGGATCTCGCCAATTAATATATAACAAGCCCCCCCCCCAAGCTGACGCGTACGCGTCAGCTTTTCCCCCACCGCCGATTCCGCACCCCGCACCCCCGCACCCCCCCACCCAAACGGACCCCCCCACACCCCGGCAGCCCACCGCCGATTCTTCGAACAGCTCTCAGTTCCGGGCACCCCACGACCCATTTTCGTCTCCAGTTCATTCGATTCGTCGTTACTCCTTTCCCCTCCCCAAACCCTTCTTCCCTTCATTTGCAGCAACTCGCTCCCTTCATTTGCGGCAATACGATTCAGTCCAGTCTCTCTTTGTGCCCCTACGTGGCATTTTCGCTTAATATTCCTTACTTCTCAGAGGCCGCTCCCCCCCCCCGCGCCACTTCCCCTGCGTTTTGCCACCGGAACTACCCGCGCCCAAGCATTTTCGCTTAGTATTCCTTACTTCTCAGAGGCCGCCCCCCCCCGCGCCACTTCCCCTGCGTTTGCCACCGGAACTACCCTCGCCCTAGCCCTTCTTCCCTTCATTCGCGGTAACTCACACGCGTCAGCTTTTCCCCCACCGCCGATTCTCCGCACCCCGCACCCCCGCACCCCCCACCCAAACGGACCCCCCACCCCCCGCGCCACTTCCCCTGCGTTTGCCACCGGAACTACCCTCGCCCAAGCAGTTTCCCTTTCCTTCTATTCGCTGCTACTCTCATCCTCCCCCAAGCCCGAGGAGTCTTCCCGTCTCTTCGAACAGCTCAGCTCCGGGCACCCCACGACCCATTTTCGTCTCCAGTTCACTCGATTCGTCGCTACTCCTTTCCCTCCCCTAGCCCTTCTTCCCCTCATTCGCGGTAACTCAGTACGATTCAGTTCAGTCTCTCTTTGTGCCCCTACGTGGCATTTTCGCTTAGTATTCCTTACCTCTCAGAGGCCGCTCCCCCCCCCCGCGCCACTTCCCCTGCGTTTGCCACCGGAACTACCCTCCCGCGCCACTTCCCCTGCGTTTTGCCGCTTAGTATTCCTTACTTCTCAGAGGCCGCTCCCCCCCCCGCGCCACTTCCCCTGCGTTTTGCCACCGGAACCACCCGCGCCCCACCGGAACTACCCGCGCCCAAGCAGAGAGTTGTTTTTTAATACACTTAAGGATAATATTGCTTTGGAGATCTATTATCCATGTATTTTCTTATCCAACTACCAGCCACAAAAGGATTTTCGGATCAGCAGCCAAGGATGACAACAACCAGATGGGAGTACCGTTTCGAACACCGTTTCGGATCTGCCATGTTGTTGTGGTTGTTGTTGATGCCATTGATCTGTCATGTTCTCACTAAACGCAGTTCTGAACTACATCATGCAACCCAAAAGTGTTGATAGCTTGACCGCTTTGACTGAAAATCTGGATCTCGCATGGAGGGCCACGTGTAAGATACTCTTTTGCAGGAGGATCCGCGCGTGAAATGTGAATCGAAAAGTTGCCCTTGTCAAAGGACCAGTCAGTAAAGTGAAAAAAATTTACTGAGCAGATTCGAAACCGTCAGGTATCAGGACAGCTCTACAGGCATATGCTGAGATTCATGCGTCCTTACACCACCTTGAAAGCGCGCGTGGACTTGCTTGTCAGCGCGACGTGGAGGTTATAAGGCAAAGTGAGTGTACTGAAGCAACGACAAGGAGATTTCGTAGCAGGCGCCAGCTCTCCCGGCACTTGGCTTACTGTGGCGCCTTCAATTGGTAGTTAATGGTGAAGGTAATGGGCGCTTGCGCCTAGGGTAAATGCCCGACCGAGCGAAAATGTTAGGCATATTCCGCAAAAGCATTTGTCGCAAGGTTGTGCGCTGTCTGCGTCACTGCATCCATGGAATTTTCGACGGCTGACGGTTGGAGGTCTAGGAAGGGCAGAACTATACATGGACGCGTACGCAGCTATGGGTACACTTTTCAGGAAATAATGACGACAAGACTCGCATTGCACATGGCTGCAGCGAGAGACTGTAGAGTTATTAACCAGGAATAGTGCAATGGGTTATTCTGCGTCGGCGGCTATTCCGCTTGCTGGCGGCGCGAGTCGGCTCAAAGCTCTGCTATGGCCGAAAGAAAGCAGCTCCGTGCTCTTTGCCCGGTTAGCCATGATGGTAAGGCCACGAGACAATACGCCCATCCAATTATGTTTTAAGGCACTGACCTTTGCCGTGCTCCACGCACAGTGCATTTCTCTGTTCAAGCATGCCATGTAGCGATCTTAGCCACGCCGAGTGATATGTGTGGTTGTGTTAACTAAATATATTCAGGTGTGTTCAAGTGTGGCATGTGTAGTCAGGTGGTGGCAGCCGTAATGCATGGCAGGCTTGTTTTCTGCTCGGAAGTAGGCTTATGCCGGCGATGAACTCTCAACGACATGGTGCCAGATTCTCGGCCCACTTTATATCCCCTCAGATTTTTTTGCACTTGGCATGGTTAGATGCATTCTACTTTTATTAGACATTTTCGCCGCATTTTCCCAGATCGTTGGTCTACATCGGCCGCCAGCTCGGCGCACGCTAACTAACAAGGCTGCATTCTCCGTCTCTCCGCGATCATGCCAGGCTATTTTGGGAGGGAGCATCCTCGTGCTCATGCTGGTGGACATGCTCTTCTACCACCAGAAGATGAGCACGTCCATCTCGATGCTCTCCGACCGCATCCGCATCAGCGTGCTGAACGAAACAGGTACGTTGTTGTCTCTTGTTTGGCAAGAGCTAGGGAATGCAGGGTGCACCTTTTCTGGTGAATGAATACAGAGGAACCCATCCGCCTGTCCAGATACCGTATTACATATTATGAACCAGAATCTTTTGTGATATCTTGATCACTTGATCTTTTTTATCTTTTTTCTTGTGATTGCGAATGGGTTATGTCTGAGTATCGCATCTCCGTGCCCACGGCCATTATTACTGTCCAATGGGATGTCGCCCTGATGAGGTGGATAGGGCTTAACCTGAGCCGACAACGTGGCTGTACATAAGTGACAGGTAATAGCAGCACCGGCGCTATTACCAGACCTTTGCTCCAAAGCCGTAGCTATGTGCTTGAACCCTGAAAAGCTGCTGCCAGCAGCAGTATCTATAGAAAGCGTGGTAAATGGCTCAAGCAAAATGCATGTGTGGGCCTTGGAAAGGGGAACTTCCTGTCACGTTATCTCTGAGGGTGTAAGAGCATGTTATCACGGTGTGCTCTTATTCCCCATCTCGTAATTACTGCTATTCCTCCTATATGGCACATCAATTGGTGCATAGATGAAAGCGAGTTAAAAAAACAACAACCAGATTTCTGGGTCATGGCCCGTGGTGTTCTGTTTTTATTAAAACCCTGCTCTTTCTCATATTCTCCTTGTCCCTGATCCTGGTTACCAATAGTACAAATATTTTCAACCTCATCATATCTACCATTATTTAGTACCGTAGTGGCTATAAACTATTTACGAATAATTATATTTCCGAGGGGTTTTGGTCCCGGATTTCCTGTTTCCGAGGGTTTTCCATCCCGGTTTTGCACATTTCCGTGGCCTGGGCCCCGTTTGTGCCAAACGCTAGTACTAGGCCATTGGCGAAAATGCGCGAGGCAAAACTGCTTTGGCCACTTGGGAGTCTGCCTTTTCAATCAGGCTATTCACAGTTGGCGCCGAATCCTCGAGACCGGATTGGTCCACCACGAAAAAGTAGGCTCGAGGCCATGTGATGCGCGGCAAAACGCTGCGCGGCGCGGCGCGACGCTGGAAACGCCAGCGCGGCGCCCAAAGCGTACCCCGGGTTTCATGATTTCCGGGCCAAAATGAACCCGGATTTCAACCATTTTCGGGGGGGTATTCGTAAACATTATTCGTAAATAGTTTATAGCCACTACGGTACTGTATAATACCTGTATTGCATACTTGTGAATTCCTCTCGCCAATATCTTTACTTATTCACAATTTAGATTACCTGTCAAGTACATGCTATCGACCCCCTTCCCACCCCCCCCCCCCCGCGTTGCTATAAATCTCCCCCCCCCCCTGCCCCCCACCCTCCCCCCCCCACCCTCCAGAGCACGGCGTCGTCTCCGTCCTCCACTCGATCAAGCTCGTCTCGACGTACGCGGCCGCCATCTACTCCTCCCCCCTTGTCTGGGCCTGGGACGAGCCGATTGTGCGCCGGCACATCACGCACGCCAACTTTGCGACCGCCAATCTGCTGCGCACGGAGACGCACACGATCTCCTTCTTCAATGACCATTACACGATCGGGGTTATCACCGCCCCCTCCCTGGACCCCTACATGGTCACCTGGTTCGGCACGTTTGACTTTGAGCAGGTGATCAATGCGCCGTCCACCGAGTACGACAAGCTCATCAACTCAACACTGTTTTTGGCCGACCCGACGACCGAGCTACCCGTCTATGGCCCGCTCGACACCAACCCGTACCTGTTTGACGGCCTGCAGTCGCTCCTTCGGAAGACGCAGGCCAAGACGGACGACACGCCAGCCTTCTTCGTGATTCCGTCCCGCTGGGTCGACCTGGACCAAACTGTTCTGAAGGAGTTACTCCTGGTATCGGTGGCACCTGTTCGGGTCCACGGGATCCGGCGTGGGTTTGTCTCCGTCACGTCGGACATCTCAATCGTCGAGGGGTTCATGCGTGACCTTGACCTGTGGGGCGGTGAGCTATTTATCGTCACGCCCGAGGGCTACCTGTTTGGCGCCTCAAGCGGATCGGTGTTCACCACGAGCTCGAGCGAGGACCCGCAGCAGCTGCAGGCCGAAAATAGCAACAACACCATCATCGCGGGAGGGGCGCGCCTGCTGCGCCGCATCGCGGGGCCTGACGGTGGGGGACCTAAAATACGGGATTTATTGGTACCTTTCTCTAGCAAAAGTAATTATGTTGGCAGTACCTGGTAAAATACTGTTTGTAATACCAACGATGGCAGCGATACTAGCGAGTGGTATCAAAGTAGAGAAAATAGAAGCAGTGGAGCATCATGGGAGTGGCCCTTGGCCTCCCACCAAACGAAGGAACGGCCCTTCATGTATGAACTGTGCGGCTTATACATGACGCGGAGCAACACCAGATTCTGTAAACCCTGTTTCTGCTTGGTTTCTTCTGGAACACCCTCCACCGTGTTGAAACCCCTGCTCTTGTGCACTGCTTCTCGAACACCCTCCACCGTGTTGAAACCCCTGCTCTTGTGCACTGCTTCTCGAACACCCTCCACCGTGTTGAAACCCCTGCTCTTGTGCACTGCTTCTCGAACACCCTCCACCGTGTTGAAACCCCTGCTCTTGTGCACTGCTTCTCGAACACCCTCCACCGTGTTGACACCCCTGCTCTTGTGCACTGCTTCTCGAACACCCTCCACCGTGTTGAAACCCCTGCTCTTGTGCACTGCTTCTCGAACACCCTCCACCGTGTTGAAACCCCTGCTCTTGTGCACTGCTTCTCGAACACCCTCCACCGTGTTGAAACCCCTGCTCTTGTGCACTGCTTCTCGAACACCCTCCACCGTGTTGAAACCCCTGCTCTTGTGCACTGCTTCTCGAACACCCTCCACCGTGTTGAAACCCCTGCTCTTGTGCACTGCTTCTCGAACACCCTCCACCGTGTTGACACCCCTGCTCTTGTGCACTGCTTCTCGAACACCCTCCACCGTGTTGAAACCCCTGCTCTTGTGCACTGCTTCTCGAACACCCTCCACCGTGTTGAAACCCCTGCTCTTGTGCACTGCTTCTCGAACACCCTCCACCGTGTTGACACCCCTGCTCTTGTGCACTGCTTCTCGAACACCCTCCACCGTGTTGAAACCCCTGCTCTTGTGCACTGCTTCTCGAACACCCTCCACCGTGTTGAAACCCCTGCTCTTGTGCACTGCTTCTCGAACACCCTCCACCGTGTTGACACCCCTGCTCTTGTGCACTGCTTCTCGAACACCCTCCACCGTGTTGAAACCCCTGCTCTTGTGCACTGCTTCTCGAACACCCTCCACCGTGTTGAAACCCCTGCTCTTGTGCACTGCTTCTCGAACACCCTCCACAGGCAACATGACGGACGCGTGCGAGCCTCGGCTCGGCCAGACGGTGGTCATCGGTGGCACGCACTTCTTTATCGACTGCCGCCGCATTAAGCAGATCGAGGTGCACCTGTATACCGTCCTGCTCATCCCGCGGTCTAGCATCTATGCCGAGGTGGACGAGGCCACGCGCATCAGCCGCATCGTTCTCATCACGGTCGCGTCGGCGCTCTTTATCGGCGGCGTCCTGCTCACGATTCAGTCCACGTCACGCGTCTCCCGCGAGGTGGGTGCCCTCCTAAGGGTGGTGCTCCTGATGGTGGTGCCCCTAGGGTGGTGGACAGGCGTGGTGCAGGGCGCTCCTAAGGGTTGTCCTTGTGCTGGTGGGCGCGTGTCGGGGGTATTGGCGTGGTTGGGTCGGTTTTGGACATCTAACTTTCTTTTGACGTTTTAGGTGTAACTTGATCGAGGTTTGATGTTTAGCTCCATAACAGGCGTTCTTTGATGAATACCCCGTAATTATGATACATTGTGGAATATGGATGACGCCTATCGCTACCCCACCCGGCACCTGTCCCTGTGGCCTTTCCCACTAACCCAGGTCATGCTAAAGAACAAGCTGGCTGCAGTTAACCAGGACTACCTGGCGGCGCGCGACCGGGCAGAGGAGCAGGCGGCCATGGCAAAGGAGGCCAACGCCGCCAAGAGCCTGTTCCTGGCCAACAGTGAGTGGGGGCCAAGAACCTGTTCCTGAGTGGGGCCCAGTGTTGCATCCCTGTCAGGATGACTCTGGAGGGCTATTCTAGGGGGTCTGTTTCTTTGCTTTCCTGTTTCCTTGTTTGTTGCAATATTTTATATAATTCATAGAAATGGCGCAGACATCCACCCAGGCCATATAACCACCCGCACAGTTTTGATGCCACGTCCTGTCAAGCAAATAGAGTTGCCTTGACTATCCCACTCCACTCTCTGTTCCATGGGCGTGAAGTCTTTTACCGTTTGTAGATTCCCTGGTAGCTAACCTTTCTTTCTGTGCCTACTTTTGCAATGATGGACGATCCACGCGCTCTTGGATCTCCCCAGTGTCGCACGAGCTGCGCACGCCCATGACGGGCATCTGCGGGTACGTGGACCTGCTGCTGGAGGAAAGCGACCTCAAGCCGGAGCACATCGAGTCGCTCGTGCTCGTCAAGCTGTCCAGCTACACGCTGCTGCAGATCGTGAACGACCTGCTCGACCTGTCCAAGATCGAGAGCCGCCGGCTCACGCTCGACGAGAACAGCTTCAACCTCGTGGGCGTGCTGGAGAACGTCTCGCGACTGTGAGTGATGCCGGGACAGGGGAAAAGGGGTTGGGTCTCCTAAAACTACATCGCTTGAAGGTTTCCTTTTGCAAATGACTTGTGCTGGCGGTGAAGTTGGTTATAAGGCCACACTATAAAGGTCAATATTAACCTTGAACTCTGGATCTAAGTTTTTTTAGATGCGGTGGCTTTACTCAAGCAAAATGAGCACATCAGAGGACTAGACTTATGCTCTTGTTAACTAAGATTTCATAATCGTAATGATACACTAACGTGTTTCAGTTGGAAATAGGAGTAAAGTTGAAACTAGGGAATCAATAATTGATGGCTGACATCATGGGCAATGTTGTCCAAAGGTGTAGGTGTAGTTACCTAAGTTGTAGGTGTAGTTACGCAGGTAGTGGTGAGCTTCTTGTAAAAGACTAATAAAAGAAATGTTCAAACAAAGAAATGATTTAAGAAATAGGATCAAGCCAAAACGTGCAAGTTTGATCAGAGAGCAGTTTGAATTAGGTTTGCCAATAGGCTGGAATAATTGATGACCCCTAGGAAATCGTTTTTCGGAAGAATAGGAGTTGATCGGCATCAGGAAATGGATTAAACAATTTCTATCCCAATTAACGTGCGGGCAGCTTTCACCTTGCTGCGAAGTGTGCTTCATCCCTTTCATTCTCCATGCCTTTTCCGTCACCCTTCCCATGTCACTTCATCTATAAGTGCCTCATGTCTGTCTTACCTGACATTTATATAATTGGCTGGCTCATCTCCCTCCATCCCCCCTTTCTACCCCTCCCCAGTTTCGGCGTGACGTGCGCCAGCAAGAAGCTGGAGCTGGTTCTGGATGTAGACGACGCAGTTCCCACATGGGTGGTGGGCGACGAGCTGCGGCTCACGCAGGTCTTCTCCAACCTCGTCTCCAACGCAACCAAGTTCACGCTCCAGGGCCACGTCATCATCCGCGTCAAGGCCACGCGCCGCAACGATGGCGCCAGCCTGCCGCACCACCCGGCCTGCCCTGCCGGCAACAAGCGGCGGGGGGCTGTCTCGTTTGACATGAGCTTGAACGGCGTCTCAGGCAGGTCTGGGGAATCCGGAGGCCTCAACATCCCGGACTGCACCTGCCCCGCGTGCAAGTTCCAGGGCATTCCGTGCGTGCAGCTGGACTGCGAGGTGGATGACTCAGGTGTCGGCATCAGCCCTCGCAAGCGCGACGCCGTTTTCCAGCCGTTCGTGCAGGCTGACAACAGGTGGGCTGCTGATTTGGTTTGCATTTTAAAACAATTATGCACACTTTCCCAAGTGTTACAGCATGTTCCATACCCCCCCGGCTTGATGTCGGTGTGGGTGGCTTGGGCCACAGAAGTCATGCGTGGTCACATCCCCCGTCATGGCGGTGGCGCTGGATGTGCGCTGGGTTTCAAGTGATGTCACCAGCCTGCGTATCCCTTTGCTCGATTAGCTTGTTAGGTCCATAACTTCCTGTGGCTAGCTAGGCCTGTAAGATGTTCTGGATGGGCCTTTTTTTTCCCTTGCCTCCGTATTGCAGTTTGTGAACTAGAGCAGGTTTCATGATGCCACACTGAAAGATGTTCAATTTTGTGATGGCTTCGCTCAGATTGATGATGAAGCACAAACTCCTGTGGACTTGCTGGGTGGCTAACATCACCCTGCCACGTGTCCGTTGTGTGCACATCCATTGTGGCGCCATCTCCCCTCCCTTGTTCGATCGGCGTGTCCTGCCCCGCCGCTCTTGTGCGGGTTTTGCTGGTGATCACGACAGCACGACGAGGCGCTTTGGTGGCACGGGTGAGTGGCAAAAAAGAGAGTGCATCTGGTCTGGTTAGCTTTGCTCTGAACCCGTCACTTCATGGATCAGCCACACGCCTCTGTTGGGAGATTGCGATAGATCATCGCCAGCGCCAGAGTAATAATGGATGTTGCAATCCTCAAGCGTTGCAGGTGGTTGGCTTGGAAGATGCTGCGTAAGGGCTCACGGCGTCCTACTGCCGACTGTAGTACTACGTGTATAAACATGCACTTCATGCACTACATGCACTACGTATCCTTTCTACTGGGCACTCTCCACAGCCTCTGCCGCAGTTGAATGTCACAATGTACTGTTCGTGATGCCGAGCTGGCGGTTTGCTCGGCCCCCCCGGGCCCCGCTTGCTGCCTGGCTTTCTTTGCCGTCCAGGTGCTTACGAATCCTGGTCTCCATGCCTCTTTGCCATCACTTTCTCCCCCCCCCTCCCCCCCCCCCTTCCGCCTCCCCCCAGGCCTCGGCTTGTCCATCATCCAGTCGCTCGTTCGCCTCATGGGCGGCTCGCTCGCCATCGTCGACAAGGAGGGGCCCGGCACGCTCGTCGCCTTCTCCATGGTGCTGCGGCTCGCCGACCCGGCCGGCACCGACGCCAACTACCCGGCGCTTGCCCTCCCCCTGGACGATAAATCCGGGGCGATGGAGCTGCACCGCGCGCTTTCCGGAGGGTCCCTGGAGTGGTACTCGTTCAGCGCGGGCGACGGCGGCACCAGCGAGAACTTGACATCTGGCAGCGGCCTGTCGCTCACCGACGTCCACCAGCGACAGCCCCGCTTGTCCCTCCAGCTCGATGGCCAGACCCGGGAGTCCAAGGATGCGCGTCGCATGACCATCAACATCGTGAACAGCGGGGCGGTAGTCCGGTCTGCCGAGAGCCCCATCACAGGCCGCAGCCCGCCGGCCAATCGGAGCCCTCTCGCCGGGCTGACGGTAGGCAACGCGTGCGTTCAGGCACCCATCACGCCGACGAACCTCCCAGGGACCAGGCCCAGCCGGCAGTGGCGCCGGTGGCTGGATCGTAGCAAGGAGATGACGGGGGCCAGCGGTGCGGACGCCAACGTTCACAAGTCGTGTGTGATACTGGCCATGAGCGGCGCGGTTGGCCGGTCGCTGCTGCGGGAGCGACTCAGGGACCAGGGCCTGCATGTGCTGGAGGCGGCCGACGCTACCTCGCTGGCGACGGCGCTGCGTGCGGTCGTGGCCAATGGTGGCGCTTGCATCGTGGCCAGCACGGGTGGCAACAACAACAGTAACCATAACGTTAGAAATGGCAACGGCGGTATGAGCAATGGCGGCTACAGCAACGACAGCAGCAATTTCAGCACGCTGAACAACATCAACGAGCTTGCCGTTGCAGGCGCCTCACCGGGCACAAGCGCCACTACCCATGGGAACTCGGCAGTCACCCGTCCGCCAAACATCCGGACAACCCCCAGGTCCGGGGCAGAGATCAACAGCGCAGGGACCAGCGCAGGCAGCAACAACCCGCGTGCTTCGCCTAGCCACCACGCGGCGCCCGCCCCTGTGCCCGCTGCCGGTGGTTGTCGCTGCCAGCTCGTGATCGCCTTCATCGAAGACGTGTTCATGATCCCTGCAGGGGAGGACGCGGCCAAGATGTCGGGACGGTTCGGCTCAAACGGGGATGGCATCGGGGTGGTGCCGGATGGCAGCGCCCACGGCGGTGGTGGCGGGTCCAGGTACGAGTCTACAAGCAGCGTGGGGCTCTCCGTGTCAGGGTGCGGGGTCGGAAAATCAGACGCGTACGCGACGGGCAGCGGGAGCGAGGATGGTGGGTGCCAGGTGGCGGCGGCTCGTTCGCTGATCGGTCTGCTCCCCTCGTCGACTACGGTCGTCTGGCTGCTGGGGTACGGGTCGGGCGGTGCGGTGCGGCGCCACCTGCTGGACGTGCGCGTGCCCGGGCGCTGCGTGACGGAGACCATGCCACTGCACGCGCTGCGCGTGACAGCGCTGCTGAGGGACGCCGCGATGGCCGCGGATGGAGGGTTGAACACGCCCGGCGGTGAGAGCCAGAACATGACCGGCCAGCACAACACTTTCCAGTTCAACACGGGCCAGTACAACTCAGGGCAATATACCAGTGGACAGTTGAACACGGGACAGTTCAGTAGCTCCCAGTCGGCCACCGCGGGCTATGTCGGGACGAGTCAGCTTGGGTCGACCCAACTCGGGTCGAGCGACCCGCTGTCGTGCCACAACGCGGCGCCCGCCATGGGCCGTGCAGTCTCCCTGCCAAAGTCCCAGGCGGGCGGCAGCGGCCAGGGCATTGACTTTGAGGGCGCGGTCGCCGCGATCGCCCTCTCCGCGGCCGCCGCCGCCATCATGGGCCCAGGGAGCAACCCAGGGTGCGGGTACCCTGCCCCGCTGCACCCGGCGTCGGTCTCCGCCCCGCTCTCAGGGACCCTCGTGCAGGGGGGTGAGCCATTCCTTGTGGAGGGCATGGTGGCGGGGGCGCTCGCGGGGGAACACGCGATGGGAACGCCCACCAGGGCGGACGGGGCCATGCCGGCCATGTCGCAGTCGGGCATCCAGGACTGGCGCATCCTCGTGGCCGAGGTGGGTCCCTTGTACTGTGTTTGGTTATGGTATTTGGTGACTGTGTTTGGTTATGGTATTTGGTGACTGAGTTTGGTGACTGTGTTTGGTGGCTGTGTTTGGTCACGGTTTTGCGTCCAGGATTGGCGTAACTTGGTGGCGGAGGTAGGATGGTTTGCGTGCGCGTGGTGTTCTCTTGTTGTTGGCTGTTGTGGGGGAGGGAGAACTTTGTTGTGGAGGTTGTGGGCGCTTGGACCTCGGAAGCCACCCTTAACTAACCTTTCTTGCTGTTTTGCTCGCCGGCTTGCCTCCCTCCCTTGAACAGGACTCGCTCGTCATCCAAGTATTTGTGCGCTCGCTCCTCAAGAAGATGGGCGCGCGCGAGGTGGTCGTCGTCGACAATGGCGCGGCCGCGGTCGCACTAGTGCGCCGCGAGCTGGCTGCGCTCGCCGTGGAGACATCCGATGAGCGGCTGTCCGACACCGCCTTTGACGCCATCCTCATGGACCTGCAGGTAAAGGGATTGTAGCACGATGGGCTATACTTGGAAAACCTGGCATTGAAGCCACCCTCATGGACCTGCAGGTGCGAGATGCTAGCACGATGAGCTTTAGTGACCATGGTACAGAGGTAGAATACCTGGCATCAAGGCCATCCGCATGGCCCTGCAGATATAAGGGGGGAGGGGGCATGATGGTATGTAGGCATGCTTCCCTCCCCCCCCCCCCCCCCTCCCCTATTCCCATCCCCTGTGTGATGTTCCCATCCCTTATAATGGCTTCGCTGAAGTGGATGATGCACATGGACGACCTGTAAGCCCGTTGCAACATTGGCAGTCGCGAATACCGTTGTTATTGGCTTTGGCATGCTTGTTATCATGACTGCTATGGCGGTGTATTACCGTGCTTGTTATCATCGCCGCGGTGCCGGTGCTAAGCATCAGTATCTTACATCGTTACCTTACAGCTGTGAACATGGTGCTCATGCATGTCATGCTGCCACCACCCCGTCCTTGCTGCTTTGATGGTGCTTATTCTTTTCCTAATCCTGATCCATATCCTTATCCTGATGCTTATTCTTATTCTCATTCCATTCTCATTCTCATTCTCATTCTCATTCTCATTCTCATTCTCATTCTCATTCTCATTCTCATTCTCATTCTCATTCTCATTCTCATTCTCATTCTCATTCTCATTCTCATTCTCATTCTCATTCTCATTCTCATTCTCATTCTCATTCTCATTCTCATTCTCATTCTCATTCTCATTCTCATTCTCATTCTCATTCTCATTCTCATTCTCATTCTCATTCTCATTCTCATTCTCATTCTCATTCTCATTCTCATTCTCATTCTCATTCTCATTCTCATTCTCATTCTCATTCTCATTCTCATTCTCATTCTCATTCTCATTCTCATTCTCATTCTCATTCTCATTCTCATTCTCATTCTCATTCTCATTCTCATTCTCATTCTCATTCTCATTCTCATTCTCATTCTCATTCTCATTCTCATTCTCATTCTCATTCTCATTCTCATTCTCATTCTCATTCTCATTCTCATTCTCATTCTCATTCTCATTCTCATTCTCATTCTCATTCTCATTCTCATTCTCATTCTCATTCTCATTCTCATTCTCATTCTCATTCTCATTCTCATTCTCATTCTCATTCTCATTCTCATTCTCATTCTCATTCTCATTCTCATTCTCAATTCTCATTCTCATTCTCATTCTCATTCTCATTCTTCTTATTGCTGCAGATGGTAAACATGGACGGCATGTCGGCCACACGCAACATCCGGCTGCTGGAAGCTAATCATGGCATCCGCCACTTCATCATCGCCTTCTCTGCGTCGATGGGTGCGGAGCTACGCATGCAGTGCGCCGCTGCAGGGATGGACGCGTTCGTGACCAGTGAGTTGCTGGCATTTGTCACCAGTGAGGTTGCAGGCAGTTTGTCACTTCTGAGGTGCTGGCATGCCCCGGGTACGGGCTTCCATACCTTGGCTGTGCCATGCCCCCAACCCCCCAATTAAATCCTCATCTGCCCCCCCTACCCACCCGCGCCCCTCTCCGCCCCCCTACCCGTCCCAGAGCCCATCAATGCCATCACTCCTGCTCCCATGCTAACGTCACAAACGCTTCCCTTTGCCCCCCCCATCGCAACCCTCCCCCCTGCCAGAGCCCATTAATATCAGCACCCCCCGTGCTCCCATTCCTATTCTAAAATCAACATCATCACCCTTTGCCCCCCCCCCCCCTCCCGCCCCATCCGCTCGTCCCAGAGCCCATCAACATCAGCGAGCTGACGGCCGTGTTCGCCCAGTGCCAGCGGGTGCGCCAGGTGTCCGGCCTCACGAGTCGCCGCAGGAGTACGGCGAATGATGGTCTCCGGCATCGCAGTGATGATGGTACCGGCTTCCTAGGCCTCACGCCTCGGCAGGACGTTGCCACGGCCAGTGGGACACGCTACCAGTTGGCCCTCTACGATGACCTGGCCTCCCGCCGCACCTCTCACACCAGCGAGGGGACGGACAGCGAGCCGGCCTCGAGAAGGGGCTCCCGCAAGGGGGAAAAGGTGCCCAAGCCGGCGGGCAGCGGGCGGTACTCCCCGCAGCAGGCGCCGCGGCCGCCTGTCACGCCCGTGTTTGGCGCGTACCGCCCGACATACGACGATGTGGTCACGGCAATTGCCAACAGCAATGCTGCGGCTGCCGGCAGCTCGGCACCGGGGCGTTCGCTGTTCCAAGACGGCATCTTCCTGGACGGGCTCCCTGTGACTACGGGCACTGCCAGCGCAGCCGACAACGACACCCACCCGGTGGCATCCGCAGCCGTGTCGAGTGCGGCGGTTCTCCGGGGGCTCTCCACCATCCTGGACTCCTCGGTGGCCTCCTCCTCGAGCCTCTCAAGCCCTGTCTCCGAGCTCACGCCCAGCGCGGTTCCTACCCCTGCCATTCCCAGCCCGCCCGCCGTGCCACGCCCCCCAGTGATCCCAACCCCCCCAGCTGTGCAAGGGCTCCCCGCGGTGCCTACCCTCCCCGCCGCGCCCACCTCGCCCGCCCGCACCACCGTAGCGGCTCCTGCCGCTGCGGCAGTGCCCTCCCACCCCGTCATCCAAGGCTTGGTCGCCGCTCGCCGTCAGTTGAGTGGGGAGGGTCTGGAAGGCAGTGGCTCCATGCCGTCCCCTTCCAAGGACTCCTCTGGTGTGCTGGCGTCCCCTTCACTGGGCGCGTCGACACTGAGTCGCGAGCTACCGATGCTCATGCTTCCCGCGCTGCAGCTGAGCGCGAGCTCGCTGACAGCGGGCCAGACCACGGACGCCAAGGGGGCAAAGGATGCCAGGGCCAAGGAGGCCAAAGATGCGATGGCCAAGGCAGTGCTCGGGAAGAGAGGGAACAAGGAGGAGGAAGGCAGCAAGGAGGGCAGCAAGGAAGGCAGCAAGGAGCTCAGCAAGGAAGGCAGCAAGGAGGGCAGCAAGGAGGGCAGCAAGGAGGGCAGCAAGGAGGGCAGCAAGGACAACAAGGAGGGCAGCAACGCGGGTGGAGTTGGCGGAAAGGCAGGTGTAAAGGAAGGTGGGATGGAGGAAAGCGCAAGGGGCGATCTCGTGTCGGCGTCTTCGATTGGGTCATCAATCGCATCTTTGGTCGGGTCCAGCTCAGCGGTGTCATCGCCCCTGGACCTCTCGCGCACGGGTTCGACCAAGCTCTCGCCCTCGTCACCGCCCACCAGGCCGCTCGTGGGCTGGACGATTCTGTACGCGGAAGACACCCCGATCAACCAGGTGAGCGGGCTAGCAAGGCATGGAGTATTCTTGTGGTACCAGTATGGTGGGTGCAGACGGCGCACCGTGCAAGCAGGTGAGTAGGAGATGGTGATTAGGAGTTTATGCTCAGGATGTTCATTCATATCGAGGATATGCCGATCAACTAGGTGCTAGTCATGACATTATGAAAAGTTTGATCGTATTTCTATGAATGTAACCTTGATAAACACATGTGCGTACTCATCTGCAATGTCTGTATAAATATATTAAGGACGCACCAGTTAACCCTTTCCCCCTTGTCACACCGCTTTCCCCCTGTATCCTTTCCCGCCTTCCCTCCCTCGTGCCACCCTCGCAAAACCAACGTTTCCATTCATGCCCCCCCAGCGCCTCGTGCGGCTGGTGCTGGAGAAGCTGGGCGCGGCCGTGATCATCGTGGACAACGGGCAGAAGGCTGTGGACCTGATGGCCGCTAGCTTTGCGGCGCACGCGGCGCACACCGAGGGGGAGCCGCCCGCACAGCGCATTGACGCCATCCTCATGGACCTGCAGGTAAAGGGATACTAGCACTAGGAGCTATAGTGATCGTAAGGAAAGGGTTAGGATACCTGGCATTGACACCACTCTCATGGACCTGCAGGTTAGTGGGTGGGGGATGTTTACAAAATCCAGTACTCATTGATATTTTTTGCTCTGCTTTACTTTCCTTCCTTTGCCCTTGCCCTCTTGCACCTTGCACCCTCTCTTGCGCTCCCCTTCGTGATTGCCTATTCAGCTGCGCTGCCAGTGCCCCTTGCACGCTTGTCCCGCCTGACTGGACACTAACAGCCTTTTCTCGCATGTTGTGCCTCCTTCCTTTCCCTTCCCTCTTGCCACCCCTCGGCCTCCCTTGCACAGTCATGGCTTTTTCCCTCCCCTTCGCCTCTCCTTGCACCCTGGGGTCCTCCTGCCTCTTGCCTCCCCACCTGCCGCCGCTCACGCTGGTTGTTCATGTGGCCACTGCCCCTCTGCCTTCCCCGTTAGCCTTCCCCTTAGCTTCACCCCTCGCCTTCCCCCTCGCCTCCCCTGATGCCCCCTGCTAATGAATGATGCGCCGCCCCCCCTTCCCCACCTGTATTGTGCGCGGCCTTCGCCCTGTTCCGTGCGCCAGATGCCCGTCCTGGACGGCTACGGCGCGACGCGTCTCATCCGCGAGCTGGACGCCTCGTTTGGCCGCACGACCGTCATCCTGGCGCTCACCGCGCACAACATGGCCAGCGACGCCGAGTACTGCAAGAGCTGCGGCATGGACGGATACCTCAGCAGTACGTAGGGCGGGGAGCGGGGGGCGGGGGGGGGGGGGGGGCGGACGAGGGGGTACCTCACCAGTGAGTGGGGGCAGAGCGTGCTTGTTTGTTTGCTGGTTTGGAACCGAATAAAGATAAGCCTGTCAGTTTATCTGTGTGGCGCTGCTATGGTTTCTGCTTCCATGTTGTTGGGTTGCCGAGTTGGTGTGGCTCCCATTTGTCGTTGGTTTGGATTGGTAGTGTATTGCCTCTCCAATAGGTGCGGCGCACGCAAGGGATGGCTAACTCGTTATTACATTGGGGGGGCGCTCATGTAGTTCGGTCGACAGTGTTGTGTGGGTGTTGGTCTCGCACACCGATGCATGCTGTCACTTGCGCGCGTTTGTTTCTGTATGAATGGGACATCCATCCCAAGAGTGGGATGGTTTTCATGCTGGAGTAGGCACCGCGGATGGTGCCTGCTATGTCCATGTAGGCCACGAATTCTACGCCCACTACTATCACCTTGTCCTTTATCTGATCATCAAATCTGCCCTGGATTCACTGCGCGCTGATGGCCTTGTTGTCTGTCATTTTAAATCTTCGTGACCACCCACCAGAGCCTCTGAATGTGGAAGCTCTCAAGAAGGAGCTGTTCCAGATCGGGAAGTCCCGATGAGGAGACCTAGCGACGAGGAGACCTAGGGACGAGGAGACCTAGGGACGAGGAGACCTAGGGACGAGGAGACCTAGGGACGAGCAGACCTAGGGACGATGACACCCTAGGAGGAGGAGGGCATCTGACGAGACCATAATCTAGACCTTGCGCAAGCACCTACGCGCCCTGTTATATAAGGATTTTGGGGGGTAGGAATCATTTCCTTGTCTTGTTATGCTGCTGGAGTGTAGGTGTCCCTGTTATATAAGGATTTTGGGGGGTAGGAATCATTTTCTTGTCTTGTTATGCTGCTGGAGTGTAGGTGTCCTTCTCTGTACAACGTGACTGTGCTTGTGTAGAGCGGTATGTAGATTGAAGGCATTGCACCCCCTGGCAGCCATATTTTATTAATCTTTTTGCACATGTGGTAAGCATGCTAGACAAGACCCCTAGGGTCGCGGGCACCATAGATGTAGTGTAGGATTGTTTTTTAGGTAGCCTTGACCGGTAGGATTGCGTGTACCCATCCATCCATCGGGGTTAATGCATCGATCCATCCATCATGGGGTTAATTCTCCGTGACTCCCCAACGGGAGCACGAGTTTAATTAATATCAATATTGTACAGTTCAATTAATTAATATCAATCTTGTACAGTTCTGGACTTTGGATTTTGCAGCCTGAGAAGAAAGAGTATACCCATCGACATTTTCGCTAATCGCTTTGAAATTTGCTGCCCGATTTTGTTGGTGGTTGTACCTGCACCCACCAGTCAAGAGTGTTAGGACACCTGGGTGACATGGCCCAAATGATGTACAATAAATGACGTACATGGTTGTTTAATTAATTATCACGTATAGACTTCATCTCGTGGGTACTGCAATAATAAGGAACCTTCAACCCTTGCACGAGCCACGAGCCAGGAGGTAGCCGTTAATTAATTAATTAATTAATTAGAAACATAACTCCGGTGGGAGTACATGTAGCACATATCCCTGAGAAGGGGCATATGGCTTTTAATACATTCTGGGCTACTTCCTGCAAGGGTGGGAATGTAAGCTACCCTTGCTCTAGGTGCACCAGGGCACCTGCACCCTCATGATCTTCATACTATGCCCAGCCAAGGGGGAGTATGTCATGTGGGGGAAGATCATCATCATGGAGACAACCAGCGCAGGCCAGAAATCGGGAGAATCTGGACCATGGCAGCTCGAGCCTGCCGTTATCTTGTCTGCGTGTTCGAGTCGTTCAGGATGATGAAGATGAATGGTGATGGAAATGTGTATCCTTGTGCATTGAAATTATGGCTGGCTTACGTGTAGAGCGACTAGATTACCTAGACGGTGGGGCCGGAAACAGCATGCTTGATTAGGGCGTGTGTTTCGAGCCTAACTGGCCGGGAGTGTCTAGTGGTGAGCACCATTGCTGCGATCGCTCTCCCACCATTTACGAGGAAATACCCGCAAATGGAAAACCACTGAAAAGGTCTAGCTAGTCAGTCATCACGTTAGCCATGCCATGATTCCAAATGTCCAAGAACTGCACACGGTGCAAAGGCAAAAAGCCGGAGGACAGCACTTTCAATTGTGCGGCGGGAACCAAAAGCCCGCGGATGCCAGAAAACATCGTGTTGCTGCAGCGACGCGACGATGTGGACAACGAATCCAGTGCCAAGCTCGGAACGGTCGCAAAGGAGATCTGGCATCACAGGGTTCAGATGTGCGGAGATACTATGCGATCCAGCCGGTCCACGACCTGTTTGTAGAGCTTGTGCCAAGGGGCAGCACCGAACAGATGTGGGTGACGTTGCAAAAAACACCGGACTTGACGGAGCATAATGTCTCGGTCATAGTCTTTGACCAATAAACGACGCAAGAGTTCAACAAGAGTCGTGATGAAATCGACACGATAAGAACAAAGACGGGAAAAACTATGTAACTGAGAAAGAACAACACCATATTTTGCTGTGTGGGCAAGGAGACTGTGAATAGCGGGGTAACGAATAAAAGGAATTTGCTGGTATTTAGGATCCTTGCGCTTATCATAGACAGCCGTACGCCAGTCCTTCTTGTTATGGGTAATGTTAAGATCGAGGTAATTGCAATGAGTATCCTCCGACGTGAGCTTTAATGTGAGGGACGCTTGCGGGTAGATGCCAGGCAGACCAGCGGTGATATACAAATGGGTTGCGAAATCAGGGTTGTCGAAGGCAATGACATCATCAATGTATCGACATGTGTGGATAAAACACCTGATGAGAACATCATCGTTTGAGGCAATGAGATTCTCCACATCATTCCAAAAAGCCATTTTTCCACCCTGAAAATTATTCTAGGATAGGCTAATGATTAGTTTGGCCTCAAATTTGGCACCAAGGTGCCTAATCAGATATCTTATGGTGGCATGTGGTCAAATAATTTTTTGGGAGTCGGCAGCATGGTAACATGGTGACATTTGCTAGCATAAAAATACCGAATTTTCAGCACTTTCTGGCATGTATGCGTATATAATGACATCAAATGAACTCAGTTGGGCCTGGAACTTTGCATATGTTATAAACACATCCCATGCAGCATGCCCACAAAGTTTCAGGCTGGTTGGATCACAAAATGGTGACAGATGCTAGCATAAATACCCCCAAAATGCATTTTTTCAGGGTTTTCCAAGGGTTTCATCACACATATGCATATATAATGACACCAACTGAACTCAGTTGGGCGTGGAACTTTGCATATGTTCTAAACACATCCCATGCAGCATGCCCACAAAGTTTCAGGCTGGTTGGATGACAAAGTGGTGACAGATGCTAGCATAAACACCACAAAAATGCAGTTTTTCAGGGTTTTCCAAGGGTTTCATCACACATTTGCATATATAATGACATCAAATGAACTCAGTTGGACCTGGGACTTGGCACATGTTCGAAACACATCCCATGCAGCCTGCCCACAAAGCTTCAGGCTGGTTGGATAACAAATTGGTGACGGATGCTAGCATAAATACCACAAAAAAGCAGCTTTCTATTGTTCTTCCAAGGGTTTCATGGCAATCATTCCACCTTGGTGTACAGAAGGTTCCAAACAACACATCATTACATTATGCATCATATTTACAATGCAGGAAGGCATACTTGGGGGCACATGCCTATAGTACAATGCATTAATAACACAGCTCTAGCCAGCTAGCTAGCTATATAGCGGCTAATGCCACACCCGGGGGCACGTTCTCACGGCCCTGCTGCATCCTTTTCCTTTTCTTCTTCTCTGCATCTGACAGGGGCCTGCCCCCCATCTTCTCATCCACCAGCCTGGTGAGCACCCTGACGTTGGTGACTTGCGTCAGCTACCCTACCCCCATGGCACGCTTGGCCTTACGCTTGGTGAAGGTGGAGGGGTGGGTGCGACAGTTGGTCTGGGTTTTCATCACCCCCTTCCTCCAGTGCATGCGTGTGCTCCAACGCCTAAGCAGAGAAGCACACACACACACATACACACACACACACACACACGCACGTCGATCCCTTACCCACCCACCCACACACACCCACGTACACATGTATCCACCCACCCATGCATACACGCACGCACGCACGCACGAACGCACGCACGCACGCACGCACGCACGCACGCACGCACGCACGCACGCACGCACGCACGCACGCACGCACGCACGCACGCACGCACGCACGCACGCACGCACGCACGCACGCACGCACGCACGCACGCACGCACGCAGTCATACCCTCCCTCCCTCCCTCCCTCCCTCCCTCCCTCCCTCCCTCCCTCCCTCCCTCCCTCCCTCCCTCCCTCCCTCCCTCCCTCCCTCCCTCCTCCCTCCCTCCCTCCCTCCCTCCCTCCCTCCCTCCCTCCCTCCCTCCTCCCTCCCTCCCTCCCTCCCTCCCTCCCTCCCTCCTCCCTCCCTCCCTCCCTCCCTCCCTCCCTCCCTCCCTCCCTCCTCCCTCCCTCCCTCCCTCCCTCCCTCCCTCCCTCCCTCCTCTCCCTCCCTCCCTCCCTCCCTCCCTCCCTCCCTCCCTCCCTCCCTCCCTCCCTCCCTCCCTCCCTCCCTCCCTCCTCCCTCCCTCCCTCCCTCCCTCCCTCCCTCCCTCCCTCCCTCCCTCCCTCCCTCCCTCCTCCCTCCCTCCCTCCCTCCCTCCCTCCCTCCCTCCCTCCCTCCCTCCCTCCCTCCCTCCCTCCCTCCCTCCCTCCTCCCTCCCTCCCTCCCTCCCTCCTCCCTCCCTCCCTCCCTCCCTCCCTCCCTCCCTCCCTCCTCCCTCCCTCCCTCCCTCCCTCCCTCCCTCCCTCCCTCCCTCCCTCCCTCCCTCCCTCCTCCCTCCCTCCCTCCCTCCCTCCCTCCCTCCCTCCCTCCCTCCCTCCCTCCCCCTCCCTCCCTCCCTCCCTCCCTCCCTCCCTCCCTCCCTCCCTCCCTCCCTCCCTCCCTCCCTCCTCCCTCCCTCCCTCCCTCCCTCCCTCCCTCCCTCCCTCCCTCCCTCCCTCCCTCCCTCCCTCCCTCCCTCCCTCCCTCCCTCCCTCCTCCTCCCTCCCTCCCTCCTCCCTCCTCCCTCCTCCCTCCCTCCCTCCCTCCCTCCCTCCCTCCCTCCCTCCCTCCCCCCCTCCCTCATTCATACACCCGGTCATTCATGCATGCAGCCGCTCATCATTAACACGCCTCCGTTGGGAAACTCACGGGGTATGAACTATGCGGTAAGAAAGGAAGAAGGAGCCGCCTCCCCAACATGCCGCCCGGCAAAGGCAGCGATGGGCCGTCCAGGAGGGAAACACTGCGCTTTGCCTTGTACGCCGGGGTGCGCAGGCGACGTGCGGGCACTGTCGCGTGTAAATTTGCCTGCCCGCCCCAGTCCTTCTCGGAACGCCTCCCCAGAGCATGCCGTCATGGTAAGAGCTCTTTTCGCCCGTCGCCGGAAGCTTAAACCACAAGAATACGCCGGTTAATGACCAGAAAATGGGGGGTTGTCGACGTTATAAACCAGTAGCTGTGGTTTTTCCCGCACCCCGAGCACACTCCGGACGGGGCCAGCAAGCCCCGCCCGCAGGATAAACACCGGGCGATGTTGCTGCGCCCAAGGGAAGTCATATAGCTGCAAGAAAAGACGTAAAAGCGATTAAAAGCACGACATGCAGTGTTGCCCCTGTCAGCGCTCCTATAATTCTCACTTTTTCGCGGAAGGGGCGTAAAAATCGGAAACGCAAAATTAAGGGAAATCCATCGCTGGGTTTCTTTGAAATGATGTTAGGAACTGGTAGAATGTGTTCATGACCGCTGAGAGCATGTTTTTCCTGTCTGTGTCTTACCTTGCACACACACGGGTCGGGCCGGTTGGTGTGCAAAACGCCCGCCTGCTGCCCACGTGCCCTCGCTGCAGAAAAAAAAGAAACTGTTTTTCAGGTTTTTTAATGTACGATACTTTTCCTTATGTAATCAACGTCCGAACAAGCGAAATAACGTCCAAAATGGTTGCGTAATCAGCTCGCAATAAATTTTCGCGTCACCATAGCCGTGCACACCGAATTTCAGTCAACATTGCACGCGCGCACCGAATTTCGTCAACTTTCGCGCGGGAATTACCGGGGTGGTACCGGCGCTGCGCCGGACTGATGTGTCCATGAATGCAAGCTCATTGCCCTTTATATTATAATTTTAGACAGCGAAAAGTTTGCGCAAACCCTAAAAGCAAACTGTTGCCGCGTGCGAGTAGCGTTCCGCGGCGACCGCGATTGGGGGGTCGACCGTAGGGGTTCCCTTACATGCGTGTTGTTGGCTTGGTTGCGTCCACTGGTTGCGCGCCAAAGTTTGTCCCATTTGTGCCACCATTGCGGCCAAACTTTTGTCAGACAGCGTTTTGGCTGGCCTACTGAAAGTTGTTTGCCCAAACTCTTGCCAAAAGTGTTGCGCAAACTCTTCCGTATTCGAGTAGCGTGGCCTATTGACCACAGAATTTCGGCATTGCGACCGATTCAAGCGGTATGTGTGCGACAAACGTGGTGGGGTTGTTGCCCGGTTATTGGCCGGGAACTAGCGTCAGTTTGACCACAGAATTGCGGCATTGTTGCCCAGTCGCTGCGTGTTGGTTCGTCACTTTGCATGTCGACTGCGCAGTCGCTGCGTGCCAGAGGACAGCTCGTTAAGGGTTTGTTTCAATAATTTCAACGGACGCAACGAGTGCACGATGGGACGAAGACAAGGATAGCATGCGGAATTCAGAGAATTCGCACGATTTCCATTAAAGAAGGTCATTTAATGGTGTTGTTTGTGCAGGTTGCCCGGTTGCTGCCTGGTTTTTGCGTGTCGTGGCGACCGCAGTCGCTGCGTGCCAAAGGACAGCTCGGTAGCGTTGGTTTCAATGATTTCAACAGATTTTAACGGATGCAAGGAAGGCACGAAGGGACGAAGACAACGATAGCATGCGGAATGCAGAGAAATCATGCGAACTCGTGAAAGAAGGTCGTTGAATGATGTTGTTTGTGCATTTTGATAAGTCAGGTGTTGTGGGATTCAATCAACGGCAAGGAAGCGTTTATATTGGCCTTTGAGTCGAAAGTGTGCTGCTTTACGTCAAGATTTCCATAACTATCGGTTTGCGCCACCAGTCTCGCGGGATGCGCGTCCTGCATGGAAGGGGGAAAATTTTTATCAAGGAGACATCTAGCGCAGGCCAGAAATCGGGAGAATTCGGACCATTTCTTATGCCCCCGGGCGAGGGACGATACCTTTCGTGGTGGGATCTACTTTGTGGTGGGATCATCTTTTGTGGTGGCTCGCGCCTTGACACCTCACAGGCATGCAACGTAGATAACATCATTAAAACTCCGGCGGCGCTGCAGGGCGGCATGGCAAGGGATCTGGCGCTATCTGACGGGAAAGAAGGCATAACCTCACGTTGATAACGTTGCTAAGAAGCGAAACATGTCGGCTGTCGGGGTTTTATCGAGTGGTTTTTGAGTGGTTTGTTGGAAGGTGTTTGCTGCAGGCTGCTCAGTTGTATGTAAATATTGAGGCAATTAAACGTTTCTTAGTTAGCACCGGCTTCACTGTGCTTGGAGGCTTCACTATGCTTGGAGGCTCACCAGCTTGTGTATTTTTAGCAAACGGATGTGTTGGAAAGAAAGTGACATGGGTTGATCTGAGGGGCATACTGCACGGGTGAAACGCATGCAGGTAGGGAGTATCATTGGTAAGGCTGTATGTTATGTGTATACATATCTTGCGTATGCGTAGGTTGCATTATGCGTATGCGTATATTGAATTTGGCCTTGTGGCAAGCTTTGGTTTCTTACCAAAGGGTTGTGCTGGAAAGAAAGGTGACAGGGGTTGATCTCAGGGGCATACTGCATGGGCGAAACTGCACTAGGTACTCCTTACCTGTCCGGTCATTGGTAAGGCACGGTGCGTGCCAGGGGTTGACCTGAGGGGCGTACGGCATGGGTGAAGCTGCATGTACGTATGCCCAATACCTATCATCATTGGTAACGCACTGCGTGACAGGGGTTGATCTAAGGGGCATACTCCATCCAGTTGTCTCTTTGATACTCCATGGGTGAAACTGCATGTAGGTAGAGGGCATCTTTGGTAAAGCATTATATAATGCCAGGTATACATGGTTGTCTCCTTGATACATATATTTCAGGTTCTTCTTTTCGGGGTTTAATTTCCCTATGTTGCATGCCATTCTCACCCGCCTCTAATATTCTCAATGAATGCATATTCTGATCAGACACTCCGCAAAGGTGAAAACCTTTGCGTTCAGTGCCAGGCCGCGGAAAACGCGGAAAACGCGATCTGCAAATGAATCCGACCGGAATCGAACTGGGGACCTCTCGCACCAATTTTGCTGACTATAGGACGGACGTCTGCAATGCATATATTGCTTCCACTCCGGGCGACCAACTTTAGTGTAAATTGTCCTACGGTATAACCGGTTGTGATAAATTAATGGATGAATAGAAAACACTCCGTCTGTAATTACGGGCGTGGCCCGTATTACGGGCGTGGCCCGTAATGGAGGCATGGTTACTCTATTGGTGGTTACTATTGAACTAATTGTCAGAATGCGCTTTTTATTGGATAGGATGAAAGCTGACTTCAAGGCCTAAAAGAATATCTAATTTTCACGGCCACCCCATGTCAGATGCTCCGTGGCCACCCCATGGAAAAAGGTGCTTTTTTGGACTTTCTTGGGCTTGCAATCGGACCGCCGAATGCCAACAACGGTGCAGATGCAGGCAAATGCTAGCAACGTCGGCTGCAGAAGGAGACTGTCTTTTCGTCACGACTGCTTCGGTCGCGATGTCGTATGCCGAGGTATCCTCGGGTGCTCCTAATCTTGGCACTGGCGATGAACTGTCCGCAGTCCTTGATGGTTGGGCTGTGAGCCTCGGCTTTAAATCAGGATTTTTGGCGGCCGTGTTGGGCGATTGATTGATCAAGACAACTTTATCACGTAGGGTCCTGCTTGGTCGAAGGAGCAAGGAGCAGCAAGGAATTCAGATTTCACTCGAGGCGATGGGTAGCGAACCTTACGTAGTGGGAGAAGACCTCGCCCGGCCAGGCAGTGTCGCTGAGGTTATGTACTTCATGCTCAAGAAAAGGTGGCCCGTGGAGGACGGGACCTTCAGTAGCTAGTGCGCGCTTCATGATTCCGGGTGTCGAGGCGTGTGAAGATTACCTGCATCCGGCTGGGAGAAGGTTTATGGCAACTTTTGGTTTGTAAATCTGCCAGTTTTTATCACATGTGATCACGGCACATGGCCGGTGTGACTTCAACTGAAGGCAGGTTACTGCATAATGCTAAGCTCTGCGCGCGGCTGCGCCCCGTTGCGTAAACGTGGGTGCTTTCTCTAAGATGCATGACAGTTCCGGCTGCTACGTTGCCCATGTCACAAGCAAGCCTTGCAAGACGGTCCCCCAAAGCGAGGTAGAGGTTTAGAGAACTGGGTATGGGTGTCCATTCATGCTTGTATACATATCTTGCCTGATGCTAGCTATTCATGTGCTACCTTAACAGCAACACCTTGTCATAAACTCTGATAATTGAATAGGTATTTGGGCATGGTTTGCGAAGTTAAGCGCTTGGAAGTTCACAACTGTCATTATAATGCATGAACCGCTTGCGTGTTTGTATATAGAGGCTGTGGATTCCTCGTAGTAACATGCAATACCCATGGCAGGCTATTACTGCCTGCAGTGCTTTGCGACAGCCCCAGCCGTGCATGTGTGTGTGCGGTCCCTTGGGGAGCATGCCGTGCCTTGCCATGCTAACCGTATCGCGGGCAAACCTCGCAAGGCCCGAAAGATACTTGCGGTTAATCGATGTTCCCGGACATTCATGGTATGCACGTGGCCATGAGTTTCTCAGGCTATATTGTTGCGTCGTATGCGTTTGCCTGCCAGACAGGCACATACGATGATTAGGATGATGATATGGCGATGCCTTTCTTTTCAACATTTTCAGAATGTGGACTTGCACCACGTCGTGGATTTACATGTGTTGCCGTCTTATGCATTGACAGTTGTGCTGGACGACGAGCGGTGGGTTATTATCTATGCATTTGTTTATATAGCATGGTGCATGCTATGAGCTGGCCCCTCATAACAAGTGCCCTATATTTGATAGCTTCAGTAATCATATTTCTTGTAAAATAGCATCATCCTATGTGTCCATTTCAACACCATATCATTTCAAAATAGAGAGGATGTGCCATGACACCATACTAGACGGCCATGCCACATGCACGGCGCATTTGACCCATAGCATGGTGCACCTATGGGTTGAACCCTCATTGTGCCCTACATTTGATAGCTTTAGTAAAATATTTCTTGTGCAAAAGCATGTCCTATGTGCCCATTTCATCACCATATCATCCTCTAATGAGAGGATGTGCCATGGTACCACAGATGGCCATGCCACATGAATGGCACACCCAAAGGCTAGAATGGAGCATTCTAGTTCTTATTACGGGTGTCACCCGTAATGGTTTGAGTGCCTAGATATTTGGAAGCTTGTGCATGATTGATGCTGAATTTCTCACCAAGCGTCCATTATGTAGTGTACTTTTGGGTTTAGGAGGTTTTTGGTGCCCTCAACTTTATCATCATACCCCAATTTAGAACCATCTCATCACCCCTTTTTTGTTAACGTTTGTAGCCAAACCCCCTCAGATGGCAACGTGCAATTCACCAATATTTGTTATCCAAAAAAAATATTTAAAATATATTCAAATAGCCCAGCATTGGATCTCGGATCCCATCGAACCGTTTTTCCAGATTCGGCGCGACGCTCCGGCGCCCGCATTTGGCGCGATTCTGCATTCTACGAAAAATTACGGGCCACACCCGTTATAAGTTCACAGACGGAGTGTTAATGTCGCGCTCATGGTCCTCCCTGCCTTACCAATGAAATATAAATGCTTCCGTAACGCTCAATAAATGTCACAACTAAACCTAACGCACAAGCAATGATATACGCATACGTAATTTACACGTACCTCCGTCTGAACATCGCACAGTGAACAAAGTGCAAGACGTGTTCGCTGTGTTACCCCAACGGTTACAAATGCTTACGGCCTCAGTCGCACATCTCCGTAGCGCAATGGGAAGGGCAAATGTCTCCAGAATCTCCGATTGGCCGGGAACTAGCGTACGATTTTCACAGATTTTCACTCCAGTTGGTCGCCCGGACTGGAATATTTGCTCGCGTTCAGTGGGCCCTAAATGTGCACACGTTCCGTAGACGGTTGTAGTAGAGTAGGTGACGTGTCCGGCCGGAGACCGGCCACAAACGCCGGACAGGCACAATATTGGTTACTACCGGGGGCCCGGGGGCGAAGCCCCCGTTCTTGTAAGTGTATAGATAGAGGTTTGCAAGGGAAGCGCATAATTTGGCTCTGATGACACAAACTCTAGTGCGGGGGTGAGTGCGGGGTTCCGGGACACCACCGCACTAAGTCCGACGCGCCTGCCCAGGCCACGCCGCGCCGGACCGGCACACGAGTTACGCGGGAAAAAAGGGCCTGCCGCGCCAATTACTGTAGGACTTGGCTATTCTTTGTTGACTACAAGCGCAGTCAAGGATGCAATTGGCATCATTGCATAATTTTTGCCAAGGTGCTGGCAATTTACGCTTGAAGGTGGCAAAAATCTGGTTTCTTTGTGATGCAGTAGTGACTATTGCCTGGCAATTGCGCAGCCGGGAAGTTGGGCGACGAGAATGCCATGGTTGTTCTAAAGTATAATCATCGGACCCTAATTTGTCTAAAGTAGGAGACAAACAGTCTTTGACGTCTCTGGGATCCATAGCAATAAAAATTCTGCTTTCTCTACTCGCAGTAATGTCGGCACACTTAGTTTCCTCTTCGAATCGATCTTTTGTCTGGCAATCTTTCCCTCTCTCGTTTTTTTCTCCCTCCCTCCCTCCCTTGCTCGCTCCCTCCCTCCGTCTCATGCGTTCCTCCAACGTCCCGTCCTGTCTTCTTCCCCCCACCCTGCCTTCTCTCGTTAGCTTCCGAGCTTTTTATGCATTGCCTCTCCATACCTCGCTACCAAGTTTCCAAGTAGACCTTGAAGAGATATACCGGGAAATGCGTCTGGACGGGGTCATCGTGCGCGCCTTTCTCTTCTGATTTTCTGCGTAAAGCTTGGTAGCACACCTTGTCGGCCCTCGCGGAACTGTCAGCCCGTATCTGGGAACTGGACCACATGTATCTGTCACAGTATCTTGCTTATTTTGCGTAGGTTGCTAGTGTTGCTGTATCCTTCAAGTTTAGTGTAGCAGAGTGTGACTGACCACTGTATCATTTGGTGATGGGTTTGTTGAATGCTGGGTTTGTTCTTGTATGAGTGTTTGTATAGGGATCCTTGTGTCCTAAAGTAGAAAGCTTGTCGTTGATACTGCTTCTTCTTTTTTTAGAGTAGCCCTTGGGACATGCAGGCAAGGATGGCATTACAAATATCAATGAAATACAGTACCAAGCTTTTTACCACTGACGTGCATTGTAAAATAGGTGCAGGCAACTGCCGTGCACATGCCGTGCCTGAAAATTGTTGAGCCCATGGTGAGCTTTTTTGCTTATTTGGTAATTACAGCGTCAATACGTTGTCTAATGTCAACCAACGTGGATCGACCTGGGCTGAGGTTGTCAGTGTGTGCGTAAATGTAAAGCACACATGTATGGCTCGCATGTTTGGGAGCCGATCCTAGCCGAATCACACTTTGTTGGCACCCATGCCTGCAGCTAGTGGGGTCTTTGTGGCTAGGTACCTTGGGACAGTGTTGGGGTTGGCTAGCTAGACTACGTGCAAGATGATTCCACCACTGGCCATCAGTGGCTCGGTCCTTAGAGCAGCCAACATACCAGCATACTCGCGCATATTTCAGCTTTAGCACACCCACAGTTTGCAGTCCAACGAGCGTTGAACGCAGCTGTGGCCTGCCTTCGGGCATGAGTGAGGACGCAGGTGTCTTTGCCCCTTTCCCACTGTGCAACTTACAGGGATTGGAAAGCACTCTAGGTGCTACATGCCCACCCCACCGAGGCATGCTATAATTTATTTAATTTAATTTTAGAGCAGGAAACATGTTCCTGTCATCCATGAGATAGCGGCCATTGGCATTGTGAGGATGGATGCACGTCAGATCATATAGTAAGAATTTGGACAATCAAGAATGTGTTTGACGCTCTTTCAACCCAAATTAAGGTTTGACTGATAATTTGGTCGGGGCTCATTGCTCAACCATTCCAATGGGGATGTATGCTCTCGTTGACGCAGTCAATCATGACATCTTATGATTATTACTTACGGCAACGTGACGTGTGGATCCGCCAATAAATTAGCTATCAAGGTCAACCAGCATCGGTATGCATTATTTAATCAGCAGACGCATGCATGTGTTGAATGTTAGCAACGCATACCTTGTGTTGGCCGGCCACCTGCAAAATTACTGACCAGGTAGATGTTGAAGAACCTCACAATCATCCAGTTGTCGCATGGATCCTAGCTAGCCCACGAGGAAAATTTTCAAGGTGCCCAGTTTTATCAAAGAGACAACCAGTTTTATAGCAGTATGCATATAAGACACATGATACTGCACCACTGCGGCTAGCTTATGACTGTCCCCATCCCCCCTTCCCCATTCCATCAGGAAATATGCTGACGCTGTCTACGTGTTTATTAATTTATTCATTCATGACTGTGTAACATGGCCAACGTGAAGGCAGGCCTTTATGATAATGGGCCCTTCAACTCGAGAGCTCCATCCATTGCAGCCCTTGGGCATTTGCAGCTGCCAGCTGATAATGCTCCAATATCAGGGTAGTCTTGGAATCTTCATGCCGAAAGCTCGGTCACCACCTCCTGCATTAAGAGCAAATAGACAAGCACTGAGTTTAGAACCCTGGACTCAACCACACACAAACAATGATTCGTGACAAGCTATGGATGAAAAACTTCAGGAATCTCTTTTTCTAATTGCGTACATATGGGCATTACATGCACATGCACAACCACAATACAATAACGGGGGAGAAAAAGGGAAAAGGAAGCCCAGCAGAGAGAGACGCAGTGAGAGGGAGTTCGTTAGGTTGGCAGTCGGGCAGTCGGGCAGTTGGGCAGTCGGGCAGTCGGGCAGTCGGGAAGTCGGGCAGTCGGGCAGTCGGGCAGTCGGGCAGTCGGGCAGTCGGGCAGTCGGGCAGTCGGGCAGTCGGGCAGTCGGGCAGTCGGGCAGTCGGGCAGTCGGGAAGTCGGGCAGTCGGGCAGTCGGGCAGTCGGGCAGTCGGGCAGTCGGGCAGTCGGGCAGTCGGGCAGTCGGGCAGTCGGGCAGTCGGGCAGTCGGGCAGTCGGGCAGTCGGGCAGTCGGGCAGTCGGACAGTCGGGCAGTCCGGAAGTCGGGCAGTCGGGCAGTCGGGCAGTCGGGCAGTCGGGCAGTCGGGCAGTCGGGAAGTCGGGCAGTCGGGCAGTCGGGCAGTCGGGCAGTCGGGCAGTCGGGCAGTCGGGCAGTCGGGCAGTCGGACAGTCGGGCAGTCCGGTAGTCGGGCAGTCGGGCAGTGGGGCAGTCGGGCAGTCGGGCAGTCGGGCAGTCGGGCAGTCGGGAAGTCGGGCAGTCGGGAAGTCGGGCAGTCGGGCAGTCGGGCAGTCCGACAGTCGGGCAGTCGGGCAGTCGGGCAGTCGGGCAGTCCGGCAGTCGGGCAGTCGGGCAGTCGGGCACCGCAGCCGGGGCGGAGGGCACAGCAGCCGGGGCGCAGGGCACCGCAGCCGGGGCGGAGGGCACAGCAGCCGGGGCGCAGGGCACCGCAGCCGGGGCGGAGGGCACGGCAGCCGGGGCGGAGGGCGCCGCAGCCGGGGCGGAGGCACGGCAGCCGGGGCGCATGGCACGGCAGCCGGGGCGGAGGGCACGGCAGCCGGGGCGCAGGGCACGGCAGCCGGGGCGCAGGGCACGGCAGCCGGGGCGGAGGGCACCGCAGCCGGGGCAGAGGGCACGGCAGCCGGGGCGGCATCCAGTGGGGCGTCCGAAGGCGGGGCGCAAGCTTTTGATGTCTTTTGTGCATTGCTCTCGTTTCGTCTACAACGAGGCTTGCAGTTTGCCCTTTCGCCCTCGCCGCTCAAATAGTCAGCGGTTCTGTTGGTTGGTAAGCTAGATCGCAAAAGGACCCTTTGCTTTGGACCTTTATCGCAAAACACCAACACCCAGTTGAGGTCGTGAAAATTTAGGGGCCCATTCTTGAGCTCTTGCTTGTTGGCTTTGTCGAGCGCCTGATTAGCGAGCTTGGGGGTCTCATATATTTGACCGCAGTCAACATTGGGGTAAGGCTTCAGGGCGTCAATAAATTGGTTAATCTCCGTAGTGCTCAAGGTGCTGCTCGATATTGAAACGCCACAAACACGGAATACAGCAAAGTACAAAGCATTCATGTAAGACAATGCGGGACAAATGGGTAACAAATGGGGAGAGTTATATTAATGAAAAGAGACAACGAACTTGGAAGCATGGCACGCCGAGCCCCCGAGTAAAGGTTAAACATTTAGCCACCACGCATTGGGCTTGCCATGAACACCCCATGGAGCGCTATGCTAAGGTTTTCTTGCGACCCCATGTTGTGTGTGGCTTGTCAGTAATGTGCTAGTAGGAAAGGACAAGCCACGAGGTTAAGATAAGATTACGCCCGGCATAGGGCTGCCAAACGGGCTCATCTACCATAAACGCTGCAATAAGGCTTCTGTAGAATAAAAATCTATTTCCAAGCAAAACCATACCGTAAACCAAAACTAGCAGGCCATAAAGACCAATCACAGGCCAATCAACAAAACCCAAAGAACATTCAGCCAAAAGAGTTACATTATGCACTACTACAATATTTGATATGGCCTTGGTGAACACCATGAAAGCTAAGGCAACTAAGAGACTGTGCTTGATAAACGACGCAAATCAGAAAAAGGTTGTTCAATGTATTGATGACATGTAGAGTAAAAACAACACGCGCATACCCAGGCGTACCTTTTCTTGGAGCGTACAGCATCCGCGCACCCCGTGCAGTATAAATGAGAGCCAACGAATTGAAGTGGTTCACGGCCGGCCACAAGTGGATTGTCCGGATGGGTGCCCGTGTTGTCACAGCAGCGCCTCCCAGAAATACCTCTGCGAGCACACTTGTAGGAGGCCTTCCTTTTCCTGGTTGCCTTGTTTGTGCCTTCACAACTGGGCACTGGTGTTGGATTTTGTCTTGAACTTCCCTGTTTTGGGTCAGCAACATAAGAAATTAAACACGATGTTCAGAAACTAATTACAAGTTACAACATAGTCATGGATTTGGTGGGTGCAATTAGCTGGGGACGCCATAAACATAAGTTGCCATTATGAAGCTCACTAACTGCCTTATATGCAAATAACTCCATTATCATGGAAAGATGCTTACAACAAGAACATTCCAGACCATGTCGCTACCAAGCATGAGCGAGTTCGAACGGGAAAATGAGATAACGACATGGAAGGGCAACGTACGTTGGAAAACGGTTGTCCGCCGTGCTGACCAATCGGTGCCGGCGCTGCCGCAGGTGGAGGTGCTCCAACATGGGAAGGTGGCGGAGAAAGTGGCGGAGAAGGTGGCGGAGAAGGTGGCGGTGGCGGTGGCGGTGGCGGTGGCGGTGGTGGTGGCGGTGGGGGTGGCGGGGAAGCAGAGAAAGATAATACGTGAGAGTACGTAATACGCAAGAGTACGCGTATCCGTAGGCATACGTTTAACATCCGTACGGCAAAGCTGCGTATGATGTATAGTCTGCGTACGAAACGTATCATATGCCACACTATTTCCCTTTGCGGGGAAGGTGGCGGGGGAGGGGGAGGGATGCTTTCCCCGCGCTGTGAGGAAGGATGCTTGCGTTGCCGCACCGCTTTACGCCGAGCGAGAAGGCGGCGAACAATACCGCGATGCCTGGGTCGCCGAACTGACTGCCGTTTTGGAGCGATGCATTGTGCCTTGTGCCAAATGCAGACATGGACATAAGGAGAGCACCTCGGCATATCCCTGCTCAGCAACGCGCAAAAGGAAAAAGGGCAGCGAAGAAAGAAGTTATGAACTACCTCGATCGCACCTCAAAATGGCCAAGCAAGTCTAGGCATAGCTGCATGGGGCTGCCAATATAACTCCAAAAATAAACCCTAACTTAAGAATAGCTTCCGCTAGATCCCAATAGGCTAGGCCCACCGCGTGGCGCCAAGAAGTATCTGAAACAACTCATCATTGTGTATTCCGCTGGAAACTGAAAGAGGAGCATTCAGTGCATTAGTCGTTTTAGGGTAGCATGGATTCCTTACCTCAGACCAACATGTAGTGCCAATAACGCCAAGGTGATCCACCATGTGGATGCATGAAGATCTGCACCACATTGCCGCGTGACAAGGTATGAACATACCAACAAAGTTGCAGAGCAAGCCGTTCTCAGGAGGGCTATTACCCAACCATAAAGCCCCATGGCATAACGCTTCCATCTCGTGCAAAAGGACAACTATGACCTAGAAATTCAGAAAATATATTCTTAGTCTTTCCCTCTACTCCTTGCTTACCTGGGTTGATAGGCGCGACAACTGAAAACTTCGCAGGCACCCGCGCGCGCTCTTGCACCGCCACATGCCCTACATGGATAACCACCAACCAAACATGAAAAAAGGGTATAACTAGAAGGATTAAGGAAAGAGGAAATGCATTTAATTCATATAGTTAATATCGCCATGAAATTGTATGTTGAAGTAATAATGGGCCGAAATATGCACATCGGGAACACGTCCCATTAATGCACATGCGAAGCTAATGTCAGGACAACGCATCATTAACAAGGGGGGGGTCCGCATGCGCAAGACGAAGCAAGTACAGTTAATATGATGTGCCATTTGGACAGAAACTGGAATAAGGGCTTAACGCCTTACCTAAGGCACAGACCCACACGATGCCGCTGACCGCTAGAAAAATTGCGAGGATGGCCACCAGCACACCCTGTCTGGTGCTGGTCAAGCAGCAAAGGCAGGGCCGGGCCATGAAAGCTGGAGGTCACGAGCACTTTGTTGCAGTGGATGTAAACGACCCCCCTGTTTGGAGCACAAAAGGCGAGAAGCAAATTAAAAACGGAAAGCGCCAGTCATACACCGCGCAGCTCGCGAGAATTCCAGGAACCAGTTTTTGTGTGATATTCGCATTTAGATGTCGTGCATAACCATTCCTTTATTATCGCACACACCAGTAAACAGTACAAGGATTTGCGTCAACCCAGCTAAATGCCGAGGGTGCCACGGACGTGTATGCCAGCGAGCTCGAGTCTGGCGAGCAATCACTCAAACATGTCCACTGTCCCTAAGCCGAGCATCACCCTAACATGTCCGCCATTGCTACGTTTTATCATCCCTGACTGCGCTTGTAGTCAACAAAGAAATTAGCCAAGTCCTACAGTAATTGGCGCGGCAGGCCCTTTTTTCCCGCGTAACTCGTGTGCCGGTCCGGCGCGGCGTGGCCTGGGCAGGCGCGTCGGACTTAGTGCGGTGGTGTCCCGGAACCCCGCACTCACCCCCGCACTAGAGTTTGTGTCATCAGAGCCAAATTATGCGCTTCCGTTTGCAAGGAGCCCGGCACAGTTAGTGCCCATAGGGATGCCGATAGCTTGTTGGTATACATTGCCCGCAAAACAAATGAAGGTGTTATCAACAAGATAAGAGATCCAATGAACAAGGTCAGCCTTCGTGATAATATAATTATAAGCATCCCGCACGATAGCACCTGCCGTAATCCCTGAGAGCCACGTTGCCGTGAGCTTGGTCTGAGAAACACGCACGTGCAGGTGGTTGCGCCCGTGAGGCCTACGTGCATACAGACGAGTAAGGAGGCTATCTAAACGAGCTTTCAAATCGTGCACTGAATCTAGTGTGGTATATAGAGTGGTGAAATCATAGGTGGCTATGGGCATAGGTATACGCTTCTCTGCTGCTGTCTTCGAACGGCTATACTAAGGGCGGCAAGGCGTAGGCGTACTTGGGCTGAGTCTATGACGATCCAACTACCAGCGCATTCATACCCGGCATTCGACAGCACCTCCACCCATAATGCATTGGCTTCGGGGAGAAGAGCATTCAAAGCATGGCAGATGAGTTTCGAGAGAGGCATCAGTGGGGCTGAATGCGACGCAGCAATGGTGCGCAAAGCAACAGGAGTTTTGTGCAGCTTACGAGTGAGATACAGATATGGGAACGTAGTGGTGGTGGCGCGTCGCTGCCGCTTAAGGAATGCCCGAGCAACAATGTTTTGGCTGTGCAGAAAAGCCCGATGAGCAGCAGTGATACTGGCGGTGGACTGTGCACGCTGAATATAGGTAGGGCTGGACGCCAACTCGTGTTGCAAAGTAGCAAGGTAGTGCTTCTTGCATATAAAAGCAAAGTTGTTGGCACTCTTGTCAACACACGTGATGATGAAGTCCTGCTTGAAGTGGTCAAGAAGTGCTTTATCTGTGGTGTTGAGCCAGGTGGTGCGGTGGACCTGCCGGAGACGGTAATCAAGCCTGGTGAGACGTGCATTGCATTCGTGAATGACGGCGCGAAACCACGGTTCCATGGCAAGGGGAGCAAGCGGTAGGTCCGTGCACATGGCATTGCAGAATTTGCGCAGTGATGTTGAGAGCATTGCATTCACCTCTTTGGCACACGTGCGCTGGACCCACGGCCGAAACTTGGTGCCTTTGGCAAAAAGGTCTACAAGCGTGTGGCTCGGCAGGATGCTGAGGTCAGCGGTCATGACGTGCTGTGAGGTGGGATCAAGGTACTTGAAATACCGTTGTTGTTGGCAGGGGCAGGGCCCTGCCAAGATGGTGGCCAGCTCAGTGGGCGTTGTATCGCGGCTGACCTTCCCGTTAATTGCTGAAAACCATTTGTCCCAAGGTGGGAGAGTAATGCCAGGCGGCAATGGGAGTGCCGAAAGTGTTGCGCACCACGAGCGGCATCGCAGCCTGCACTTGCGGCAAATTGGCAGAATGTGTGGCAAACACAGCTCATCCATCGCAGCATGAATGAAAGGTAAGATCAGTAAACGGCGCGGACGCAGTGCATCTGCATTCCCATTGACACGGTGCCGAATGATACGTGAGAGAAGGCCTCGCAGACTAGTGGCATGGGAGCGGGGGACTTGCAGATCAGCTGGGGAGCACGACCCGACGGCAATGTGTAAGCTGGCAAGCTTCTTCAAGCTGCAGGCTTCGAGATAGGATGCATGAAAGTTGCCGCGTTGCATAAGCCGAGACATGTGACGTAAGCAGCGGAGACTGGTGGAGTAAAGGGAAGGATCGGTGGACACATGACAGTGTGGAAGGTGGAGGGGCAGCAGGGGTGACGCTGGGGGGATAGGGGCGATATGGGTGGAGATTGTGCTTCAGACGCCAGGCACGGATGAACATAAGAGGGCGGGGACGGGGGGAGGCGGGCGGCGGCGAGACCGAGCTTTGAAGCTCTTGCCTTCAATGCAAAAACTGTGGGGCAGAAATGCATGTAACATTCGTTTCCAAAACGTTTCCCGATGCCCTGCGGCTTTGCGAAAAGCTGCGCCGGTAAAGGTGCCGGGGACATGTTCCAAGGGTACGACTCGCCAATCCCACCACCCGTATTGGGCCATGGCGCCATGTAGGGGGGTGTCGTCGTTGGCGGCAGGGCGGCCAATATGAAGGCGGCGTGCCGCTCGGACATGTTCCTGAAAACGCGTCCAGGCATCCCGTTGCGTCTGGCCAACGTAGATACGCTGAGGGTACCTGCGGTTGTAAATGGCATAAATGACGCGACGGGTGCTTTCGGGGTGTGGGCGAGTGGAGTTGGTAAGCGACAAATGCGTGCGCTGTAAGCGCCGGAGGCGACGGCTATACTAGGGCATGGCTTCTCGACAGAGAGCATCTCTCTGCATAGGCATAGCATGGCTGAATTCTCAGTGCAACATCCATGGGGGGTCCGATTATAGGCATGGCGTGGCTATTAAATTCTAAAGGCCTTATCCATGGGGGCCATTATGGGCGCACATGCGCTGGGGCCGCGTGGTAGGCTAAGCCTTACTAATCTACACTACTGCTATATTTCCTAGACTGGGTTTGCTGAGGTGGCCGGGGGTGCCTGCCAGGGCTTGTGGTCGACGTGGATGACGTCCCCCCTCGATCCAGTATACCGGTTTTTCCCCTGCGCTTTGCCGTATCTGGAGGTAGGTCGGCCATAGCTCGCGTCGCCGTTGTTGCTGGGCCAGGGTCAGGTCGTCGTCCAGCGTGTTAAGTGAGTCCCCGAGAGCTTCTTGCGGTTTTTAAGAAACAACAGCTTGTCCGCCATGTACTTAAAGGTGAGGAGCACGGGTGCCGGGCAAGCCTTACCCCGCGCGCGGGGGAGGCGAACAGCCGTCGGACATGTGCAGCTCACCAACTGTAATGTGCATGGGGGCAAAAATGTTGCGCTTAAATGCCGCAAGAAGAGTCGTCGAGTCCTCACCTGCCGGCTGGTCGAAGTTCTTGACTATGACGTTGTGGCTGCGCTAGGTGCGGTCGGCCTCCTCGCGGAGGTCGAGGGCTTGCTGTTTAAGATGTGCCGCGATGGTGGAGGTGGTGGAGGTGGCGTGGTGCTTGAGCAGGTCCGCCCATGTCTGGGTGGGAGGGGCGTCGCCGCTTAAGGGCCAGCAGAGGCCGGCTGGGCAGCGATATCCTTCACCGACTGGGCGGTGATGCCGGCGGTGTTCTGCAGGCATTCGATTGCGATGGCGGTGTCCTGGAGACGCTGACCAGTCGATGGCGAGGAGCTGGGCTTTGATGTCGGCGGTGGAGGTGGAGGTGGCAGTGGAGGTGGAGGCGAGGAGGGTGGAGGTGGAGGTGACGGTGGTGGAAATGTGAGGGAGCTCAGCAGCCAGCGTGCCGCCCATTGCCGCCACATCTGCGGCAAGGGGGGTCACGTGCTGCTGGAAGGCTTCCGTGATGATGGAGCGGTATGCGGCTGCGGAGATGGTGGGGGCCCAGATCTCGCCGTCAGACTTCGTCAGCAGGGAACAGAGAAGCATGTGCTGAAGCTCGGGCCGGTGGTACATGCCCGTCAGCAGCAGGTCACGGCTCTGCTTAAAATTCATGCCGTCATATTCCAGGAGGCGGTGGATGTCGTAATTAAAGGTGGAGGCACAGCTCAAGAAGTGAGGCGTAGTCCCCGAAGAAAATGCTATGCATAGCAGTTGCCGGGGAAATGTCGTACCAGTTGCGCTCGTCGGCATGGAACTGGAATGGAACTTAAAACGCGGTTCGCGTGGAAAGGACTGATGAGCGGCTGCGTTTAGGGTCTGGCGATGCCGATGGCGAGGCCGCGGAGGAGTGAACCACTAACGCTTGGCTAGGGTCACCGTTGCCTGCGAGGCCGGGAGGCGAAGCTGCAGCCGAAGCTGCAGGCGTATTTGCTTGGCTCATCGCAGCTTCCAAACTGCGATTCGTCAAGGCGCGTTTGTTCGACATAATAGCTTCGGGAATTATATCAGTTCGCGTAATAGCTGCAGGCTGGTCACAATACTGCGTTACAGCTGTAACTGTTGATAGTAGCAGATGCGCCTAGAAAAGATGCATCGGTTGCGAGTGATCTGACGGAGTTTGGGGCTCAGACGCAAAAGTTCTGAGCTCCGCCGTCAGCCATGGCTACCTCGTGGCTCGTGGCTGACGGTGGAGCTCATAACTAAGGAGGTAGCCATGGCTTACGGTGGAGCTCATAACTTTCACGTTTGACCACCATCGCAGCCCCGGCAGCCCAACCGGCCGGCATATATGATAGCCTCTCGCCGCACTCCTACATCATGGACCTGCTCCCAACGGGGGAGCACGAGCTTAATTAATTAATTAATTAATTACGTGGACCTGCTGCGGTCTGAGCGACCGCCTCGACTGCAGACGCCATCGCTACGAAACTCCAGGAGCTTGAGGTCGACCTTCGCCAGGCAAAACTCGGAAGGGAGGCCACCGACCGCGCTCGCCGCGGAATGCCGAGTGGTGCTGCGTCGTTTCCCCCAGAAGCCAGGTGAGACGTCAAGTTACCACCCTCGCCGACGAGCTCAAGGACCAATGATGCAGCTTCTTACCCTCATGGGCCTGGTAGGTGAGGTAGAACTGCGCGGGGGCCACCGCCTTAATTCCCCACTCAGGGGACAAGGTGGCCCCCCCACCAGTTCTGCTCAATTCCCCTCCCCTGAGGACAAGCATGCAACGGTTCCTTTCTAGTCGCAAGAGGTTGCACTACCTCACCTGGACGTACGCTGGACGACGACCTGAGCCCCGCTCAGCAGCAGCGACGCGACCTGTGGCCTGAATACCTCCGCCTCAAGCCAGGTCCCAATGGGTAGTCGAAACGGCGCCCCCGGCCCATGGCAGCCATGCCTAGAATGTTTGCCTATAGCCGAGCCACCATACCTAGTCACGCGTGCACCGCTAACGCACGGTACACAACCAGCCATAGCCCTAGCTTAGCCCTAGTTCAGTACCTGAGCCATGCTACGTCCTGGCTACATATGATCAGCTTACTTGCCCACGTTCCTTGCTATGATATGCTCACACGGGTCTTATTGCACCCACAGAACTTGCTGGATCCGTCGTATATCGTGTCCGATTGCTCCTGTGGCATGCCTCTGGCATGAAGGAGAAAGGGGGTCTCTGCCCTTTCTTCCTGTTGTGCACACACAGGGATTAAAAGCACTCCGGTGCTGCGTGACTCCCCATGCAACGGGAGCACGAGTTTAATTAATAATTCATTAATTAATTCTATCTAGGTACAAAAACAATCCTACTATATCAGTTCTATTGTGCCCTAGACCCTAGGGGTCTTGCCTACAGCATGCTTCCCGCCGTTTGCAAACACGCAGGCGCTTCGATTCGCCACTGGAGGGGGGTCGTTGTCCTCTACAACCTGAGCCCACTTGGCCTTGTTCATAGTCTTTTTCCAAAGCACGGAGAGGCCTACTACACAGTAGCCCCCCCCATGTCCTCTTCTAGCTGCTCAGACTTTGAGAGTGCGGGCCTTGTGGCGTCTATGTAGCAATCAATGCTGGGCCCCTCCCACGTGAGGAGGTGCCTGTCATGCAGGCTGAGCTGGTCGCAGCCCTGCGGAGGCCGCCACGTACGTGAGGTGTCTACCTGGTTGCATGGTGCGAGGCTGTGAGCTAAGTGTCCTACTAGCTGCAGGCGCCGCTGCTTGATGGTGCTGGTGCCTGGTGATAAAAGTGGCATGCCTAGGTACAAGTCCTCCTTGTGGACGTGAGCAGCGCCGCCGTATCCCATATGGATGGAAAATTGACCATCATCAGCCATGCCTAGAATGTTTGCCTATAGCTGTGCCATACCTAGTCACGTGCACCGCCAACACACGGTACACAACCAGCCATAGCCTTAGCTTAGTCCTTGTACAGCCATGCTACGTCCTGGCTGTGCTCAGATTGCTTGCCCACGCTATAGATCCTTGTTATGATATGCTCACATGGGTCTTATTGCACCCACAGATCTTGCCGGATCGTTTATCATGTCCGATTGCAGCTGTGGCATGCCTCTGGCATGAAGGAGAAAGGGGGTCTCTGCCCTTCCTTCCTGTTGTGCACACAAAAGGCCCCGGAATAAAAGCACTCCGGTGCTCCGTGACCGGGCGCTCCCCAACGGGAGCACGAGTTTAATTAATTAATTAATTAATTTCCTCCCTCTCTCTTTCTTGGACTGCTATGCAGAACAAGAAGACGAAGAGGTGGCAGACCATTGTCCAGGCCCACACGCCAGCCCCTGTGGGCAAGCCCCCCCCCCTCAGGAGGAAGGGGCGCTTTGCTGAATAGAGCAGTTAGGATTTTCTTGATTAGCTTAGAGTCAGCTTAGTTAGGGTAATTCGCGGCTTCGCTCACCTCCATCCATGGATGCATCAAGCAAGGGAATTCGTGCGCTACATGATCTTCCCACGGAGTTATGTTATAATTTATTTATTTTTTAAATACTCCCAACGGAGTTAACTAATTAATTAATTAATAGACACGTGACTGCGTCACGTGAGCATAAGTCCTCAGTGGGAGGGGTATACATGGGATTAATTAATTAGGCACATAACTCCGTCGGGAGTATATGATTATAGTCGGGAGTATATGATTATAGTCGGGAGTATATAATTACTTACAGCAGAGTGAAATCACTCAAACCAAAGCAAACGCCCAGCTATAAACCTCTATACAGAGCCATGTCAAATCTCTATACTACGATAAGACCAATGGAAACTCCTAACGGGAGGAACCTAATAGCCCTGCTGCACCGCAAAATCAGCCCGCGTACGGCGGAGCATGATGTCAGCCATGGCCCGAGTCAGCGCCACCGACAAGCGCTGACGCCAATATGACGTCCAGGTCCGCGCCGACCATGAGGCCCGCTGGCCCTCCAGGTCCAGCCGGTCCTCCCGGAGCCGGCAACACTCCTTGAAGAAGGCGGAGGTCAGGGGCCCCATGGCCCCAAACTCCTCCAGGACAAAGGGCACCACACGATGGTGCCCGACGTCGCCGTAGGCCAGGAGCTTGGCCCGCTCCGCCCGGTCCGCCGTGTAACCTGCCGTGAGGGAGGCCCATGCAGCCACGTGGCTAAGAGCCAAGGGCTGCGCCACCGAAAGTTACGTCGATAAGCATGCAGATGCCGGCCACCCCCCTCAAAGTCCAGCACCACGATGTCAGGCCGGTGGTTGGGGGAATAGAAGGCAGCGCCATCCGCATCCTCGGACCGGATGTTCGCGTGGGGGAAAACCGAGTATATGTATAGCACATAGCCCAGAGAACGGGCATATGGCCTACTATACAGTACTGTAGTACATTCTAAGCTACTTCCTGCAAGGGTGGGAATGTATAAACGACACTTGCTCTAGGTGCCCCAGGGCACCTGCAGCCCCATGCATGCTCTATTAAGCTATGCCCAGCAGCTAAGGGGGAGCCTGTCATGCATGGGGGGGAAGATCAGCATAGCTATACAAAAGCTAGAGCGTGGCATCTCAGCAGAGAGCAGCTCTCTGCATGGGCGTGAGCATAACTAAATAACGCTATTGGCGAGAAACCGGTCCACGGTAGCAGAAAGGTACCTTTTGGCGAATTAATTATTTTTTTGCCCAAAATGTATCGGATTCCGACCGATTTCGAAACCTACCTTCCATTTTGGACCAAGGTTCGGCTTTTCCATGGCAGATCCTGACTGCCCGGCTCACCGAGATCTATCGATTGCGCAACTTATACTTGAGATCAGACCACCCTACCTCGTACTTGCCATACTCGACTATGGCTTACTTGGCGTAAGAGAATGACGTTTGAGCCATTTTTGCCAGTCTCATAACAAGTCTATCACCTCCGGTCGGAAAAGGACTTTCAAATACCCGAGGGCAGATTTGGAATTCCCTTGGAGAGATCTGTCGATTGCACTAGTAAAATTTAATTTTGGGGTCGATCTCCGAGGCCCAGTCTCCTTGCGTGGACCGGTTTCTCGCCAATAGCGTCAAATAAAGCTACTAGGCATCATCTGGAGTGTGGCACAGCATAGGCACACATGTACATGACTACTAAAAATGCTAGGCATCAGCTGGTATAGTGCCTGTAGTAGGCGGGCATGTACAAGGCCACGGTCTAACTATTCTACACTACTGCTGCTGTATTCCCCTAAGCTGGGGCGTCTGGAGTCGCTGGGGCCGCGGTGGTTGCGGGGTTTGCGTGCCAGCCGGCTTGTGGCCGACGTAGATGGCCGCCCCCTTCCAGTACACCGGCTGGCCCGCCTTGGTCTGCCGGAGCTGGAGGTAAATTTAAATTAAATTAAATTATAACATGCCTCCATTGGGAGATCATGTAGCACATATTCCATGATTGATCCATGGTGGGGTGGAGGAAGCCGCGTAATCGAACTAACCTAACTCTAATAAGCTATCTAGTCTAGCAAAGCCTAACTTCACTACTCATCAAAACGCCTCCTCCTCTTGGGAGGTGGCTTGCCCACAGGGGCTGGCGTTTGCGCCTTGACAATCTGGACTGCCACCGCGTCTTGTCCTCAGTGCATGGCAGTCCAAAGAAGGGAGAGAGAGGGGATTAATTAATTAATTAATTAGGAACATGAGTCTCCGTTGGGAGTATCTGTAGCACATATTAGCCCAGAGAAGGGGCATATGGCCTATCTATAATACATTCTAAGCTACTTCCTGCAAGGGTGGGAATGTAAACAACACTTGCTCTAGGTGCACTAGGGCACCTGCACCACCCAGAGTCTCGGTGTAACACCAGGGAGCCCGTCATAGGTGGGGAAGATCAGCATAGCTATACAAGAGCTAGGGCATGGCTTCTCAGCAGAGAGTGACTCCCTGCATGGGCACTGCATATTAATAAAATAAAGCTAGGCATCATCTGGAGGGTGGCTCATCATAGGCACACATGATGTACATGACTAAAAAGGCTAGGCCTCAGCTGGTATAGTGCCTGTAGTAGGCGGGCATGTACAAGGCCACTGTCTAACTATTCTACACTACTGCTGCTGTATTGAATCCCCTAGGCTGGGGCTTCTGGAGTTGCTGGGGCCGCAGTGGTCGAGGGGGTCGCGTGCCATGCAGGGCTTGTGGCCGACGTAGATGGCCGCCCCCTCAGTTCCAGTACACCGGCTGGCCCGCCTTGGTCTGCCGGAGCTGGAGGTAGGTCCGGGCCATAGCTCCCGTCGCCATTGTTGCTGCGCCAGGGTCAAGTCGTCGTCCACAGTAAGTGAGTCTTCTCAAGCCGCTTGCGGCGTCTGAGAAACGAAATCTTGTCCGCTGGGCTCTCAAAGATGAGAAGAAGCGGAGGCGCCCCTGCCTTACCCCGCGCGCGGGGGAGGCGGTGGGCGGTCACCAAGAAGGCCCATGCGTGCAAGGATTTTGCTCTCAAACGCGCACGTGCAAGCTTCTCGGAATTCTCACCTTCCTCCATGTCGAAGTTCTTGAGTATGGCGTTGAGGCTGCGCTTGGCGAGCTCGGCCTCCTCGCGGAGGTCAACGTACACCTCAAGCGTCTGCCGTTGGAGCTGCATGGGCTGCGACGGCGGAGGTGGTGGAGGTGGTATGTTGCTTAAGCATGTCTGCCCAGGTCAGTCGTGATGGGAGGAGCATCGCCGGCCAGGCCATGCAGCAGCGGCTGCATGGCTTGGCGGCAATGTCCTTTGCACTGCCTGGGCGGTGAGGCCTGCGGTGTTCTGCAGGACCTCGATAGCGATGGCATTGTTCTTAAGACGCTGGTCGATGTCGAGGAGCTGGGCTTTGATGTCGGCGGTGGAGGTGGAGGTGGCAGTCGGGAGGTGGAGGCGAGGAGGGTGGAGGTGGAGGTGACGGTGGTGGAAATGTGAGGGAGCTCAGTAGCCAGCGTGCCGCCCATTGCCGCCACATCTGCGGCAAGGGGGGTCACGTGCTGCTGAAAGGCTTCCGTGAGGATGGAGCGGTATGTGGCTGCGGAGATGGTGGGGGCCCAGATCTCGCCGTCAGACTTCGTCAGCATGCAGGGAACAGAGAATCATGTGCTGAAGCTCGGGCCGGGGGTAAAGGCCCGTCAGCAGCAGGTCGCGGCTCTGTTTAAAATCAGTGCCGTCAAATTCCAGTAGGCGGCGGATGCTGTGAAGGTGGAGGCACAGCTCAAGAAGCGAGGCGTAGTCCCCGAAGAAAATGCAATGCAGAGCAGTGACCGGAGAAATGTTGTTGTACCAGTCGTAATCGTCGGCATGGAAGGAGTGGAGCTTGAAACGCGGTTCGCGTGGAAAGGATGATCGGCTGCGTTTAGGGTCTGGCGAGGCCGATGGCGAGGCAGGAAGCCCGGGAGGGTGCTGGGCGACCACCAGTGCGCGACTAGTGTCACCGCTGCCTGCCGGACCTGAGGGCGAAGCTGCAGCCGAAGCTGCAGACGTACTTTCATTGCCGAGCGCAGCCGCCAGGCTGCGTTGCTTCGAGGCGCGTTTGTTCGCCATATATTGCGTAATAGCGTCGGAAAATTCTATCAGCATATGTGCGTCTTAGAAAGACGAAGCGATTGTGATATTCACGACTAAATTCGGTGCTCAAACGTGAAAGTTATGAGCGCCGCCGTCACTCCATGCCCTACCTCGTGGCGCGTGACTACCTAAGCACTAGAGCCGGAGGGGATGCGGAGTTCAAACTGGGCTGGGACCACTAGGTCGGCCAGCAACATCTGGGTGTAGTTCATGGCATGTGTCCCTACCCTTTTAGGAATTAATGTTCTTGGGGCCAGGCCAGGTCAAAATATGCCGCCCTGGTTGGCCGAGCCGCTGGGGGCCGGCGGCCAGACCAAGGGCGGTGTCGACCTGGCTGGTGCGAGCAAGATGTCCTACAAATGCTATCCTACGCTGCCTAATCTCGTCCGAAATACGAGGCATACCCTGATACAAAGACTCTAATGACCTACGCTGGGAAAACCCTACGTTCAGGACCTGTCGGAGCATCCTGGTTACCGTGCCGTCTAGATAGCTTAGCTGCCAGTGTTGCCGTGAGTGTCCACGCCTCGGCGCCATACGTGAGCACCGTACGTGAGGACGAGGACCTTGACTGAGAGCATGCGCATAGCTGGAGGTAGGTCGGCCATAGCTCCTGTCGCCGTTGTAGCTGCGCCAGGGTCAAGTCGTCGTCCGGCCGGGCCACGGTGAAGGGAGTGTTCAGTTGAGCCGCTTGCGGCGTCTGAGAAACGAAATCTTGTCCGATGGGCTCTTAAAGATGAGAAGAAGCGGGGGCGCCCCTGCCTTACCCCGCGCGCGGGGAAGGCGATGGGCGGCCAGCTTAATCTCACCAAGGTGCAACGATTTTGCTCTCAAACGTACGTGCAAGCTTCTCGGAATTCTCACCTTCCTCCATGTCGAAGGAACATGGGATGGAATGGATTAATTAATTAATTAGGAACATAACTCCGTTGGGAGTGTACGTAGCACATACCCCAGAGAAAGGGCATATGGCTTTTAATACATTCTAAGCTACTTCCTGCAAGGGTGGGAATGTAAACAACACTTGCTCTAGCTAGCACTTCCCCAAGGGCACTCACCTGCACCCCCCAGAGTCTCAAGCAACACCCAGCTTAGGGGAGCCTGTCACGGGGGGGGAAGATCATCATGGCTAGACAAGAGCTAGGGCATGGCTTTTCATCAGAGAGTGACTCTCTGTATAGGCAGGGCTGAGCTAATTCTTAATGCAGCATCCATGGGGGGGTCCCATTATAGGCAGGGCTTGGCTACATTCTCAAATGCATCATCCATGGCCATTATGGGCGCACATGCGCTGGGGCCGCGTGGTAGGCTAAGCCTTACTAATCTACACTACTGCTATATTCCCTAGACTGGGGGTGCCTGCCATGGCTTGTGGTCGACGTGGATGACGTCCCCCCTCCAGTACACGGGTTCGATCCCCCCTGCGCTTTGCCGTATCTGGAGGTAGGTCGGCCATAGCTCGCGTCGCCGTTGTTGCTGGGCCAGGGTCAGGTCGTCGTCCAGCGTGAAGTGAATCCTCGAGAGCTTCTTGCGGTTTTTAAGAAACAACAGCTTGTCCGCCATGTACTTAAAGGTGAGGAGCACGGGTGCCGGGCCAGCCTTACCCCGCGTGCGGGGGAGGCGAACAGCATGGAATGGATGGTGTAAGCTATCTAGGTCCTAGTTACAGGGGTGTGGGCACCGCGGCCCGAATCGCTATGAATGCCATACACGGTCACACGCGGAGCCCCCACAGACTTGGGGGTGGTCTCCTTCATCACTACTTGCCATCTATCCTTGCGTACCATCTGCCTTCATATTACAGACAAACCAGGGGGCTGCCGGGGCGTGAGCCCGTCGCGTCTAGTGTAGCACATGTCCATGCCGAGTCTATCATGAAAAGTCCACGGGTGGCGGCCCTGCCGCGCGCGGCCTGGGGCACGCCAGGTGAGGACATATCGCCCAGGCTAGGCGGGCTTGGTGCCAGCTAGTCTATCTGATGTGTCTACCTGATCTGTGCGAGCCAGGTGCCCGGCTAGGCCCAGGCGCCTGTGCCTAATAATACGGGAAACATAGGGCAAATCAGCGTACAAATCCTCATTACTAATGTGCAGACCAAAGGGGATGTTAAGGGCCTTGCGCAGCATCTTGGTGACGTTGCCGTCGAGTCGTTGCTCCAGCTCCTGCGTCAGTGTCCAGGTCTCGGCGCCGTAGGCCAGGATCGTCAGAATGACGACCTTGAAGAGGTCACGCTTGACGATCCGGGGTAGGGCGGGGTTGCTCCACCAGCGGAGTTAATTAAGTAATTAAAATGCTCTGATCCTCAGGCAACGCTAAACCGCCATGCGTTTCTTCTAATTAATGAGATTAGCACAGTACTCTGTGGCATGCCCATGCGCATGCTGTCCACGCAAGTACTTACTTAACCGCCATGCGTCCAGGAATAGTTGTCTCACTTGATAATCTTTCTCCTCAGGTTGCATGCCATCCAAAGTCCAGCACTGTAGGAAGCTAGACAACTATGCCTGGACGCATGGCATATCCATCCAAAGTCCAGCACTGTACAATTATCATGATAGATAATTAATGATATTATTAATTTATTAAACTCGTGCTCCCGTTGGGGAGTCACGAAGCATTAACCCTGATGGATGGATGGATGGATGGATGGATGGATGGATGGATGGATGGATGGATGGATGGATGGATGGATGGATGGATGGATGGATGGATGGATGGATGGATGGATGGATGGATGGATGGATGGATGGATGGATGGATGGATGGATGGATGGATGGATGGATGGATGGATGGATGGATGGATGGATGGATGGATGGATGGATGGATGGATGGATGGGTACACGCAATCCTACCGATCTAATCTATCTACAAAAAACAATCCTACTCTATATCTATGATAATAATATGATAGTATTAATGAATATAATAGTAGTAATATAATAGTAATAATGATTAATACAGCCGCTAAGGGGTGCGATGTCCTTCAAGTCTACATACTGCTCTACAACAGCAGAGTTACGATGTACAGAGAAGGACACCTACACTCCAGCAGCATAACTCAGTACTTCGTTGCCCTACCGGCAGTCACTTCAGACCTGCCGACGAGACAAGGAAATTTATTCAACACCCCAAAATTCTTATATTACAGGGCACACAGGTGCTTGCATGAGGTCTCCATGATGGCCATGTCAAACGCCCTCCTTCTAGGGTGTCCTCGCCCCTAGGTCTCCTCGTCCCTAGGTCTCCTCGTCCCTAGGTCTCCTCGTCCCTAGGTCTCCTCGTCCCTAGGTCTCCTCGTCCCTAGGTCTTCTCGTCCCTAGGTCTCCTCATCGGGACTTCCCGATCTGGAACAGCTCCTTCTTGAGGGCTTCCACAATCAGAGGCTCTGGTGGGTGGTCACGAAGATTTAAAATGACATACAACAAGGCCACCGGCGCGCAGTGAATCCAGGGCAGATTTGATGGTCAGATAAAGGACGAGGTGGTAGTTGTGGGCGTAGAACTCGTGGCCTACATGCACATAGCAGGCACCATCCGCGGTGCCTACTCCAGCATGAAAACCATCCCACTCTTGGGATGGATGTCCCATTCATACAGAAACAAACGCGCGCAAGTGACAGCATGCATCGGTGTGCGAGACCAACATACACACAACACAGGCAACCAAACTACATGAGCGCCCCCCAATGCACCAACGAGTTAGCCATCCACTGCGTGCGCCGCACCTATTGGAGAGGCAATACACTACCAATCCAAACCAACGACAAATGGGAGCCACACCAACTCGGCAACCCAACAACATGGAAGCAGAAACCATAGCAGCGCCACACAGATAAACCGACAGGCTTATCTTTATTCGGTTCCAAACCAGCAAACAAACAAGCACGCTCTGCCCCCACTCACTGGTGAGGTACCCCCTCGTCCGCCCCCCCCCCCCCCCCCCCCCGCCCCCGCTCCCCGCCCTACGTACTGGTGAGGTATCCATCCATGCCGCAGCTCTTGCAGTACTCGGCGTCGCTGGCCATGTTGTGCGCGGTGAGCGCCAGGATGACGGTCGTGCGGCCAAACGAGGCGTCCAGCTCGCGGATGAGACGCGTCGCGCCGTAGCCGTCCAGGACGGGCATCTGGCGCACGGAACAGGGCGAAGGCCGCGCACAATACAGGTGGAGAAGGGGGGCCGGCGCATCATTCATTAGCAGGGGGCATCAGGGGAGGCGAGGGGGAAGGCGAGGGGTGAAGCTAAGGGGAAGGCTAACGGGGAAGGCAAAGGCGCAGTGGCCACATGAACAACCAGCGTGAGCGGCGGCAGGTGGGGAGGCAAGAGGCAGGAGGACCCCAGGGTGCAAGGAGAGGCGAAGGGGAGGGAAAAAGCCATGACTGTGCAAGGGAGGCCGAGGGGTGGCAAGAGGGAAGGGAAAGGAAGGAGGCACAACATGCGAGAAAAGGCTGTTAGTGTCCAGTCAGGCGGGACAAGCGTGCAAGGGGCACTGGCAGCGCAGCTGAATAGGCAATCACGAAGGGGAGCGCAAGAGAGGGTGCAAGGTGCAAGAGGGCAAGGGCAAAGGAAGGAAAGTAAGGCAGAGCCAAAAATATCAATGAGTACTGGATTTTGTAAACATCCCCCACCCACTAACCTGCAGGTCCATGAGAGTGGTGTCAATGCCAGGTATCCTAGCCCTTTCCTTACGATCACTATAGCTCCTAGTGTTAGTATCCCTTTACCTGCAGGTCCATGAGAGTGGTGTCAATGCCAGGTATCCTAGCCCTTTCCTTACGATCACTATAGCTCCTAGTGTTAGTATCCCTTTACCTGCAGGTCCATGAGAGTGGTGTCAATGCCAGGTATCCTAGCCCTTTCCTTACGATCACTATAGCTCCTAGTGTTAGTATCCCTTTACCTGCAGGTCCATGAGAGTGGTGTCAATGCCAGGTATCCTAGCCCTTTCCTTACGATCACTATAGCTCCTGGTGTTAGTATCCCTTTACCTGCAGGTCCATGAGAGTGGTGTCAATGCCAGGTATCCTAGCCCTTTCCTTACGATCACTATAGCTCCTAGTGTTAGTATCCCTTTACCTGCAGGTCCATGAGAGTGGTGTCAATGCCAGGTATCCTAGCCCTTTCCTTACGATCACTATAGCTCCTGGTGTTAGTATCCCTTTACCTGCAGGTCCATGAGAGTGGTGTCAATGCCAGGTATCCTAGCCCTTTCCTTACGATCACTATAGCTCCTGGTGTTAGTATCCCTTTACCTGCAGGTCCATGAGAGTGGTGTCAATGCCAGGTATCCTAGCCCTTCCCATAGATCACTAAAGCTCCTAGTGCTAGTATCCCTTTACCTGCAGGTCCATGAGGATGGCGTCGATGCGCTGCGAGGGCGGCTCCCCCTCGGTGTGCGCCGCGTGCGCCGCAAAGCTAGCGGCCATCAGGTCCACAGCCTTCTGCCCATTGTCCACGATGATCACGGCCGCGCCCAGCTTCTCCAGCACCAGCCGCACCAGGCGCTGGGGGGGCATGAATGGAAACGTTGGTTTTGCGAGGGTGGCAAGGGAGGGAAGGCGGGAAAGGATACAGGGGGGAAGCGGTGTGACAAGGGGGAGAGGGTTAACTGGTGCGCCCTTCACCCATACAGTCGCGTACAAAAGGGTGCGAGAAAGGGGGAGAGGTCGGTTAACGCGTCCTTCAACAGTATATTCATGTGCATATGAAGACACGTATGTACATGCGTACAAAGCCTAGTCTACCCAAGAGAGTTCCGTTGTGTGAAGATAATTACCTGCTGGATCAGCCTGTCGTCTTTGAACAGCCAATGTATTTAGCCTTAAAGTATATATACCACCAGTGTATATTGTCGTGGCAAGCAACAAATAGTAAACTAAATGCTGCCGAGCACCGGGACGATAAAAAGGAAAGTTCAAGTAGCTCCAACACGGATTCGAACTAGGACCTCTGGAATGATTCCGCGGCTTTAGGGGTCCTCCTGATCTGGATCTGGAGGCATCCCAAACTATATCCCAACTGCGAAAAAACTCTTTACCGGATAGTTATGCCAGTTACTTCGAAAAATGTGATAGATATACAATGTGAGCTAGTGGTGCGTAGGAGTCCACTCGTGTATAGTCTACTAGTCTAATAACTTGGTTACCTGGTTGATAGGCGTGTCTTCCGCGTACAGAATCGTCCAGCCCACCAGAGGCTTGTTGGGCGGCGACACGCTTCCTGCTGGCGAGAGCTTGCCAGCACCTGCCTTGCTGCCACCCTCCGACGGGCTGCTTGCCAGCAGTGCGCTGACTTGGCCACCCACCGGTTGCATGGGCGGTGGGCTGACTTGGCCCACAGCAGGCATCGCCTGACAAGGGCTAACTTGGCCCACAGCAGGCATCATGGGCAACGGGCTGAATTGGCCCGCGGCAGGTGAGGGCAGCAGCAGAGACGGCATGGGTGTGGGCGGGTCAGCACCACCGGGCTTGGTGGATATGCGTTGGAGGTCGGGTGTCTCATGGAGGCTTGGCGAAGGACGCAGGCTTGATGAGTGAGTGGGCCCCGTGGCAGGTGCCGCCTCTGGTGATTGCTGACCTGCCGCTGCGCGAGTGGCCACGCTTGCGGCCCCCGTCGTCTCTGGTTGTGATGTTGCCAGAGGGTACATGGCCGGCACATGCCTCTCTTCTTTCCTTTCTTTTCCTCTAGTCGATGCAGCTGACGCCACTGCTGCAGCTGCGTTCGTGGCGGCGGCTTCTGCTGCCGCGGCTGCCTCTGCGTCCATGGCTGCTGCAGCCACTGAGGCGCGTTTGTTCAAATATAGCTCCCCTAAATGCCCTGACCCTGCTGTGGGGCCGGCGCCGGCACTAGCACCAGGGAATCCTGCCCCCTTGAAGGAGCCGCCCTCACGAAACCCAGCAGCCACTCTCGCCGCATCCATCGCCGCAGCCGTGCGTGGCGATGTCCCCGACGCAGCCCTCCTCATTGTCGTCATCATTATCGTCCTCCCCATCGTCGTGCTCTCGTCATCAAAGCTCACACAACGAGCAGTCTGCCTCGAGGGGTCGGCCGAGGGGGTGAAAGCAACGCCACCCCTGCAGGCTTGCTCACCGGCTAAGGAGGGCGCATACTGCCTGTCCAAGGACATCTGGCGCGATACGGTGGCGCTGTGCTGCTGGCGCGCGCGGCGACAGTCGGCAAACACGCTCAGGAGCTCGTGCATGTTGACCGGCTCTGTAGGGGGCATTATGGGGGACAGGGGGGGGGGGGGGGGGGGCAGGATGCCACATGGACATTGATAGCATGAGCAGATCAGAGAAAGGTCATGAGTTTGTGCATGTTGACCGGCTCTGTACTTGTGATGAGGACGTGTGTATGTGTGGTGATGCCAGATCGAACGCCAACGATCTGCGAACGAAAAGCTCGCGAGCTTCTGCACGGTGATCGGCTCTAGGGTGTTTGATGGAGGGAAAGGGCGCGGGGAATGCCAGATGCACATTGTCAACAGGAGCATGTTGAAGCGAGTCATAAGCTCGTGCCTGGGTACGGGCTCAGGCGGGGGTGGGGGGTGGGGGGGTTGGGAAGAGATGCGGGGTGGCGGTAGGAAAGTATCTGCGGGTAGGGGTGTCAGCGTGCCTGTGTGATGTGGGCACCACGTTGATGTCCATGCCGGCAAAACTCACTGGAGACAAACGCCAGCAAAACCTACTGGTGACAAACACCAGCAAAACTCACTGGTCACGAACGCGTCCATCCCTGCCATCGCACACTGCACGCGCAGCTCTGCGCCCATCGACGCCGAAAAGGCGATCACAAAGTGCCGCGTACGGTACTTGCGCTCGGCGCGCCGGATCGCGCGCGTCGCGGCCAGGCCGTCCATGCCTGACATCTGCCCATCCGTGGGGGCGGCACAAAAAGAAACGGCAAGGGGTGGCATAGGAGAAAGAGACAGGATCCCACAGAAGACATAAAAGAGTAAGATCAAATTGCCTCGATTCTTCTTCCATCTCGATTTTTTTCCTTCTTGTTGACTGAGATGAGACAAAAAAACATTTATGAGTCGCTCTCTCAGGAACATTCCCCCTCCCACCTTCCATCTTACCTGCAGGTCCATGAGGGTGGCAAAAATGCCAGGTATCCTAGCCCATTACAGTCACTATAGCTCCTCGTGCTAGTATCCCTATACCTGTAGGTCCATGAGGATGGCGTCGAAGACGGGCGCAATGCCACCGCTGCTGGCGTCCGCCCCGCTGGCGTCCGCTCGCGCCTCCAGCTCGCGCTTGATCGTGTCAACGGCGGCCACGCCATCTTCAACGATAACCACCTCACGCGCGCCCATCTTTTTGAGGAGCGAGCGCACAAAAACTTGGACCACCAGCGCGTCCTGGTGAAGGGAGAGAGGCAAATTGATTAGAAAAGAGGAGGTTTGGTGGCCTGTGACTAATTTACAAACGCTTGGGCCACCAGCACGTCCTGGGGATTTGTATGTCAAGGCATCCTGACATGGGTGAGGCAAAGCGGGGGTAGGACACACAAAAGGTTGACTATCGGTGGTGGGTAAGTGAGTACAACAGATGCGGACCACCAGCGCCTCCTGGTGGTGTGAGTGAGACAAAGTAACACAACAGACGGTTTGTTATGTGTGGTAGGTGAGTGTTTAGTCACACCAGTGCGCCCTGGCTTGATGGCTAAGGACGCATGACCCGTAGGTGCAGACAGAGCCAAGCAGATATCTGTACGTGAAACATCCAAGTACCTCTCCCCCCCATGCAAAACACGGACAACAAGGCTTTCCGCTTCGTAGTTGCCATGCAAAGCACCGGCGTGTGCACCGATCAGATGCAGTACTGAATTAGGACGCCTGTTGGGATTTTTGGACATCCAGTACATAGCATATCGTACATCTTATTTAGTGGAGGACCGCCTAGAACCAGTTACCACGCATCACCCCGCGTATATATTTGATAGGTTGGATTGGAACATCCCGCCAGCCTTTGCAATAAAGCACATGTCTAGAACCACCAAACCGCCCCCTCGCTAGGGGGAAGAGGAAGGGGGGGGGGGAGGCACCTGTGTAGAGCCAAGCCCCACCCCTTAAATAAGAGGATACGTCCTATTCTTTGCATATACAAACATGACTCCGTCCCTTAGTATGTAATATTGACATGTGATTACTATCACATATTCCTTAAGAACGTTCCGTTGTTGATACCAGACTGGCAACATACCGGCACTGGGAAACACTAACCATCTTCAAAAGGGTCACCCTCGCCGAGCCTAGTAAAAGGAGCGCAATCTGATACCCCCTCACAAAGCCCACGAAAGGAGGCTCAGAATTATAGAACATGAAATGAAGTACCGCATGATGCTATACATACATACTATAGCATGCTTTAGTATAGCATGTTACTGCAACGCACATCTCCCACTTCAACAAAAGACGTACTGCCTTGTTCCTTCCCATGCCAACGCAACTCCGCCACCAAGATTGCAAGTTAAGCCAGCCCGATTGGAGACCCGCGTGGATAAGGGTACAACCCACCTTTGCCACAGATGTAAGACGTGAATGATGGCACAACCCGCCTCTGCCACAACCAAACGTAAGACTTGAATGGTGGCACAACCCACCTCTGCCACTAACATACGCCCCGCCCCGCCCCCCTGCCCCCCCCTCTGCCCCTCCCCTCCCCTCCCCACCCCACCCGCCCGCCCGCCCGCCCGCCCGCCCGCCCACCCACCCACCCACCCACCCACCCACCCACCCACCCACCCACCCACCCACCCACCCACCCACCCACCCACCCACCCACCCACCCACCCACCCACCCACCCACCCACCACCCACCCACCCACCCACCCACCCACCCACCCACCCACCCACCCACCCACCCACCCACCCAACAAACCACCACCACCACCAAGATGCGCCAATGCTGGGCGCAGTACAGTAACCAAGTACACCCAACAAACACAGTCGCCAAGTAGACTAACTGGGTACAGTAACCAGGAACAGTGACCAGGGACCGTGACCAGGTACAACGATCAGGTACAGTGATCCAAACGGCATGTCGCCGGGACTCACCTCGGCCACCAAGATGCGCCAATTCTGGATCCCCTCCCTCGGTGTGCCTGCACCCGCCGCCTCCACCGTGACATCCCCTGGTCCACTCTCCGCCGCCGCCGCCGCCACAGACCGGTTATCTGCCGCGACCGACTCCGCCAGCGTTCCCGCCGCAGCCTCCTCCATGAGCAACGTCTCGCTGCTGACGACGACGCGGCTCATGTGCACGAGCGAGGAGAGGTTGCCAGGTGGTGTCGACGCGACGGCCGTCGCCGCCACCTCACTGGCCATGCGGGATAGTGCGCTGAACGACGGGACGGACGGGATGAATGGACCCCCGCCCGATGCGTTAAAGCCGGATGTATTGAAGCTTGGCGCATCGAATCGCCCAAGGCTAAGTGGGCTGGGCAAGGGGGGTGGAGTGCTTGCCGGTCCCCCCGCCCCATGGTTCATGCTCACGACCCAATCACCATCGGGGTCGGGGTGATTGGGGTCGGCCCCCCTGGGGGTCACCATCGCGGCGTCCCTCAGCAGTGCCGTCACGCGCAGCGCGTGCAGCGGCATGGCCTCCGTCACGCAGCGCCCGCGCACGCGCACGTCCAGCAGGTGGCGCCGCACCGCGCCGCCCGACCCGTACCCCAGCAGCCACACGACCGTGGTCGACGAGGGGAGCCGGCCGATTAGCGAACGGGCCGCCGCCACCTGGCACCCGCCGTCCTCGCTCCCGCTGCCCGTCGCGTATGAGTCCGATTTCTCGACCCCGCACCCTGACATGGACAGCTCCATGCTGCCTGTGGACTCGTCCCTGGACCTGCCACCGCCGCCGTGGCTGCTGGCATCCTGCACCCCCTCCTTTCCACGGAACAATGCCTCATTGCCCCCATTGGGATAGTTGCTGTGATGCATCATACCCACCACACCATGGCCCTCGGTGTCCACCCGTGCTGGAACAGATACATTGGAGGCCACCCACGAGGAAGAGGAAGAAACCCCTTGATCAACCCGCCCACAGGAAGAGGTTGAGGGCCGCCCGTGGGACGGCTCCGCCAACACGGGACGGCCGCCCGGCCCTATTTGCCCCCCCAACGCTGGCTCCGATGGGCCCCCACCTGCCGGCCCCATTTGGGCCCCATTCGCCTTGCCTGCCTTGTTGCTGTTATCGTGGTTGTTGTGGCTATTGCTGTTGTTGCTGCTGTTGTTGCGATTCTCCTCTCCCCCCCCCGCGCTCGGCACCATGAACATGTCCTCGATGAACACCGCCAGCAGGCGGCACCCGCACGTGGGCGCCAGGGACCCTGCCCAGTCGAACGGGCTGACCGGTGGGTCGCACACCCAGGCGTCGCGCCGCGAGCCTGCGGGGTTCCCGTCAACAACGTTCCCTGCGCCACTCCCGCTCCCTCCCCCTCCCCCATTCCCTCCCCCATTCCCATCCCCGTTGGCGATCCCGTTCCTGTTCCCGTTCAGCTGGGCACGCGCGCCCATCACCGAGGTGGGCGCCCCGAGCGCCCCCTGGCCCTTTGACAGAAGCGCCGGGCTGCTCACGCTCCTCTGCCGCAGGAGCTGCTTCGTGCTGCCACGCCCCGCGGGCGGGCTCCGCGGGCTAGACTCCTTGGCTTCCGCGGCGGCAGCCTCGCTCCTCGAGACCATGCACCCGCTGGCGTTCGTAACCAACCGCCGCAGCTGCGCGACCAACGTGGCCGTGTCTGCTGCCTCCACCACCCGCAACCCGTGCCTGACGAGCCACTTCTTGAGCACGGACCGCGCAACGGTGCCCCTCATCGCCAGGAGGACCGCAGGGACATGCCCGGGGCCTGTGTTTTCCTTGCCCCCACTGGCGGAAGCCACGTGGCGCTCCAGCCATGCACTCCACAGGTCATCCATGCGGCCCAGCTCCTCGGGGGAGAGCAGCTGGGACGGCCTCGGCCGGGTCTTGCGCTGAGCCAGCAGCGTGTTCATGCTCTGAGTCAAGGGCGCGTGGCCGGCATGGGCCGATGGGCTCCCTCCCTCGAACGTCGTGCGCACGAGATCGATCGCCATCGCACGCGCCTTCTCAAACGCCCACGTCCCGTAGTCAAACTGGAGTGAGGGCGAGCGCGGCCGCATCGTCTGCTGCGGCGGGAGATGAAGATGCTCGTCAAACTTGACTCCCATGACCATGGCCTCGCCCTGCCTCATGATGCTGCTATCCAGTCGGCACCCATGCATACAGGGGGAGGCCCATGGCAATGCGCTGCCGCCCAGACTGGTGGCGCCCAGCGGGCTGGGGGGACCACTACGGATGGACGACCCGGAGCCAAAGCTCGCGGACTGACGGGGGCGCGACCGGGCCCCGCTCTGGCTTCTGTCGAGGGAGGGTGACCCAAGCCAGCGCGGTGACGGGGTGCCGACGAGGGTCGACTCGGAGGACTGGTCGGCGAGCCGCAGCACCATGGAGAAGGCGACGAGCGTGCCGGGCCCCTCCTTGTCGACGATGGCGAGGGAGCCGCCCATGAGCCGCACGAGCGACTGGATGATGGGCAAGCCCAGGCCTTGGGGGGGGGGGGGCGGGGGGGGCGGGGTGCAAAAAGGAGGGAGGGAGGGTGAGAGAAACAACATGACGGCTTTAGTTGGCTTGGTTTGGTTTGGGTGCATTGGGTGGGGAGGGCTGCATCTGGGTGCGCAAGCACACATCTGGCTCATCTCATAGTGCCACCATTGCTTATAGTGCTATTGCTTATAGTGCTATTGCTTTTAGTAGCACTGGCACTACTGGAACAGATACTTGTCATATTAGTGCGCTCTTGATTAGGGGTTGCTGTTTCACAGAAGGCATTGTCCATGTGATACTCTTGTGTGACTATGTGTGTGTGTGTGTGTGTCACTAGGTTGGTTGGGTGGGTGGGTGGGTGGGGGGCGCGCGTGTTATTCAAACTCGTAGCTCGGGCTAAAACTACTTCGGTATGGCTAAAGCACTGTACTACTGGCTACTGTAAAAGAGAAACGTGCATTACATTTTCGAAGTCAGGTTGCACACTCGAGCATAGGTTGACTGACATTATTGTCCGTATGTTAAGGGGTGGTTAGACGAACTATCCTACCCGATACATCTTGGCACTGAGCATGATATGGGCAGGGTGGCATCTGCCATAACCCTGCCATACCCGTCTATATCCAGATCCGTATAGAAATGCCATAAAACCCGGAAATTTCGCCAAATTAGTCCTGGCACTAGCATAAAGATGGAGCGTTTTCAACGATCCCAGCAGATGCATATCGATCACGCGCTCTCTACCCTTACAGCAATTCCTGTGCCAACACGCGCACCAAGAAAAAGAGGAAGGAAAAGAAAGGGAAGAAAGAGCCTTTTTGCTTACCGGTACCTCCAAAGCGCCTTGTCGTGCTGTGCGCCGTGTTCGCAGATAAAGACACAACAGTTATTCACGGGTTTCCGATACACACCCAGGGAGAAGACCAGGGGTGCAGATGAAACAAAGAGCAGGGTATGAGCGGTTGCGCGAGGAAGCCAGTATGCTAGAATCAGCTTCATACTCACCCACACACACTCAAGGGGCATGTCAAGAAATAAAGCATCGACACCAGCACGATTTGACTCCATGGACCAAGGGGACGCCCTGGCGAGGCCTGACGAGTCCTCTCGACCAACCAGAATGAATCGGGTGGGCTGAACACTGGCAAGAAGCAAAATGAACGCGAGGCGACATGGATAGGCCTGCGTTGCTCGTCGCATAATAATTGACAGTGGAGGAGACATGTGGCTCCTCCGAAACACACGGCAGCCAATTGCAGCAACTCTATTAATAGAAAAGGTGCTTTTACCACGGTTGGGGCGAAGATCCTGACATATCATCAGCGCATATCTTCAGCCCATTTAACCAGTAGGGCATGGAGCTGGCACGATCTTTGCTATTGGCAGTGGGCACCACCCTAGAATTTATACACCTGCTCATTAACAACGGCACTCGCCTGTTGTTCGCCAATCCCTGCAGCATGGGTGCACCACCCCAAAACAACTGAATATATAAAATACAGTGCCAATTACTACGTGCACAAATGACAGTTGATTGTAAGTCGTGACAGCTCACCCATCGTCGGCTGATTTACCGACATCAATGCCGCCCTGGAACTTGCAATAGCATCATCCACAACGACATCAATCCGGGGTCAACGGCCCATGCTGCAACATTCGGGAAAGCTGGGATTACGTGATCATCAATAAAGATACATCACGTGAACTATCTGGACAGTGCATCACACAGGAACTATCAAGAGAATACCAATGTGCAAAAACAGCAGCCGACCTGTTGTCGGCCTGCACGAACGGCTGGAAAACGGCGTCGCGCTTGCGTGGGCTGATGCCGACACCTGAGTCATCCACCTCGCAGTCCAGCCGCACGCACGGACTGCCCCGGAACTTGCACGCGGCACAGACATGGCTGGGCGTCAAGCAGTCCTCCTCCCCGTGACATCGCGGATCGGTTTGCCCGTTGTGGCCCCCATGGCCGTGCATGTCGAGCACCACCATGCCATCGCCCACCTTGGTGTCGAGGGCACCGCCCGCCTTGTCCCCAAGTGCCGCCTTATCCCCATGATGGCCCGCCTTGTCCACCGAGCGCATCTTGTCCATGGTGACCGTCCTCTTGTCCGGGAGCTGCCTGGCAAACGTCGCGGCGCCCTGGGCCTTCTTGCCAAACGCGCAACGGCAGGCCGGGTGGTGCGGCAGGTTGGCGCCGTCGTTGCGGCGCGTGGCCTTGACGCGGATGATGACGTGGCCCTGGAGCGTGAACTTGGTTGCGTTGGAGACGAGGTTGGAGAAGACCTGCGTGAGCCGCAGCTCGTCGCCCACCACCCACGTGGGAAGCGCGTCGTCCACGTCCAGAACCAGCTCCAGCTTCTTGCTGGCGCACGTCACGCCAAAGCTGGGGAGGGATAGAAAGGGGGGGACTCGCCCATAAAATCGTTATTAGAAAGCATCGATTGAGGTGAGGCATGTTGAGGTCAGGGAGTACAGGGAGGGCGGGAAGGGTCCAAAACAGGGCGGGGGTTCGGGGGGGGGAGCGAGGGCGGGGGTTCGGGGAAGGAATGTTGCTGCAGAAACAAGATATGAAAACTAGAAAGGTAGACCACATCCTCAGTCGGGGTATAACACCTAATTCATGTCCAAGATCCCAACATACAGCGTCCTCTGTTGATGATCGCCAAGTTGTGACGGCGTCCTCTGTTGATGATCGCGAAGTTGTGACGCTCAACGGACGCGCTCGAGAAAATGATGTGCACTACATTCAAACCGAGGGGAAAAGATAACCACGGTATTCCATTCGATGCTTCACTTCAGCTATTAAATGAAGTACGAACTAGCGGAAGTATTGAATGGAACGCGGTGGTTGGGGTCAACATGGGCCACATCTGGCCCAATTTGAGCACATTTGAATCTATTTAAACTCAGTATCTTAATTGACACGATTACTTCAAAATCAACCTAGTTATCCGATTCCTCATTGGAGAGTGCTTCCCAAAATGGCTCACCTCTTTATTGGAATTTTGAAAGCCTTTTGAACAAAATTGATAGTCAAACTTGTTTTCAAAATTTTTCAATGTTAAAAGAAGTAAATTTCAAAAATAAAAACTCTCAATGCATTTTCTTTTTTTGACATGCTCATTTAACGAATATTTAACGTTGTCATCAAATTAACCTTTAGCCTTGAGTAGACGCCCCCTGATTAAAACAATCTCCTCAACTGCTGTTTTGAAACTAATTCATGTATAATTGCTTTCTCTTACTACTATTGGAACTCATTTTTTTAAGGCTAAGCTTTTTCCCCTTGAACACCTCTCCGCTTTCACTATCATTTCCATTAAGCTCGAACACAAATCTTTGTCTACACATTTTTTTGTTTCTCTTCCTATGTATATTACTCCTTGCTAAAAGTTCTGAAAGCCTTCTTGAGTATTGATAATTTTATAGAAAGTTTCCTTTTCACGGACATCTGCTGATTCCAAAAAGCTATTTCCCATACTAATAAATTTGCTACTGGTGTTGCGCTATCACAGTCAACTTCTTTCCTGCATGAGAAACTTTCAATTGTCTAACCCAAGCCCCATTCACGACCCATTATGATCTTAGCCCTTGCAGCCATTTGCATGGCTATATACCTGCCTACAATTGTGACCACAAAGCCTTCCCGTTCCACGTTTGCTACTTAGCCCACTTCCAGCATTGCTGACGAGGAAATACAGATTTTTCTATGTTATCATGAAAGCTCCTCCCTCCCCACACCCCGCCAACATTACCTCAAACCTTGATTTTAAAAATATCGGCATCACTCACAGTCGTGAGACATTCTCGAGCACGCCCACAAGGTTGAAGGTGTTCTCGTCGAGCGTGAGCCGCCGGCTCTCGATCTTGGACAGGTCGAGCAGGTCGTTCACGATCTGCAGCAGCGTGTAGCTGGACAGTTTGACGAGCACGAGCGACTCGATGTGCTCCGGCTTGAGGTCGCTCTCCTCCAGCAGCAGGTCCACGTACCCGCAGATGCCCGTCATGGGCGTGCGCAGCTCGTGCGACACTGGGGAGATCCAAGAGCGCGTGGATCGTCCATCATTGCAAAAGTCGGCACAGAAAGAAAGGTTAGCTACGAGGGAATCTAGAAACGATGAAGACTTCACGCCCATGAGATAGCGAATGGAGTGGAAAAGGCAAGGCAAATCTATCTGGCAGCAGAACTGTCTGGGTGGTTACATGGCCTGGGTGGATGTCTGCGTTGCTTCAATGAATGATATAAAACATGGCGACTAACAAGGAAACAGGAAAGCGAAGAAACAGCCCCCCTAGAATAACCCTCCAGAGTCATCCTGACAGGGATGCAACACTGGGCCCCACTCAGGAACAGGTTCTTGGCCCCCACTCACTGTTGGCCAGGAACAGGCTCTTGGCGGCGTTGGCCTCCTTTGCCATGGCCGCCTGCTCCTCCGCCCGGTCGCGCGCCGCCAGGTAGTCCTGGTTGAGCGCCGCCAGCTTGTTCTTGAGGGTCACCTGGACAAGTAAGAACAGGCCAGAGGAGAGAAGAAAAGCCAGAGGCGAGAGCCACGCAGGGTGGTTTGGTGTTGGGTTGTTAATGGCCACATACCGTGTGGTCTTGAGCATGACCCTGGACAAATAAGGAGACCCAAAGGGACACGGGTGGATCTGGGATGGAGGGCTTGCGATGCACGACGGATGGCTTAATGTTCAGCGGAACCTGCACACTTGGGGAGGAACGAGACTTGGGGTGGGGTTTCATGACGTGTTCTTCCACATGATATGGGAGGTGGCCAGGGTGCCATGAAGTACCCAGCTGCCCGTCCCCCTTCGTCAAGGCTTTAGAAAGAGTCTAAACGTGGCTTCAACAGGTCTTAAGAGGGGTTCAAAGGCTAAACGAAGGCTCGAAGGCTGTACAACGGCATGGGTCACGTATTTGGTGGCGTGGATGGAAAGGGACAGACGGAGAGCGAGGATGGACCCAAAGGGAAGCCGAGAGGACAGAGAGGAAAGCAGACGAGGTGGGAAAGGAGGGGGGACAGAAGGGCCGGGATTGACATGCTTGCCCCTAGAGGATATCCCGTGCTTCCCCCTACCAAATGCTTGACCGTCCAATGCCCACACAGCTGAGCATCGTGGTATCTACGATGCTCCTCGCTGGATACTATCGGGAAGGATACCTTGTAAAATAACACCCACATCGTTGGGCACCTTGTGCCATAAACCCCACCTCGCTGGCCACGCTGTCATCTGAGAGGCCTTGCCATCTAGGACACACGGGGTAGACGACGTGACGTATCCGAAGCAACATCTTGCTTGACGCGGGGGAAGTGGGGACCGTGCTATTTCATGAGACCCCATCCTCGATAGACACCTACTCATCTAAACTGCATCCTGCCATCTAAGTAAACCCACGTCGCTTTCGAGGTGGATTCCTTGCTATGTAAGACCATCCCCCACGCTGGACACCTTGCCGTTTGAAACCTACCTGGAAGTGGGCACCTTGCCATTCCACAGGCACTTATTTAAAATTCCAAGGTTTTGTGTAAAATTCGGACACCACCCCCATCGTCTCATGAAACCCACCTCGCTGGAGACCTTTGACGTAGACCCGATCGTGAGGACGACGCCGACCACGAACAGCAGGGACGCCACCACGATCATGACGATGCGCGAGACCGATGTGGCCTCGTCCACGTCATCATAAATGCTGGAGCGCGGGATGAGCAGCACGGTGAAGAGGGGCAGCTCGATGCTGTGGATGAGACGGCAATCGATGAAGTAGGACCGTCCGCCCACAAAGACCTCGCCCGCGTACGGCGTGCACGCGCCGGTCATCGTGGCTGTGGCACCCGAAGGAAAGAGGGGCATCAAAGAGAGTAAGGGGGGACAGAGATGAGGGGTGAGCTGTGCGAACCAAGGCAAAAGTGTGAGGATAATAGACCAGAACACGTGGCTTTGCCTTCAAACGATGTCTCGTTTGACGGGGAAATTTCAAATGGGAATGGCACGCCAATAAACCCACATTGACATGGAAAGTTACCGTTTGACTATGGACAAGCCGACAAACAAGAGACATGTTGCGCCCCCGACCTTCTGTGCCTGCCATTATCGGTTATATCCATGCCGCAACTTACCTTTGCACGCCCACCCGCCTGCCACTAATAATAGTACATCTGAGACAACCACCGCAGGCATGGCAGTACTATACTATAGTGACCATGGTGTCCATGAGACGACCAGTGCAGGCATGGCAGTACTATACTATAGTGACCATGGTGTCCATGAGACGACCAGCGCAGGCCTGAAACCTGGAAAATCCAGACCATGGTAGCTCAAGCCTGCCTTAATATCAACGGGTCTATTTGACAATATGAAGACGTTTGACAACAGGTTCAGGAGGACGACAGATACATACGTTACGGCTGTAGCGAGGTTACTTTCCAACCCCAAATCACCACCCACCATTGGAAAAGGAGTTCATGCGACAAGGAGAGTGACAAGGAGCTAGGCACAGAGGGGGGCCACTAGAGAAACCTCCCTTGCTCCTCTATTCCTAAGTCCCAGTCCGCTCACTATCTACCGAGAACAAGACACCAGGGGCAGACGAGGGTCAGTAGGGTTAGAGGAATCTCCTGTGCTGTGCAAGGGCAACCCCTTTTGCTCCCAGCAACGCGGATAACGAGCAATAACTCCTTTCTTGTAAAGAAGAAAGAATCTCTGCCTTCGAAAGTCCCTCATTCCCTGTCAGCTCACCATTGGGGTCCTTGCGCTGTGCCACCTGGCGCAAGAACCCCGCCGCCCCCGCGATCGTCGAGCTGTTGCTGTTCTCCGCCAGCAGCTGGTGCGGGCCGTTGTCGCTGGCGGAGACGATGACCGAGCCGCTCGACGCGCCGAACAGGAATCCCTCGGGCGTGACTATGAATAGCTCGCCGCCCCACAGGTCGAGCTCCCGCATGAACGCCTCCACCTGGGACAGGTCCGACCCGATCGAGAGGTAGCCCTTGTGGATCCCGTGCACCCTCACGGCCGTGAAGGAGACGAAGAGCAGCTCTTCGACCAGCTGCGCCGTGTTGGCGTTGATAAATCGGTTGGGCAGCATGAAGAAGGACGGCTGGGTGTCGATTGGGTACTGGCTCAGGACGACCATTTTCTGGTGGGAAACACGCAGCGAGGGCAGATAAACACACATATAGATAAAGGGCAGATGGAGGATTGATAGAGGGCAGATGGATTGATAAAGGGCAGATGGAGGATTGATAGAGGGCAGATGGAGGGCCGATAGAGGGAAACACGACGTCCGGGGCAATACAACGTCTGGGGCAATACAACGTCTGGGGCAATCCATATTATACAATCCTTATTATACGATCCTTATTATACAATCCTTATTATACGATCCTTATTATACAATCCTTATTATACGATCCTTATTATACAATCCTTATTATACAATCCTTATTATACAATACTTATTATACAATCCTTATTATACAATACTCATTATACTTGCGTACCTTCAATCTCTCGTACACAAACATCTTGCAAGGCTTGCGTAGCTTCATCGACCCTCGTATACAAATTGGTTGCATTACTACTTGCGTGCCTTCAAACCCTCCTACACAACTTGTCGTGCACTACTTATAATTATTTATACCTGCGCACCTTCAGCCTCCAAAACAAAAACTTGATGTATAATCCTTATTATTTATACTTGTGTGCCTTCCATCCCTGCTACTAAACTGGTTGAATCATACCTCATTACGTATGCTTGCGTACCTTCAGCCCCTCATACACAAAATCGTTGGTGTCGAGCGGGCCGAACACGGGCAACTCCGTGATGGGATCCGTCAAGAACATGGTAGCGTTCAGATACTTCGGGAGCTCCTCCACGCTCGAGCCGACCACCTTGTCAACATCAAACTCGCCATAGTAGCTGGCCACGTAGGGCCGGACCAGCGGCCCCGTCAAGATCCCCGCAAAAAAGCTATCGGTCAGGAAGGTGATGGAATGGGCCTCGGTTCGGAGCAGCTTCTCGGTGGCAAAATTTGCGTGGTCGATACGCGCGCGCACCTCGGTCGGGGTACCATCCCAGACAAGGGGCGACGAGTAGACGGCAGCCGCGTAGGAGGAGACGAGCTTCACGCTGTGGAGGACCGAGACCACGCCTTGCTCTGTTTTGTTTTGTTTCGTTTTTGTTTAGATTAGTTTAATGTGGTTCATAGTGTTTTTTGTAGAACAAAGTGCGTAACACCGTGGTGGAACACATAGTGCGCACAAGGTAGTATGCAGTAAATGGGGTTGAATAAGCCATTGCCGGATCGAGGTAGGCATGGAGTTATTCAAGGACAAGAATGAGGACAGGCATTCGGAAAACCATGATGGCCAGGACGGGAATGGCGACGGCATGACATTGGGTGCGGGCATGGGAGGGGAATGGGTAACGGGATCGAGGAGGGGAATGGGAAAAGCGGCATCGGTGTGGGCGTAGGCATGGGGCTGAGCATCGAATGTGACTGTGACTGTGACTGCGACTGCGACTGCGACTGCGACTGCGACTGTGACTGTGACTGTGACTGTGACTGTGACTGTGACTGTGACTGTGACTGTGACTGTGACTGTGACTGTGACTGTGACTGTGACTGTGACTGTGACTGTGACTGTGACTGTGACTGTGACTGTGGCTGTGACTGTGACTGTGACTGTGACTGTGGCTGTGACTGTGGCTGTGGCTGTGACTGTGACTTTGACTGGGTATGCAAAGTGGAAGCATGGGCAATTAGGAACAAATGCAGATGGGTATGCAAGGTGGAAGCATGGGCAATTAGGAACAAATGCAGATGGGTATGCAAGGTGGAAGCATGGGCAATTAGGAGCAAAAGGGAAACGCATGGCGGGGTGACTGTGACGGTGTTTGCGTACAGATAAGTCTTACCTTTCCCGCTAGTTAGATGCCTCAGACATTGGGGGAAATGTCGAACCCGTAGGAGTCTACCGATCCAACGTGATAGGAAATTCAACTTTGCGACACCTCATCCTTGTGCATGTGCTGAAAACTGTCCAGAAAAGGGCACTATCGCAAAAATGACATAATAGATAGACATTCACTATAAGGAGTCAATTCACTTGCTGCCCCTTGCTATAATCATTACAGGCTAGATGCCCTTATTAGAAATGAGACAGCATGCAGTCACCAAAACTTGGCATTAGTCCTGGTATTCTTGTTACCATTATTTCACATTCTAAGCATACACAGTCATCTTTATCGGCCTGCCCAGTCAATCAGCTGTCACTGCATGGCAATTGCAGACAAGGATTGGGCCAGTACATATATCTATACATATGATCAGGCAGATCATACCTGTCTCGTTCAGCACGCTCACGCGAATACGGTCCGAGAGCAATGATACTGATGTCATCATCTTCTTGTGATAGAAGAGCGAATCGAACAACATCAGCACTATTATGCTGCCCGCCAAGATAGCCTGTAAGCCCGATATAGATTAAAAAGAACGATGTCAAGTGAACCATTGTCAGATGGAGTCGCGCGTTGGTACTTCGCTCACTGATACGTATATACACACCATCCACGACGTACGCATATTGGAACCAACACGACTGCGCGATCTTTCATCAAACATCCAAACGACGCGCGGTATGAGTACTCACTATCATGGCCAGACGGGCAAAAAAGATGGAGCTGCCCTCTTTCGTCCAAAACCGTCTCATCGACCATTTTCTAAGCTTATTATTTTCGGTGATACCCATGCTAGCTAGCTAGCAAGTTTTCCCGATTGTTAAATATGCGAAACGTGTCATGCTATAGCTAGACATGCACGCATATAAACAACCGGTCGGATCCATCCCGTGCCTTTAGAAAATCCTTTACTAAAATGGCCCCCCACCACATAGCAAGATCTACCGCCCACGGCCAGGTCAATGTGCCAGTGGAAGGCCCCGGGGCTGCCATACCGGTAATCCAGTAAAAATGTGCCGACGCCGATTACCAAATAGGTACCTACTTGGGCTGTGCAGACTGCTGGCCAACTACAAGTGACAAACAACGCTGAAGGGCGGAAGGCCGCGAGCCACGAAATATTGCAGCACGTCCCAAGTCCAGCGGGTGAGGCCGTGCCATACAGGTCAGACAGAATGCTGAACTTTTAGCACACTTGTCAGGCCGGATTTACTCACACAGTCCTGGGAGACCCGCGACTTAATCACCATACACGGCCGGATAAATCTAACTTCGGCAGGATTCTGTGGACGGCAGAGTGACATTGCTGAGTTGAAGAGCTCGTATGATGTCAACGTGGATTGTCAGGAGTAGTGGCCAAGTACTGTACGATAAGGTTCGGCCAACTCGGTGTTGCTGGAAAATATCAGAGTCCAGAGCCCGTGGAAAAAATATTGGTTCAGTGATTCAGTGTTGACTGTTGAGTTCAGTTGAGTTGACTTTATTAAATATTTCCCGTGCCGGTTGTCCGACAGGGTGATTCAGTGATTCAGGGTGACAGTGATGCAGTGTGGACGGTGATGCCGCCAAGCTTGGAGCTTGGCCACTGTGTAGGCACAGCAGTCAGCACGTGGCAGGTACCTTTCTAACTTTGGCGTACACGACAGGTACACGACGTAACACCTTATAATTACACCGCTCACGTGTTGGGGCACGTGGTGTACTTGCCATCTTTTGACAGCCGGCGAAACCGCGAAAGGGTAGCATACAGCAGATGTGAACGACAAAAATGAGCCTATTTTTACGAAGCAAGGCTTGCATGATATCGTTATCGTGCAATTCAAGCAGAAACTGAATGCTAGCTTACATGTGTACAAAAGGTTCGGGAAGTTCAGTATGGCGCCCTCCGCAGCCACTTCGCACGTTAAGTTATGACAGAATTGCATTCCCCCCCCGGTAGTCCATACCTGGCCCGCGACTGCCCGAGTGGGCTGCGCCTGTGTGCGATCGGTTCCCAGGTTTCCGCAACTTTGTAACAACATCAGCCGCGGTGCCACGGTATTGCCACGTACTACACGTTTAACTAAATTCAAAATGTAGTATTCAGGTTCTTTCCCTCCTGATCCCCCACGTCCAGGTCGCCTTGGCTTCTCCCATTACGTACGTTATCTTAGAGGCGCTCGGCTTCGCAGGCTTTCTTGGAGGGCGCTTGTCTGTGTTGCCTCTGCTCGAGCTTATAGTCCCGGCCGTTTTAAAGTCGCGTCTGTACAAATTCTTGCAGGCTAGCTAGCGAGCGAAGTAGCCGGCCTCGTGTACTCTGCAAGCTATCTGATCACCGCGAACAAGACTAGGCCGTCAAGCTACTTCGTGTCTAGCACGTGCATGCGCGCCATGCCGCCAAGCGTACGCGTTATTAGAGATGCCATGCGTGTAATCACATGCTACAGTAGCTGCCAGCTTGGTCAATAGGAAGTCTTCTCAATCCATATGAAGTTAGATTAATTAATGAATTAATATGCACGTGACTGCGTCACGTGGGTGCCAATACAGAGCAAAGGAACCTTCAACCCTATATACACAACGAGGAGGGCGGGCGCCCTAGCTTCTCTCACTGCCGCAAGTGGGCAGGCCACAGAGCGCTCTCTCCACAGCATGGTGCCGGGGCGCAACACTGTGGGTGCAATACAACCATGTAATACCATAGGTAGGCTGACGCATAGCTTATGCTACAAAGGTGAGGTGGGCTCAAGATGTCGGCTAAGGCGAAGCTGATGGCCACAAGGTGCTAGAGCTAATTGAAGGTACTAAAACGCTGTGCGCTAATATCATTTCAGGTGCTGTAATGCCTAAGCTATCCCATAATTGATTGCCCCCATCTAGCAGAGTTCCATTATACGCAATACGCGTTTATACGCGCGGGGCCCGTATAATGTATAATACGGTATAATACGGCATTATACGCAATTATACGCGAATACTAGATTTCATCGTTTTTGGGTTTGTTTCATGCATTTTGATATCATTTCAAGCATACAGTCCACATGTTTCTGACACTAAATTACACATGATACATGGGTTGCCACTGCTCAGCAGTGCATGGGAACACTGGACGTGTAAACCGGGGTTCACGAGGAGCTAGATAATTACCTATGCATTATACCCTAAAAAACAACGCCAAATGAAATGGAAAGATGAAAAAAGCAAAAGAAGTAAGATGGCTATGCTTCCATGCAAGCAGGTCCTGGGCATCTCCATGTTTCTTGTATGCATGAGGAGCACACAAGAAGAAGGCTGACTTTGGCGAGCAAAACAAGAAATAGTGGCTAGATCTAGATATGGCCAGAAAACCACTTGCTTCGAGATGTTTTTAGCAAGAAAAAACATCGCGTTATCAAGCTTATCATATTTATAAACAATGCCAAGCACTACGTCACTGCTTTCGATGAAACATAAGCTAATAGCAGACAAATCTGGTCCAAAATCTGCATGTCGTAGTGGTATTCCCCAACCATCACAAGCCAATAATGCGTAGAGGCAGTAAAGCAACCAAAAGACAAGCAGAAAACCTCCAAATGTTACAGGTCTACGATTATTTTACAATCCACCCAACAAGTTGATACAGTTCAATGAACACGTGAACAGGATAGCGTGTACGGCAGATCAAAACCGCATATATTGCCTTTCTTGACGGAGCCAGCATGCCCACCTGATGGACGTAGCTGCGAGCCTTTCCTGGCCGTCGTCGCTTATAAATCATGTAAGGAATAACGTGAAACATCTATCCGCGTTCAAATGTAGGGGCGTTTCCCGCCTATCAACAGTTAGCACATGCACGGTCGCCACCTGGTTGCTGAAATGAGGTTGCCACATCGAGCAGAAGGTCGAGACACATCTGCGCACATCCAAACGTTGCCTGGCCAAGGATACAAGCTTTTCAAGACCTAAGGATCATGCATACAAAATTTCAGTTGAAAATGTAAAGCGGCCATGCTCTCGTACCAGTCAGTTTTCTGTATATGACTTCAATATTCGGTGCATGGCTGCCCCGCCTGCCCGAGAGGCAAGGGCAGAGACCTAAACAGCATGGAGGGAACACCTTGCCAACTTGCCATGCTACAGTGTAGCTTGCTTGTAAGATCCTTGTGTCTCACGGTCGCCAAATGTCAACCAGTGGATGGTTTCAGTAGTGTTTCTAACTTCCCTTCCTTCCCGCCTTGGTTCCCGCACGAAAAATTTGGCTGCCGGACCTCAGATGAGCGCGAAAACCCCATTATACGCGCGCTTATACGTGTTATTCGCCGTATTATTCGTAAAAGTACGCAAATCGTATAAAACGGATAAAAATTATCCGCTCGACCTTGTATAACGCCTATTATACCGTAATTAATATATCGTATAATACGCCGTATAATGGAACACTGCCATCTAGACAACTAGCTTGAGTGCTCTATCCCGAGGGAGCCCGCGGGGGCTTCCACAGTTTCTTGTTGACATAAAGGTCCCCGCCCTTATTGGTCAAAGACTATGACCGAGACATTATGCTCCGTCAAGTCCGATGTTTTTGCAACGTCACCCACATCTGTTCGGTGCTGCCCCTTGGCACAAGCTCTACAAACAGGTCGTGGACCGGCTGGATCGCATAGTATATCTCCGCACATCTGAACCCTGTGATGCCAGATCTCCTTTGCGGCCATTCCGAGCTTGGCACTGGATTCGTTGTCCACATCGTCGCGTCGCTGCAGCAACACGATGTTTTCTGGCATCCGCGGGCTTTTGGTTCCCGCCGCACATTTGAAAGTGCTGTCCTCCGGATTTTTGCCTTTGCACCGTGTGCAGTTCTTGGACGTTTGGAATCATGGCATGGCTAACGTGATGACTGACAAGCTAGACCTTTTCAGCACTTGGTTTTCCATTTGCGGGTATTTCCTCGTAAATGGTGGGAGAGCGATCGCAGCAATGGTGCTCACCACTAGACACTCCCGGCCAGTTATAGGCTCGAAGCACACGCCCTGATCAAGCATGCTGTTTCCGGCCCCACCGTCTAGGTCATCTAGTCGCTCTACACGTAAGCCAGCCATAATTTCAATGCACAAGGATACACATTTCCATCACCATTCATCTTCATCATCCTGAACGACTCGAACACGCGGACAAGATAACGGCAGGCTCGAGCTACCATGGTCCGGATTCTCCCGATTTCTGGCCTGCGCTGGTAGTCTCCTTGATAAAGGTCCCCGCCCCGCCAGTACACTTGGGGTTTCTCGGGGTGGGTCTTGTGGCGGATGTAGTCGGGCCACTGGTCGCGGCGTTGCTGCTGCTGGGCTGGCGTCAGGTCGTCGTCAAGCGACCAGGAGTTGTTCACCAGGTTCTTGCGACTAGAGAGGAACCAAACCGATCGGGCTGCAATATGTCGCTGTGAAGTGAGATAACCAAGCTTGGATATGGTATGCCGAATCCAACTCGCATGATGACACACACCCTGGTTGTATAACCTGAGCTTCGCCCTTTCTATCATGTAGTTCAAGCAGCGCCGGTTCCTCTCCCGTCGCAAGCTAGAGGTTGCACGACCTCACCTGGACGCTGGACGACGACCCCCGCTCAGCAGCATACAGCAGCGACGCAACCTGTGGCCTGAATACCTCCGCCACAAGCATGCAGGACCCCCAGAAGCCCAACAAGGTGTACTGGAGGGGCGGGGACCTGATGATCAACCACAAGATGTGGACGTCACGTGCCTCCAGCTAGCGGGCTAGAATAGCCCTAGCTTGAATCATTGGTAGTCACTGCCGCCATGGCAGCCATGCCTAGAATGTTTGCCTAGCCGTGCCACCATACCTAGTCATGCATGTGCACCGCTAACGCACGGTACACAATCAACCATCAAATTAATAAATTAAAAAATTAAAATATAACATGACTCCGTTGGGAGACTGTCATTAATTAATTAATTAACTATAAGCACGTGACTGCGTCACGTGGGTGCCAATACAGAGTAAAGGAACCTTCAACCCTCACTACAATACGCTTCCGCGGACACCTTTTTCAGCGGGGAAAGTGCCCCCGGGCTTCCGGGGCAAATTCAGCAAGCGCTGCGGAACTTAGATACTAAAAATTCGTTTTTGGTTCGTACCGTACAGCCAATCATTTTGCGCCCGGATCAAATTGTGATCTGGGCACTGAACACGAAAATTTCAGCGGAACGTACGAAACACTAACGCAACTACAGAAAATTTTCAGTGACGAAACTGTAGTACCGTGTACCAAGCAAAATGTAGTAGGACTTCGCTAAATTCACGTTCGGAATTTTTCCCCGCAAGATTCCCCTGCAAGATTCCCCCGCACGATTCCCCCCGCTAGGTTCAGGCTCCAGTCGATGCTCGCCAAATGGCGCAAAAAAAGAAACATATGTTAAAATCAACGGTGCGAATCCTCGTTACCGCTCGGGTAACATTCTCACTCATTTCGCGTCTCCTACGAACCGTATTGTAGTGCTATATACACAGTGAGAAGGAGGGAGGGCGCCCTAGCTTCTCTCACTGCCGCAGGTGGGCAGGCCACAGAGCGCTCTCTCCACGGCATGGTGCCGGGGCGCAACACTGTGGGTGCAATACCATAGGTAGGCTGACGCATCAACATATATACTAAAATTTGTAAAACGCAGCCCTGGCACAATTTTAGCTAACACTCTTTCGAACGGCTTTCGGCTCCAGCCACTCAGCGGCGCGACTTACAGTCCGCTTGACGAATGAGCTGCGCGAAATTTCGTTGCGACCAATCACGAAAAGGTCAAACCACGGCGTCCATATTATCACGGTTTTCGGGCGTTATATCCAGATGAGCCATTTGGCAGAGGTCCGTATGCCCAGATGGCTCCTACTCGAAAACTCTGCGATTTCCTGTGTTCGCGAGCTCCAGATATAACCGTCGCAAACTTTTGGGCTGTTGGACCAAACTTTCCATTGACAAAATCCCGTTACAAACGCGCAGGAAGCTCACACGTGGATTTTCCTCTGCTCCACCGCTTGTAAGCGATTTCCCCCTGCTGTCTGCGGGTTTGGCGAGGTCACTCATCCCCGCGCGCATCGCGCTCCCGTGCAGGGGTAGCAGTCAATCTGGAGCTTGAACTCCGCAAGTAGTTCGCGAGCTCCGTCCACTGCGCGGTTGCGCAGTTTGTCCCTTTGTAGCAATGTACATATTGTGAAACTTCTGCATAGTTTGGTTGCGTAGACTTCAGGCGCCAAGGCACACCTCATCGTACGATTAATCATGACGTACCGGGTTCGAACCTTCATAGGCCTCCCATTACATCTCGGATTTTTTTCCTTCACCCTTTTGCCAAACTCCATGAATCTTGTGGTCGAAACTCTAAAGCTAGCGCGCGCTCCTTGGCGGGACTAGCGCCACTTGGCACTCGACGGAGGTACGTGGTGGCTCACATCTCCCTAGCCGGGGCTCCCTGGCCGGGGACCGGCCACAAAAAGTACAAGCTCTAATGTCGCGGGCGAAGCCCGCAAAACTTGTAGCTTATGCTACAAATGTGAGACTGGCATGTAGCACATATTCCTTGCTGGATGGATGGAGGTGGGCGAAGCCGCGTGTAACAGTATTTTCTGACACTGAGTGTGTATACTGTTACATCCAAGTGGACGTGAACTTGGAGTTCAACGTTCAGTGTAAATGGCTGAGTCTTTTGTACGGCCAAAGTGTAATGATTCCTGGCCTGACTTGACTCTTTGGGACTTATATGCGGAGTGCCCTTTTGATGGTCCTTTGTGTTGGGCCCTGGACGGTACGGGACAGTACCTTGGAATCTATGTGTAATCTGACTGATGTCAGTTAGTATCTTTCGTAAGTTAGGGGTGTAAAGCATACAGAGAGAGAACCTTACCGGTTCATCTGTGTTCTGATTGGCTGAGACCTGTAGGATTGCGTTGGACTCCTCTGTGTCGGCGGGGACATAAGCTTTGCCTTCCGCCACCATAGCCATCACGCGGAAACCCCCAATTATGTGAAGTTATTTCTAATAACCAAACATGCTCACTTCAGGCCCTGTTATTGGACAGCCATATCCGATAGACAGGAAGTCTTGTGTCTGTATGAACAAGCAGAGAGACGCCCGACCAAAAGGGGACCACCGCTCTCTACCGCGTAAGTACCGTCTCGTAGGAATGGCCTCTAGACGGGAAACGACCACCCTCTACGATTCCTGGAGAGTGCTAGGAATCTCCCCTGTCTCTTGGGGTTTGATAAGTCCGTTCTGTCTTTAATGACAGGAGGTAAAAGATCTGTGCATGTAGTGGAGCAGAGACCACCATTTTATTCTGTTACATTGGTAATCGGAGGTTTGACCTCTGAACAGACTTATCAAAGCATGGGACGAGTTTCCGTGTACTGACTCTTTCAGTATACATCAACCATTTCCACCTACCTACGTTTTTTCTACCGAGGGAAGAACAAGAACGATAGCATTCGTCTTGGTTGAGACATTTAGAAGAAAGCTTTCTATCTAGCTCAGCGGCCAGTCACCTGGTGGTTTCACTAACCCTGCTGACCTGTATAGAGCGCATTCTTCACCGTGCAGCGAATTTCTTTTTGCAGTCTGTGTTGCGGCATAGGCTAGGCGTCTGGCATGGGACGTTCTCACGAACAAGCCGAGCCAGACTACATTTTCCTGAGCCCAAGCTAACGCACCAGACCAGCCAACTCAAGTGATTCTGCTGCTGTCGCCTATTCGACACTGCGTCAATCTGCCCGACCCGCTGAAACGGCAACGAGCTCTGCACGACAACAACAATCAGCCGACACAGTGTGGTGCTGGCGACGAGTTCTTCCAGTCGTGCCAATGCCTTCTTTTTCAACGACTACATCTGCCACTTTTAGTGACAACATCTTCATGTTTCGGCAACAACCTTTCGCTCTAGCGCCGACGTTTGGCTGTAGCAGCGACTTCTGGTTGTGGCGACAATCGTCGTCTGCTGCAACGGCATCTGCTAGGCCAACATCTTGAAAAGCAGGTGGGCACCTGGTGATCTCTTTTGGTTGCAGAAGAGATGCCTAGGGGATGAGACATTTTTCTTTCTGTTCACCACCATGATACTAGAATGGAGAAGACCCAGTCCTGTAAGCAGTTTGGAGGAAGGTCTTTTCCCTGTTCTAGTCATGGCTTGTAAAAAGGGTGACAGTCCCATGTCTCTTAAGGTGTGCTGTAATACTGCTGACACCTTGACGGTGTTGTGCCTAACACCTGCGTGCCTAGTTAGGGAGTGCTGGCTTCTTCCCTCATAGGGTGGGAGGAGAACAACCTAGTTGTTCCCATCATTCCATTATTCCATGCCTGTGATGCTGTTTTAGCATTGCTGTGTGAGTCTGAGCTTTTAGCACTCACCATAGGCTTGCGTGGAGTAAATGTTTTGATTGGTGCCTGTCACTGCCCTCTAGTAGTGTATCTGGTACATTGTAGGGTCTCACCCACCGTAAAAATTTTCTGGGAGGGTGTGGATCTGACCAGACACCTTGTGCATGGTTCTGGCACGTACCAGCACACAGCCAGATAGTTAGTAATACAAAGGCTATCCATTCCAGGATGGTTTTGATAGTCAGTAGTTTATTTAGAATACAACCAGGACTTGGGTCAGCCAGCATTCAATGTTATTTCTTGATGCAGGCTGAAACTTGTACCCCTGTCCTGGGTAGTCACGGGCACTTGTATTATCTATGGATGGTGTGCTCTATTGCATCTATGGCTTGGCTTGCCTCTGTAGATGTGATAGAGTACTGCACTCTATAGATAGTATGACGTGCACCTCTTCAGTTGCATAGACATCTTGCAGCTGTAGGTAGCTACTGCGGTGCCTCTTTTGAGTGCATGCTTCTGCAGTGCCTCCTTGGGCGCATCTCTGCATGTTCTCTGGTCTTGCACACATAGTAGGTGCCTTGATTGCGTGAACTAGCTATTTTGTTCACTGCTGAGAACATTGTAATGGGCAGTGTCAAGTCTTTCCTTTTCTTCTTTTTTTAGTAGAAAGGATGCTTGTTCACTGGGTCCCATAAGGAGTATGGTCATCAAGTTGGCTGCATAGGACGTACTTTAGGTCTGCCCTTGATGACTCAGGTTGGCAATAGTGCCTTTTAGCAATCTGCTGTAGTCATAGTTTTATAGCTGGCTTGTCCTAGACACGTGGGCTGTGACGTGTTGACTCTTGTCACCCTGTGTCTTGGTTAAGACCTGCTGCTTAGGGGAGCCACTAACAGTCTCCCTGTCACCTGATTTAGGCCATACAGTATTATATAGTATTATAGGCCACCTGTTGGGAGAAACAGTTTGTTTGTCTCCTGACCCTGCCAAGGTTGCCTGTACTGTGTAGTTCTAGTTTTAGGTCGCCTGAACATTGGGAGAATTTAGTTTGTTTGTCTCCTAACCCTGCCAAGGCTGCCGGTATTTTCTGTACCAGTTTTGGGCTGCATGCCTGTTGGGAGAAAATAATTTGCTTCTCTCCTAACCCTGCCAGGGCTGCCTGTAGATTCCAAGTGCCTAACTCTTACGTCAGTCACTCAGGTTTACATCTTTCTTGTGGCCATTGGGATGGTGTAGTAGACGTTGTGCTTATCATGGATGACGTCTATACAGTTGCCCCTGGTTGCCTTATTATGGAAAGATGTACAGTTGGTTGATAGATGCGTGACTGAGTTGTTTTGCAGTCATGAAAGCAGTCACTAGCATCTGTCCCAGTGTTGGATATACTAGAATCCCCACGAGGTTTTGGTTGTTTGCAGTCTTATAAGAGCTTGCCTGAGAGTAAATGATGTGCCAGTACGCCATGGCTGAGTTTTACTTATTTTGCTTTTTCCTCAGTGACCTGGACTTCAATCAGTTGGGCTTTCTCTGCATGTAAGCCTTTCTTGTTAGCTGTCTGCTGACTACTGATGAAGTTCATATGGTCAGAAACAGTGGGAGTCATACTTCTCATGTGATTCCCTGTTTTCAAGCTCTCTCTCTCCGCGTGCAGTCTGTGACTCCAGTGCACCAGGTATACAGACTGTGTGCATACCTAGAGTACTCATCTTCTTCAGTTCTCGCCGTTATGAGAGCTTTGAGTATTCGCACGGCCTATGGAGTGGCCTAATGGTGTGCATCTTTTGGAGCAGTGGACATCATGAACAGAGTTGCTAGGGTGTGTCAAGGACGTTTTGTGGCTATCATAACAGGGATGCAGACGAGCATTCATTAAGTGTGGAGTTTACCGGTGGCTTTTGTTGCTCAAACTCCGCACTGCTTGTCAATTGCTTGCCTTTGTCATTGATCCTTGTCACTGTCCTGTTGACCCCCTTCTGATCTTTCCTTGCTTGCTAATCCTTGTCTTGGGAAGATCTCACCTCTCACCTCTGTTCATTTCTTTGTCTATCTTGCTGCCTCCCATGAGTTGAGTAACTCTAGAGCCCTAGGATCTGGCTCTGAGTTCCCCATGTCCGTCCGCACGCCTTCCGCTAGCGTCCGCTCAGCCGCCGGCTATAATCCGGCGGTCCGATGCGGGCGACCGGTCTAAGGGCGGCGCCTAGGGCCGGCGCCACCTAGGCCCCAGTCCGGGGCCTTATCCGGGTCAGTACGGACGGCTAGCTTGTCCCACGGTTACGGCTAACCGGATAGGGTTTGCTGGCTAAGACATAAACCAGTGGTGGGCCAGCTCCGACGGCAGTTCTCTGTGTTCACCTTATCCCAAGCTCAACGTGACCGACCGCCATAGCTGAGCCGGTCGGGCTTTAACTTGTATTCATAAAAATCCCGATGGCTTCCGGTACACGGAGCCGCACGGGCGAACACACAGATACGCCAAGTGGCGAGGCCGCAGGGTCCGTCCTGCCACGCTTTAGTGCGGACGAGGCCACGAGGTTGATGCAAACCCTCGTGGCGCAACCTGAACTGGCCAAGCAGTTCAAGCATCTGATGCTTGCTGCTGACGATGCACTAAATCGCGGCCCTCTCAAGCAAACGGAGGTGCCCGCTGATCTACCGGCCGACTATACGGCGGACGACGCAGCAGATTTTCTAGCTGCTCTCAAGCGTCTGCGCGATGGACGCGCAGACAAAGATTCGGAGCTGATTGGCAAGTTCCGTGCAGTATTCTGCAGTACAACAAAGCACCCAAACATTGCCAATCTAGTTCGCATTGCGGACGACAACAAACAAACCTGGGAAGTTTTTTACAACGGTCTAGATGCCCACTTGTCGCGGTCTAAGGAAGAGGCCGACGAGCAAGCCTTCAACGACTTCGAGGGCTATGCAGTTAATAAGGCAAATTTGCCCGGGGCTGCACGTGATTTCCAGGTCTTCGTGCACAAGCACAAGCTGCTAGATACCTCAAGCCCATTTTCCTGTGCAATCGATTTCTCAAGAAATGCGACCTCTCGTCGGATGTGCATCTGACCATAGCGACGGAACTCAAAAAGAAGAGTGCCGTCAGTTTCGACGAGGGCATGCTGTATTTGATCTCATGCTTCAAGAGTGCGCAGTCCAAGCCGACTGCCTCGGCCGCTCTGCCATCCCTGCGCAAGGTGGATACCGGCGCGTCTTCTTCTTCAGGCGCAGAGGCTCCAATTACGCGGTCGGAGCTTACGGCCATCCTGAAAAAGGTCGTCGGCCACGGCAACAACGGGGGCCAGCGAGGGCGCAAGCGCGGGCATGGTGGCGACGCCAAGCAGGGTGATAATCCCCCGGCCAAGCGGCAGCAGGGGGCGTCTACTGACCGCAAGCAACGCTGTGAGCGCTGCTTCGGACGTCGCCATGTCCGGGATGACTGCCGAGTTCGCCCGGACCTGGAGCTCGAGGACAACCTTTGCCGCAAGTGCCACGACGTTCTGCGTGGTCACAGCGTGGAGGCGTGCAAGGCCAAGCGCATCGTCGTCCACGGCACACGCGAGGAGTGGGCAGAGCGACGGGCAGCACGAAAGTCAGGTGAGAGCACGCTCGATACCCCTTCTTTTGCTCAATGCGTCACGCTGAACCGGGCCGTCGTAGAGCCTGACGTCGTTCCTAAAAGCAACGTGACTGCATCCTCTGTCTCATTCCGTGATGTGCTCACGCAATCCGTTGATGCTGCTCTGGCTCTGTCGCGCCAGGATCACGTGCTTCCTGAGCACGGGTCTACAATGCGTGACCTAAGCAATGTGGTGTCTTCTAGGTCGGGTGTGTACAACGCCGAGCGACCAAGCACTACTGCAGCACCCCAGCTAGATACTGGGGCGGTTGGGCCTATGAGGAATGTTGTGACAGTGCAAGAGAATGCTGGGCGGGCAGATGTTCTCGGTACACACCACCCTAGTGTGGATCTTCACATTGGCAAGGTGCTCACACGGGCGGCCTTTCGTGCAGCCTCTGAAGCTGCCCAGTTAGCCAATGTCACTACCCCAGTAGTCACCCCACCTGTTGAGAATCCTGACAATGCCACTGCACCTCAGGCTGTCACCCTGAAACTGTTAGCATACCAGATGCACCGTGCATACGGGCATGAGGCCCAAGCCGAGGTAGAGGGGGCACACATGTTGGGGGCACCTTTATACAACGAGCTGAAGAATGTGCGTGCTCAGTGTCCTGCCTGCATCAAGATCAGGAAGAAGTCGCGTAGGCGTCATGCCAAGACTCCACCCTTGGAGCGAGGGTACCTTGTGGGGGATGTCATGCACATGGAAGGGGGGGACACCTATTTCATAGTCAAGGATAGGTTCAGCAAGGCCACCTACATTGAGCCGCTGCCTCACATGTTTGAGGCTGACCTGCACAGGGCTATCAAGATCAGCCTGGCTTTCTTTCATCCCGTAGTGGAGCTCATGCTAGACCAGCAGTTCCGCTGTGTGCAAGGTTTACCGGGGATGGAGGCCGTGGTCATCGTGGGGCGTGAGGATCACGGCAATATGGGCATGATAGATCGCACTGTAAGCTATGTCAAGACTGTGGCAGCCAAGCGACAGGATAACCCACATGGCAAATCCTACGCGATCAAGACGGCGTGGTGCAAGGAGCTCATGCATGTGTGCAACCATAGACACGTGCTCGATGTCAAGGGCTTTGGGCTAGTCACGCCTCGGGGGCTGTCAGCGGGCACCTACTCACCCGAGGTAGTAGAGGCATACCAACAGCATCTACAGGATACCGCCGCCAAGCTGCGGCTCAAGGATGCCACGCTGCCTGATTTGTCTAGCGCTTTTGAGGTCGGGCAGTTGGTCATCATGTTCCACAAGGAGAGCTCGCCCAGCGGCAAACGGGGCACCATGCAGGGGCCTGGGGCCATCACAAAGTTAGACTGGCCGCTGCGGGTCATAGACATAGAGTGGAATGATCGGGTGTATAGGGTACCATGGGCATCGGTGGCAGGCTATAAGCAAGGGGATAGCATGGAGAGTGAGCTGGCAGCCAACAGGGCACTGGGGTGGGTAGTGAAGGATAATGCGCCTGTCGTAGCATCTGAGGTGGTACCCCACGGGTCGCTCCCAGGGGCAGACACAGCTACACCCCCCCCTCCCCTGGGCCCCAATATGACCCCGTGGATGGGTGGGATGAGGATGGGGTGGGTTTGACGGGACCTAGTGCACGTAGTGACTCACCTCCTGTGCTAGCCACGGATAATGTGGGAGGCCCGCCTAGCGTGGCCTCGCCGGAGGGTCAGGGTCCTGCCCATGCGCCTCGCCCACCCAGGGACCTGGCTTCAACGGTCACGGCCTTGTGGCGTGCTCAGGCGCTTAAAGCGAAAGCTGCATCAGGGGTGGCTCAGGTCAAAACTCTCTCACAGGGGGTCAGGCCGGTTAAGTCAGCCTTGTTTCCTACGTGTAGACCGTGGCAGCTGGTGGCTGTGGACACGCAAGCATCCGTGTCTATTATCTCTCGTCGGGCAGCCACCCTGTATCCAGTGCTAGAGTCGCCGTACAAATCGGTGACCGACTTTGCAGGCACTTCGGCATATCAAGTTACCGGGATGGTGGTGCTGCCGGTGTTGGGCATTGACACGCCGTTTCACGTCGTGGATGGCTACGAGGATGTGGCCTTGCTGGGCGAACCTTTCGTATCATACCCGGGGTTCTCAGTGTCCGCTGACTTGCTGTCAGTCGCGGGGGTGGGCAGCATCCCGCTTCGCGAGTACCACGCTCCATTGGGGGTGGTGGTCGGGCAGCCCGGCGTCGTGCGGCGCTTACCGATGGCGGCGTTTTCCACACCGCCGCTCGTCCAGTCCATCATTCAGCCTCAGGATTGGCACCCGCGCAGCTTCGGCCTCCACTCACACTCACTGGCGGCGGATAGCCCTGTGACGTGGGAGCAACTTGTCCTGGACTGTCAAGATCCTCTCAAGTTTGCTTTGTGGCGCGACGCGTTCATTCGAGCCAAGGAGCAGTGGCGAGAGCGCGAGGTCTACCGAGGATTGGAGAGTGTGCCAGCCGGGGCCACGCGGTTGCGGTTGAAGTTCGTGCTCACCTACAAGCCGGACGAGACCAACTCTTCGGTGGTGTTCCGGGTAAGGCCCGTGGTCACGGAGACGAAGGGGTCCTCCCCGCTGGACGCCAAGGATCTTTATACCCCTGGGCTCAACCATGTTTCGCATCGGCTACTGACGGTCATCTACTTGGGCAAGCGGAACGCGGGCAAGGACTACAGTTAACGTAAAGGATTTACGTTAGATGGATAGAGATTGTTACGCTCTTTCCAACGGCACCTTGAACGCCTCATTTGGTTAAGGAACGTAAAAGTTATGACGTTTCCTAGGCTGTGCCGACAGTACCCGGCGCGCCACTGTGGGCGCGTACGGACACAGGATGTACAAGTGTCACTTTGATAGTCCGCAGGACGTTGACAGGACTTGTACAGGACTTGATGGTCAATTGATAGGTAGGCGCACTGTAGCGCGCCAGGACCTATGAGACAATTGATGCTGAGTAGTGTACGGATAGGACCACAGGACTAGCCGTATGGACAATTGATAGATCTGCGCGCCAAAGGCGTGCCAGAGTCTGTGTAATCAATTGATTGACAGTTCAGCTGTGACAGTGCAGCTGAATACTTGGACGCGTCCCTAGTAAGCTATATGAGTGACTTGGTCACACCGGGACGCTAGTTCTTGCGTGCACGTTCTCTTGGCACTGCGACCCTGTCGTCTGTGCTGCGTGCAGTCTTGGAAGTGACGTGACTTACGTCTGTGTTTCCTGATTGTTAATAAAGGCAACTTCCTGCAAGAACCATGGCGGAATTCGTGGCATTCTTACCCTCACAACTCGTATTACACGCTCTGTCAAAAAGATGCCAAATTCGGAAGAATTTCGGATTCCGGACGATGAGGAAATAGCCGCTCCGCCGGCTGGTTCTTCGTCAAGACCGACGGTGCCGTCGTGGCAGCAATTGCTCGACGAAGTAACGGTCTCGCTCGACGAGCTTCATCGTCAGCAGCGTGCAGCTCACGCATTGCTCGGGGATAACCCCGAGGACCCCGATTTGCCAGCACTGGTGCCGGCAATCCGCAACCTGTTGGACCAGATTCGAAACATTTTATCGACATTTACGGTCCAGGTGCGGGGAGGTTTGCGGTCGGTGACCGAAGTCACGACTGCCATTGAGGAGTTGGACAACGTCCTCTCTTCACTCACCGGTTACCAGAGAAACCTGCAAAACTGGGCATCGCTACGCACGGGGGGCGCGCCGGCGGTGTCGACAAATTTGTTTCAGGATCTCGCGCTGTTATCGCTGCTCACTCGCGGCGTACGCAGTCGCGAGCGCCAGGTTTTAATTAACCTGGTGGCATTTCTCGCCTCTGTGCGAGAGTGGATTCCCGCGGGGTGGGAATTATTGACGATCTTTACACATCCTCTGCGCCTCGTCGCGCGTCGGCGCGTCGCAACTTACGCGGCGGGGAGCACGCCGGTTTTAATTCATACCGGTGCAGGTCCGGAGCTGGATATGGAGGATCGTGAGTTCGTATACACGTACTGCGACTTCAGGGGCCTTGACTACTAGTCGGCCTAATTTTCTTCTGCAGTACTTGTCGACATTTTTTTGTCGAATTTCGGCGGCAATTCGCGGGGGCGGCAGCGACACCGGCGCAGGCGGCAGAGGCGACACAAAAATTTTGTACATATTTTCTGCTGCTTCGTTAAGGTGTTCTTTGAATAGCTGGTAGTGCAGGATGGCTGAGGGACGCCGTAGCAAGGGTCCAGCCAGTGGGAATAATAATGGGGGTGCTGGTAGTGGAACCGCTCACGTAGATGACGTGGGGCTTACCGGAGAGATTACCAACCTTCCTCACAATAATAATAATGCACAAGCTATTCATGGCTTTGATCTTACCACACAGGGTCTTTTAATTGTCAATCAGTTGCAGCCTGTAACCTCAGACTCCAAGCCTAAGCAGGCTGAAGAGTTTGTGGAGGGATTGGAAGGGTTCCCTAGCTTGTACGGTGGTACAAATTACTATCAAATCTGGATAGGCAGTAGCACTTTTGGCAAGTGTACTGACCAGATTAAGGACCTAACCAGGGAGTGCAAAAAGGCCAATAAGGCCTGGGCACTGTACGTGGCTGAGCTGAAGGAGCTGCTGGAGGATCAGAGGAAGAAGTGGGCATCCATTGGCAGGACAAGTACCAAGGGTGGGAGGTCAAGGGGGACCTGATCCAGAACTTTCTCAACTATTGTAAGATGGTTGAGGAGGGCAGGGCTCACGGCTTTAATGTCGCTGATAACATAGCCCTAACCAACTGGCTCAAGGTTTCTGGGCTGGATAAGGCGACACGTGGCTCCTTAAAAGTCATGTGTGCCCCACACTCTACCCTGAAGGCCTACAAGGTCATAATCAAACAAGCACTCGAGGCAGAGGAGCTGTTTGAGGGTGGAGTGCCAGCAGTGAAGGCTACCCAGGCAGGCGGGCGTACCCAGGGTGGCTCCAAGACGTCTGAGGCTGACCGAAGCCAAGGAGGGCGTAGGGGCAACCATCACAAGCGCAAGGGAGATCATTCACCTGATTCTGACAGGAGGTCACACTCCAAGTCGGTGTTCAGGCGGGTGGGTGGTCAGCCCAAGCAGGGCAACGCGTCTGACAATGGGGGCAGTGGCCAGGGCAAGTCCAAGATACAATGCTACCTGTGCAAGGGGTGGGGGCACATCAAGAAGGAGTGTCCCAGCTTCAAGAAGTCCCAGGGCCAGGGCAGCAACAAGAATAACAACAACAACAAGAAGAACAACAACAAGTCCCAGGCAGGCCAGCCTTCAAAGGGCAGTCAGCAAGAAGACAACAAGGAGCAGTGACTGTCTGAGGCAACCCCTACACACCTTAATTCACCCAAGGGGGAGGCCAGGTGCTCCAATGCAGATTTTATATCTGGGCAACAAGAGGGTGATCTCCAGGTTCAGTGTGGCCCCAGGTCACCTGGAGAGGTACAGGTTCCTATGAAGACGTCCTTGACAGCTGATGCAGCTGTAAGTATGTCTGACCCTATGCATCCTCGTGCTGGGCACGAGGGTGGACCTCTCATTTTGAGAGAAACCAATGTACAACCACAGAGGGGTGTGAAGGCCTCTGGTGGTATGCATGTGGTCCCTGCTGGCGGTCCAGGTGTTGGGCATGAGCAGGGTGACTCAGGCTCTGAGTCAGAACAGGATGGAAGTCAGCATGGTGATGCTGGACAACCTGACAGCACAGTCCTGACTGTGCCAGGGACTGCTTCCTCTGTGTACCAGGAGTTGGGTGCCCGAATCCACAACATGTTTGGGCATGCCACTTCTCTGTCAAACAACTTTGCCTTCCGTATGGGCAGGGCACCCCTTCTTAAGGCGTGTCAGCAAGCTGCCTCACGGTGTAAGTGCCAGTTGTCCTCCAACAAGCCCAGGAAATCACATGCCAAAGCTCTACCTCAGAGCATTGGTGATCTGCAGTGTGATATCCAACACATCAGGGGCATGCAACTGTTGGTGTGCGTGGACAGGTACACGAAATACAAGGTGCTGGAGCATTTACCTTCTATGAAGAACAGGTACTTGCTGGCTGCCCTGCAGAATGTAAGAGCCAAGTTTCCTACCACAAGGATCCAGGTGGACATGCAGTTTCAGCATCTCAAGGGTGATCCTACCCTTCCTGAGTTGCTGGTTACACCTAGGGAGGCTCATGGGCAGCAGGGTGCTATCGAGAGGGCAATCCAGGAGGTCAAGAAATTGATCATCTCTGAAGACTGGGTACCCTTGTCTGCACCTGCACTTGTCAGGAGTGCATGGCTGAGGAACGTGGAGCAGCAGCTGAACAGCAGGGTTAACTTCTACTATGATGGAGTTGCTGTCAGCCCAATGGGTCTATATCATGGCCTGTGCCCACCACATGTGCTGGAGGGCTGGAAACATGCTGCACATGTCACCTTTGCCAAGCTGAGGGAGAAGGACCGGGGTTGGAAGATGCTGGAGCCACAAGTGGGTCAGAAGGTCCTAGCTTGGAAGGAACCTAGCCTTTATGGCAAACGTGGTAGCTGGAGTCCTGGGGTGGTTACCCAGGTTGATGAAGCTAGCCACGCATGCTTGGTCAGCATGGAGGACGAACCAAAGCATGTACACCGGCTGAGTTGGTCATATGTCAAGCCTAACCTGATGAATGAGGGCAGTCAGGCACAAGGCTCACAGGATCTGCAGGATTTTCAGGTCCCAGGTGACATCACTGACGCAACGACCACATCTGTTGCAGGGGAATCTGTCAGCCCTGGCCAGGTTGCAGAGGTACTTGTTGAACAGGCTGCAAGGTCAACAGCTGGGGAGTCAACTGTCAAGCCCAAGGCACTAACCAAGCCCAGGGGGACAAGTTTGGCTGGATTGATTGGGGCTCTACAAAGGGCCAAGAAGCAGCCCAAGGTAGCCAAGCTCAGGTGGCATGGCAATCTGGGGCTGGACACTGCCTTAGAGGTAGACACTAATTCTCAGGTCTCCATTATTGGGACCAGGGCTGCAGCAGGGTACAGCATGTCTGAACCCAGCTATCAGTTTGTGTCTGACTTCAGTGGCGGGGTACACGTGAAGGTACTGGGTGAGGTATTCATTCCTATCCTTGGACAGGACACTGCTTTTTGTGTCTTGGAGGGCTATCAAGGACCTGCTCTTCTGGGGCAGAATTTCCTATGCCAGGATGGGGTAGTGATCACGTCCTCTCTCCTGACTAAGGAAGGGGCTGGTCAGGTCCCACTGATTAATTTCAGGACCACTCACCTATCACGTGCAGTAACCAGGACGGTTAAGCGTGTGCAAGTGTGCCAGGGGCAGGAGCCCTTGGTTGATGACCTCATACTGCCAGCTGCTAGTCATCCAAGCAGTTTGGGCATTGGTCCTCACTCACTTGCTGGACACAGCCCTATCAACTACCAAGGCCTGGTGAAGCTCATGTCCTCTCCCATTATGTGTCCCCAGGTCACACTGGGTCTGATTAAATCTGGGGAGGACTGGATCTCCAAGAAATGCGTGGAACCTGTCAATGACCTGCCTCCTGCACGACGTCTACTCAAGCTCAAGTTTGTCATCAAGATGAAGGAGGTGGACGGGGTCAAGGTACCACATGTCAGGCCAGTGCTGAATGAGTTCAAGGGTACTGGTGAGTGCACTGCTGAGGAGTTGTATACCCCTGGCATGCTGCATGATACTTGGAGGCTGCTGCTGTGTGTCTTTCTAGGCCTTCTCAACAAGGGCTTGGACTATGGCTCAGTGGTGATAGACTTCAAGAGGGCATTTCTGGAGGGTGATGCAGATGTGGCACAGGAAAAGTGGGAGGGCAAGACGCCTTTCTATGTTAGGGTGCCTGCTGTATGGAAAAGGGACATCCACACGGAGTTCCTTAAAATCCTCAAGGGCCTGGAGGGCCTGAGGTCAAGTCCAATAATCTGGAGGGAGACTCTCAACCGTTTCCTGAAGGAGCATTGCAACTTGAAGGTCTCTCCTGTAGACCCCTGTCTGTTTCTGGGGCAATGGGAAGGCCTGCCAGTGTATGCTTCGCTGCACGGGGATGACCTACATCTGATAGCTCCCACGTCGTGGCTTAAGGAGCTGATCTCCATCATTAAGTCCAAGTTTCCTCTGGGTAGGGAGCAATGGCAGGTGGAGAATGAGCCTCTGCTGTTTGTGGGCATGGAGGCCACACTGGTGAAGAAGGGAGGGGAGTGGCGTATGCTGCTGGTGGGGGGCAATGACTATCAAGAGACCCTCATTAGCAAGCTTCCTCCAACCATCACACAGGCACTGTGTCCCATGGTGAGGGGCATGGTTGCTTGGGTGGCAGGCATTTCCAGGCCAGACCTTATGGTCATAGCCAGGTTGCCTGATGACATGCTGGTGGAGCTAGGGTCTGCCAAGGTGGCTGATCAGGTCAGGGCTTCATCTGGCATTCTGTTGTCTGCAGTGGATTTATCACAACCCATTTGCATGGAGCTGTATGTGGATAGCTCAATGGACAGCAGGCAGGTCTCCAAGGTCAGGGGCAGGGCTGCAGGGCTCTTTGTGCTCAGACAGGAAGGCCTGGGGAGTTTGGTGAGCTGGTTTAGTCGCCTGCACAAACGGGTGGCTGTCAGCAGTGATGTGGCAGAATGCAGGGCTATTTGTGAAGGCATTCACACAAGCCTTTATCTGAAGGAGTTGCTTCATCAGATGACTTCTAACACTCCTTGGCCACTTCAGGTTACCACTCTTCTAAAAACAGACTCCATGGGGATGGTGCAGTTTGTGCACAGGCAGATGGCCAGAAGTAGGGACTTGGATTATCTCCTTCTTAAGGAGTTGTCCTCCTTGGCCAATATTGAGCATATCCCTGGGGTTGACAATCCTGCTGATGCTTTGACCAAGCTAGTGCAGAAGGCAGCAGTGCAATACAAGGTTCTTCAGTCTCTGATGGACCCATCTCAGCAAGCTGTCTAAGCTGGTGCATGGTTATAGGGCATTGGAGAGCAGATTGTGTGGTAGTGTCAGCATTGTGACTGGCATAATACCTGTATTTTAGTCTGTACTAAGGCTCATGGACCATGGTACACTCACTCTGATTTTAATCAGGATACAGCCAGGTTTTGGCTGGGGTTCATGCTGTTGACTACACAAGGTTGACAGGTCCATTACAGACCATGTATTCTATTTTAAAAGAAATGTATATTTGTACATACTTCTCACAATGGTCTGGGAACCTTTATTCTGGGGTTTATAGGGCGGGGTTCGATTCCCTGGTATTATGTTTCTACAAGCTGGCCTGTTCAGGTGTTTGCCTGTTCAGACTTCCCTAGTTCCCCAGGGCAGGATTTAATTGTTGCCTATGTGTTTCATTTTGTCATTTGTTTGCTGTGGCAGTTTACCATCTGGCAAGTAGACGGGCGCCGTAAGACGGGCGCCAATAGACCCCTGTTGAGAGAATGACAGGCAAACTATTGTAATACGCCTTACTTTGTCAAGTGGTATTTTAATTGTCATGGATTTATTGTACTTATATTGAATATGTACTGGGTTTTATGGGATTAGTATCTGGGATTAATGTAACTCACCGCCAGAAGGTCATTGTACTGGAGGCTCTACCGAGGTGATGGGATTAATTCCTGGAGAAGACCTCATAGAATTAACCTGTATGTATTTAATTTTGTGTGCTTCTAATATCTGGTGGTACTCTGTAATGCCACTTCCATAGGTTTTTCCATTTCTCATGAAATGGTTTTCCCTGTGGCAGATCTGTTTCTTTTCCAGTTCCTTAAAAGAAAGGGCTGGGGGAATGGCAATGGCCATTAAAGACATCTGTTCAAGCTTCAAGCTGGAGTGAAGGACATTTCAAGCTACTTCAAGGGTCCCTGGCAGGGGATGTGATCCCTAAAGAAAAGAAGGGATTGGAGTTAACGTAAAGGATTTACGTTAGATGGATAGAGATTGTTACGCTCTTTCCAACGGCACCTTGAACGCCTCATTTGGTTAAGGAACGTAAAAGTTATGACGTTTCCTAGGCTGTGCCGACAGTACCCGGCGCGCCACTGTGGGCGCGTACGGACACAGGATGTACAAGTGTCACTTTGATAGTCCGCAGGACGTTGACAGGACTTGTACAGGACTTGATGGTCAATTGATAGGTAGGCGCACTGTAGCGCGCCAGGACCTATGAGACAATTGATGCTGAGTAGTGTACGGATAGGACCACAGGACTAGCCGTATGGACAATTGATAGATCTGCGCGCCAAAGGCGTGCCAGAGTCTGTGTAATCAATTGATTGACAGTTCAGCTGTGACAGTGCAGCTGAATACTTGGACGCGTCCCTAGTAAGCTATATGAGTGACTTGGTCACACCGGGACGCTAGTTCTTGCGTGCACGTTCTCTTGGCACTGCGACCCTGTCGTCTGTGCTGTGTGCAGTCTTGGAAGTGACGTGACTTACGTCTGTGTTTCCTGATTGTTAATAAAGGCAACTTCCTGCAAGAACCATGGCGGAATTCGTGGCATTCTTACCCTCACAACTACTACGGGATGTGGTGCGGTGACTTTCAGCGGGCATTCCTCCACAGCGACGCTGGGGTCGCGCAGCAAACATGGCAAGGCACCCGCTACGTGGTGAAGGTCCCGGTGGTCTGGCAGGATGGCACCATTGGCAGCGAGTATATCGAGCTGTTGACAGGGGTGGAGGGGCTGCAGAGCTCTCCCATCATCTTCCGCATTTCCGCGGAGGAGGTCCTGCAGAGCTTAGGGGCCACGTACCATCGCGCGGATCCTAACTTCTTTGTGGTCCCCACCGGCGTCCCTGGCGAGCCAGCCCTCTTCGTGTGGCATGGCGATGACTTCAAGCTGGTGGCACCTCGCACCTTTGCTACCCATGCAGTTTCTTGCTGCAGTGGCGGCTAAGTTTCCCCTGGGCAGGGCGGTGGATCATGAGGAGGGTAAACCCGTGGTGTTTTGCGGCGTGCAGTCTACGTTGCAGCGGGATTCGCGTTCTGGCGAATGGGTCATGCACATGCAGGATAGCCGCAACTATGTGGTTGACCTGCTGGCCGACCTCCCGTCCCCGCTGTTAAGGCAACCCATGGGCCCTCGGTTAAGGGCAAGCTCGGGTGGTTGGCGGACACGGTGGCACCTGATTTGGCGGTGCTCGCTCGCCTGCCCGATGATGTGCTGGAAGGACTAGGGTCCATTCATGTTCGGCGGCAGCTGGCCATGACGCCCGGCATTGTGCTTCGTGGGCTCGATTGCTCACAGCCGGTGCACCTCGAGATAGTGACGGATGCTAATCTAGAGACGCGCACAGTCAGCCAAGTGCGGGCCCGCATGGGGGCACTGTTCTTTATTAGCAATGAGGGACAGCCTGGCATGTTGTTAGATTGGTACTCGCGCTTGCACAGCCGCATTGCCACTAGCCCCAACACGGCTGAATGCCGGGGCATTGTTTCAGCTATCTCACATGGCATGTGGCTGCGGTACTTGCTGGGTTGGGTATTTGGCTCGTGTGGGTTCACTCTTCACTGGACTAGCACGGTGCACACTGACTCACAAAGTTGTTTGGCCTTCCTTGACAATCCCTATGCGCGGTCACAGGACGTTGATTACCTCGTACTCGCTGAGGCGGCCTCCTGCGTCACGCGTCTCCAGCACATCGCGGATGAACTCAATCCCGCGGATGCACTCACCAAGGAGGCGCGGGAGGCTGCCCCGCAGTACGCAGTGTTGCGCAAGCGCATGACGATGCAACACCCGTGAGCCACACAGGGTTACGGCTCGGGCGCTTTATGAATACAGCCATAACTCACCCTGTGTTGCTAGCATTCACGAATATCATGGTGGTAGTTTTTTTTTGTTTGTCCTGACCATACCCTAGCCACGTTGGACGGTGCCTTGGGCCCGTCGGCGGGTCACTGGTCCTAATAAATGGGTCACCTTTTGTCTGGTGGCATAGTTGTTTTTTCTCGATACTTATTACATCACTACTCATGTGTGATCACAAGGGCGCGGGTCGATACCGTGGTGATTTTGACGGCCTTGAGGCCCCCAGCTTGAGTTCCCTACCTTAGAGGGTTTTGTATGGTCTGCATTTGATGTAATTATTTTGATAATTAATCAAAGAACAAAAGAGTATGTCGGAGTTGAGTAACTCTAGAGCCCTAGGATCTGGCTCTGAGTTCCCCATGTCCGTCCGCACGCCTTCCGCTAGCGTCCGCTCAGCCGCCGGCTATAATCCGGCGGTCCGATGCGGGCGACCGGTCTAAGGGCGGCGCCTAGGGCCGGCGCCACCTAGGCCCCAGTCCGGGGCCTTATCCGGGTCAGTACGGACGGCTAGCTTGTCCCACGGTTACGGCTAACCGGATAGGGTTTGCTGGCTAAGACATAAACCAGTGGTGGGCCAGCTCCGACGGCAGTTCTCTGTGTTCACCTTATCCCAAGCTCAACGTGACCGACCGCCATAGCTGAGCCGGTCGGGCTTTAACTCCATGAGTGGACTTTGTGGTATCCTCTCATGTCTGTCTGAGAGCCTCTCTCTGATAGAGTTTTAATTGGGTACAACAGTATGCTGGCATCTGTACCCTGAGTGCCTACTCACTCACCTTCAGTTGTACATGATGCAAGGGGTCTTGCTACAGCTCTTGAGTATTTCTCTATGCTGACGGACCCTTCCGCCCTTGAGCTGCCCACAGTACAACAGCGTTCTGGATCAATGGACAATTTTTGTACCTAGGATGGGTTGTGATACTGTTGCTGAGAGTCTTAACCTAGGAGCTGTGAGCTCTCTTTGTGTTGACCTCGTCAGCCTTACCCGCTGCTTGACATCAATCTGCAACCTTATGCATGGCTGTCAAGGATTAATCCATGTTGTGTGGTCTCACAGGAACATCTTATGGAGGGAGCCTGTCTGACCTTGTTGTCTTGTGGGTTTGAGATGCCCTCACCCCTACACCTTGACAGGGTTGGCTGGCCCCATCCCCCTTCCTGTGACTAACCCATGACTGTCCTGTGACCACGCCGTTGGCAGATTGTTGGCAGTATGCCTGCTGATTGCATCCAGTTAATCAGTGGCAGATTTGGAAACGAGTTTGTCTGCTGGTGGTATCCAGTTCACCATGCAGAGACAGTACCTCTGTTTGGCCAGTGCCTTCTGGTTGTTTCCAGTTTACCCGAGGCGGCCAGATGAATGAATACGCTTACGTATGGCTGGTTGTCTCCAGTTTACCAGCTGTTGAGTAATTGGACCATGGCTCTGCATGATCAATGATGTGCTGAATTTCCTTGGTCTAAGGTGTCACTCACTCTTGGCACTGAGTGATGCATTGAGCCTTGATGATGGTCGCGGTCTTGGGTGACCTGAGTCGTTCCAAGATCGTTGGTTGCTCTCACCATTCCAGTTGAGAGAGACTGATGCGTGTGCCTTGTTCATTTAGGGCCACTTGTTTGTGGGTTGAGATGTGGCCACAGGCTTTCCCTCACCCTAGCCCCCTGCGTCTTGTCTTAGAGGGGAGGGGATCTATGAGGTCTATGGCAGATGGACATCACTATTTGCCTATGAAACTGATTGGGATTTTCAGTTTCTTCTTTTGTTACCTCATAGATCCCATTCTGTCCTGGTGACCTGTGCCTTCATGGCAGATTTGCTGTGGTCACCTGACTGAGGGCCTTAAGGACATTACTGTCTTTCAGTTCTGGGCCTCTGGTCTACATTAAAGCTGTGGTCAGCGTGCTTTGGTCAGCAAGTTCTGCTTCCAGTGGTTGACATCCAGAGACGTCTTCCTGCTGCAGTTTTCCTTCTTGGAGCCGATCCAGTGTTTGACCTGCAAGCCAGAATGTGGACCTCGGATGGAGAATCTGGAGTGGCCAGATTTGCATGGGATGGAAAATCTGGAGTGGCCAGATTTGGATGGGTTGGAGAATCTGGGGTGGCCAGATTTTGGAGATCAGTTTTTACTACGTGCTTGCACTGATCCAGTTGTGGGAGACCTTGTCTTGGACGCGTGGACTTGGTGCAGTCTACCTACTTTCTATGGATCCAGTTTGGGATGTGCAGATATGGCACAGTCTTTGTTGCTAGTGGGATAGGCAGAGAGAATCTGTTATGATGCTTACTGTGATGGGCATGGCGGATTCCATGAGTGAGCCCTCTCAACACTGTGGTTCCTTATTCTCTGCTTATGTGTCTTTTGAGGCCATACTTGCCTTTCTTTAGAAGACACTTCCTGTACCAGCATATCCAGTTCCAGTTGTTTTTCCAATTCCAGATCTGCTTCCAGTTGCTATTTCCAGTTCCAAGTTCCAGTTCCAGTCCTGTTTCAAGACTTTTTCAGTCTTCAGCGGCTGATCCTTTCACCTGCCTTGTTTGATACCAGTTGTGATGACGTTGTACTTGAATAGTACTAGGGTCTTTTCTCTGTCATGAGTTGCAGGATGAGCCCAGTACCAGTTCGTCTTTTCTCTGGCTGGAGTCCCAGCAGAAGACAGTAGTTGATTTAGAGTTTTGGGTTTTATTATTTTATGTGATTTCTGTGTTTTTGAGTTTTGTGTTAGTGTGACAACTTCCTCCCCAGATAGGATGTGTGTTATGTGTTCAGGCTGTGAGTCTTGCCCATGAACTCAGTTCCCAAGAGGGTTGATGACGCCTTTGTGGTCGAGACTTAACCCCTAAATGGGCGGAAATGCTGCCGATAAATCGGCAGTAACTCACCTATTTTGTAAACCAGCCCCTGTACAACCTAGCAATATCCAATCGCTGTCCTTGGGGGGCAAGCATGTCCATGAGTTGCCCTAAGCCATGATATATCACAACCTCACATATATTCATCGTAGGCCATGTATAACTGCCGTCGAAGTCAGGGGGGTCAAGACGAGCGTTTTCATTTTTGGTAGAATGTGCATTTTGAATTATGTTGTAAGAGCTAGGCACCTACCACTTCAGGGATGATAAACAATTAGTTGCTGAACAGTTTGAGCCATTGGGGTCATCATTTGGGTGGGTATACCAGCAGTTACACCCAGTACAGCCCATAGGGGTACCGTTGGTAAAAAGCAACCAAGGGGGTAGGAGTGGCCATACTACCTACTAATACCTACTAATATGGCCCCCAACCATGCCAAACAATGCATTTCCCTTCCACAATGATGGGGAAACATAACTGCATCATCACACTGCCCTTACATGGCACCTATGTGCAGGTGCCACCTTGTCCATGCACGTAGGTAACGTGGTACGGATACCCTACGCAAGGCATGCATTCTAGGAGGCAGCCACCAACAAACTAGTGATTTTAAGCCTATTTCAGCCTGCCCTAGCAAGGATAAACTAGGCCTAAGCTGCTATAGCTTTCCAGGTGATGGCCAGCACACCTGGTGGCACATGCTGACAATGGGAAGCTTCTACTCACCGGTTACATGCTTGATGATGCCACAGAGACCAGCCAACTGCCTCACACTCATGCAATATGTGTGTGGGAAATGTATAACAAACATATATGGAGGTATTCAAACCCATACAGCCTCTAAAACTTATCACCATCACCCTGTGGCAGGTCAACTGACTGAGGGAAGCATCTAAGAAGGGTGTTTTAGAAAGGGGCCAGGCCAGGGTCAAGAAAGAGCATGAATAATGCAAAAAGAATGTGCTACACAAGCTAGAACGTATATATAAACGTCAAACATCGATAGGAAAACGATGCTTAAGCTTTACCAGGCATGGATGGCGTTACCTTGGCCCAGGCGGTGGCCGCAAAATGGCGCATTTCGGCACACCAAAGTTGTGCAGCATGGTCGCTGGATTCGGCGATTTCTGGCCACCCTTGCACGTTTACGACTAATATGTATCATAAAAAGTACAAAGAAACCGATATATCCTTTAAAATACGCCGGAAAGGTATTGCTGTCAACGTTTCTATCGTCCGGCCTGATCGCAGTTTTTTCCAGCAAGAACGCTGCCGACACCTATCAAATGGCATTCCCGCGAACCAAAAATTGGCCTGTATGATCTTTAGGACGTATAAAATCAATATCCTAAGTTTGGCCAGAAAATTCGAACGCAAACGTAAATGCCATGCGTGGGCGCAAGCCGCCATGGCCAGGTCGTCGTTTTCCGGAATGCACGTTGTACGTGAAAAAGTACCCTGACCCCTTGTACTTTGACGGTCTGGAACACCTGTTAAACTTGGTCAAAATATAGCAAACCCTAGTATCATGTTCTGGAGAAACTTATAAACTTTCATTCTTCTCAGCTAAACGTTTCCTAATTCCCAATAGTATTCTCGCAAACTGGTCCCCCGAGTAGGTGCCGACAAATCGGCTGTAAGTCACTTTTTGGCGGAAAATCGGCAGCAAGACCATTTAGGGGTTAAGGCCTGAAGGGATAACTGGGTCAATGATGCGGCCAGCCTGTGATTTGCAGACCATTTCCTTTGTCCATAGACTCAGATCCTTGCAGGGTCAATGATGCCGTGTTGGCGGAGACTTGAGGCCTGTGGGGATGCTGGCAGTCATGCGACTGGTCTGTTTGGCAGAGCTGGTAGCTCTGTTCTTGGGGGGAGGAATGTAACAGTATTTTCTGACAGTGTGTATACTGTTACATCCAAGTGGACGTGAACTTGGAGTTCAACGTTCAGTGTAAATGGCTGAGTCTTTTGTACGGCCAAAGTGTAATGATTCCTGGCCTGACTTGACTCTTTGGGACTTATATGCGGAGTGCCCTTTTGATGGTCCTTTGTGTTGGGCCCTGGACGGTACGGGACAGTACCTTGGAATCTATGTGTAATCTGACATCAGAACCGAACTAAGCTAACTCTATAAGCTCAGTAATCTCGTCTATAGAAAACCCTAACTTCTCTACTCAGCAAAGCGCCCCTTCCGCTGTAGGGGGGAGGGGGCTTGCCCACAGGGTCTGGCGTTGTGAGCGCCTGGACAATCTTCTGCCACCTCTTCTTGTTCTGCATAGCAGTCCAAGCAAGAGAGAGGGAGTGAATGCGGTGTTCAAACTGAGCTGGGACCACTAGGTCGGCCAGCAACATCTGTGTGCAGTTCATGGCAGGTTTACCCAGATTTCTAGGAATGTCCTTGGGGCCAGGCCAGGTCACGATATGCCGCCCTGGTTGGCCAAGCCGCTGGGGCCGGGCCGGCCAGACCAAGGCCGGTGTCTACCTGCATGACTGGTGCGAGCAAGATGTCCTACAAATGCTATCCTACGCTGCCTAATCTCGTCCGAAATGCGAGGAATACCCTCAGATACAAAGACTCTTATGACCTATGTGTGGAAAACCCTACATTCAGGACGTGTCGAAGCATTCAGTAAACCGTGCCGGCCAGCTTTGCGGCCAGTGTGTCCGTGAGTGTCCATGCCTCGGCGCCATGTGTACGTATAAGCACCGGCCGTGAGGGCGAGGACCTTGAAGAGCATTCGCTTGCGGTGCATGCTCGCCCCGGTCCTTCGATTGCCAGTAGGTTTTGAGTGAACGAAGCCTAGCCCAGGCCAGGCCGATGTGGATGTCCACATCGTCGGCGGTGTCGGGGAGCATGCTCCCCAGCAGTTTGAAGCGGTCACGGAACGGGACCTCCGTCCCGTCTAGCGGCCGGGGCCTCGGCGGGGAGCTGGCAGCCCCAATCACCATCCGGCCTCAGTTTTGACACTAATCTCCAACCCCACCGCACCCGCGTCCCTAAGCCCAGACAGTTCAGCCAGGTCTGAATGTGCTCGGGGCGCCCGATTAAAAAAAATTAAATTAAATTATAACATGCCTCCGTGGGGAGGTCATGTAGCACATATTCCATGATGGATGGGGTGGAGGAAGCCGCGTGATCGAACTATCCTAACTCTAAGCTATCTAGAAAATCCTAACTACACTACTCATCAAAACGCCTCCTCCACTTGGGGGGAGGTGGCTTGCCCACAGGGTTGGGCGTGTGCGCCTTGACAATCTTCTGGGGGGGCGCCCGATGAGGGTGGTATCATCCGCATAAATCTGCATGCAGGTCGGACAGGCGGTAACCGGGACCACCGCCGCCGTGTTCGCGCTCGTGTCCAAGCTGGGCTCGAACCCCCGAGCAGTAAAGCGCGTACGTGCAGCAGGCTGGCGCATGACTTGATCCACGACAATAATGAACAGATATGGGGACAGGACACAACCAATAGCCACACCCCATGGTGAAGGGGGAATGGTGGGGTAGTGCCTTCCGCAGTCCGCACTACTGCCTGTGAACCCTCATACAGCCGGCGAATGGCAGCAATAAACGCTGGGGGCACACGATCCAGAGCTAGGATCCGGCCCAAAGATCGGCCTCCCAGAGGACCGTGTCGAAAGCCTTGATATAGTCAACAAAAATGAAGACCAGCGGAAAACCATTGCAGGGCAAATGCGACGCACCTCCTCCATTAACCGGCGCGCCACAAATACAGCCATGACAGTCGGTGTTACGACCACGATGGAAACCCATCTGAGACTTATACCCAGGTGTGGGTCCAGCGCGGCGCGGAGCCTGTGCAGCATCATGCGCATGAAGACCTTCAGCGCGGCGCTCTGGAGGCAGACACCCCGATAGTTACCGGGGTCAGCAGCAGAGCCCTTCTTGTACAGCACATGTGACTCGGATGGCTGTCTGCCTGACTCAGCAGGCGGAGGCTCATCAGAGAGCAGAACACGATTGCAGAACGCGCCAGCAGAAGCTCCCGTACCGCCGGGTCAGCACTGGGGTCTTCAGCAGCTCAGCCGAAAGGTGGTCGGCGCACCGACCGCCGTGTCGTGCCGCAGTCCGCAGGCGAGCAAGGGCGCCGTACAATTCCTCCAAAGTGAAGGGGCGGGTGGACGACGTCGTTGGTGGCAAGGCAGCCCGAGGTCCTTCAAGGCGCGGGGACTTGGTAGTCCGCGGCCGAGGATCGAGGGCGGCACAGGCGGCGCGGGGGGGTCCGGCAACACCGAGACGGGTGGCCGTCTCGGGGTGAAGCGGCGGGGGGGGGGGCGCGAGCCCCACCTGTCGATCAAGGAAAATGCCGCACGTACCCGGGCCCGGAGCTCTAAGTACTGCAAGCTCCCTCTTGTCACCCATACCATCCGACACCGCCGCCTCCTCTTTGCCGGCCATCTTGCCCGCACAGACCAGGTGTTCATACCGATGTGGGCCCTGCGGGCGGGCTTAGGACTGGCCAACCAGGAAGACACCTCCTCCTATGGCAGGGTCCCCTTGTCCCGTCGCAACCCACTGGCAAACTTGCGCGCGCCCCGCACCGAGGCGGCGCGACCCGGACCTATTTGACACAATTGCTCGAGGATGCAGGGCTTACGGGATTATCTGTACTCGGCGCCCGTATGATAGACAAGGAGAAATGGGCTGCCGTCTGCGATAAGCACCTTCCTGAGGGGCATGCTCCTGTTTTCTCCCCACGGGCCCCGCGGCCCATTGCTAGAATGCAGGGTAGAAGTCCGCAGGTAGATGTTATTGCCCATTTCAGGATAGCTGCTATGTACACTACCGCCTCACCTGCCATTACAGTAGAGGATGTAGCTCAGATGAGGATTATAGATCCCCCTCTAGTAGTGACTATGTTCTGATCAGGCACGCCGCAAAGGTGAAAACCATTTGCGTTCAGTGCCGGTCCGCGGAAAACGCGGAAAAACGCGATCTGCAAATGAATCCGACCGGAATCGAACTGGGGACCTCTCGCACCAACTTTCGCTGACTATAGGACGGACGTCTCCGGATCCTAGGGCATCGCCAACTTACACCTACAGTCATCCGCAAAAGTTCTCCTTTCCGGGGAGTGATGCAAGCCTTTCGGTGACTATATGGTTGGGGCATGATGCAGACGATATTTGTAACTTTCATGTTTTTCTAATGAGACTAGCATAGTACTCCGAGGCATGCCCATGCGCATGACACGCAAGTACTCACTTCCTTACTCTCACGTAGTATATCTAGCGAATTTCCGAATTACTGGCGCCACTCTCTGGTAAAGAGTTTTCTCGCAGTTGGGGTTTTCTCACAGATACCACTAAAAGCTCCAATAAATCCAGAACTGTCAAAACCAGATCTTGCTGAAAGCTAGCACATGCAGTATGTCGATCTGTGGCTTGTTCCAACGTGGTCAATAGGAACGACATCCCTACAGCCGGGAGGCCTTGGCCCATAGCCCAGTGCCCACCCTTCCAAGGGCTACTTGCGTGCGCACCGGCTAGGGCTACCATTTACACACCATCCGCGACTAGCTAGCGAAACAGAGCACTCTGGTCCCTAGCAACCAGGTCACTGTCCGTCGGTGTCGCCCTCAAGGTTTTGGTTGGTGCTTGACAACGCGAGCGGAAGCATTTTGGCAGCAATCTCAGGTGGCCACTCGGAGCAGCGAACTCGAAGCGCGTAGCACGCTGGCAGCCGCGAGATGCATTACCCAGCAAGAAGGATGGGAGAGCAGGTGTGTGTGTGTGTGTGGAATGAACGAGGGCAGAAAAAACCAGGACAAACAAAAACGATAATGGGAGAGAGAGGGGGGGATACAGAAAAGAATAAGGGAAAAGAGAGAGCATGGGCGAGAAAGGGTGGACACCAAGAATAGAAAGATCAGTGCACGTCAGAGAGAAAACAGGGGAGAGAGTCAGGACGGGAGAGACAGGACTGAGTCTGCTGTGAGGCAGGGATGAGGGAAGGGAGCTTGGTGTGCTAGTGATGCCCCCTCGCCATGGGTGGAACGGCCAGAACCTCAGCTGTCCCCAAGGTGTGCGTACTAGAAAGGTAAAAGCCCCCCCCCCCCCTGGTTGACGTTGTCGCCTCCCAACGTTCTGCAAATACTAAAGGAATACACGTTCCAGTATTCCAGAAACCGCATGCCCCGGCTTCGTGAAGCTGCTGGCCCCAGGGAGGTCGCTTTGGCAGCAACTTGTGGCAGTATACAGTAGCCCACCTGGACAATGCGTGCCCTCCCAACGAGAGGCCATCCTTGCTGCAATAACACCCCAGCTATAAATAATCAATGCCACCTAAAGGGTTTAGTACCTGCCCCACCTTGTTCCAGGAAGTGGTTTGGCAGTTTAGGCCGTCATACCTAGCAGCATGGCTGCGACCTCTGGCATTAGTACCGGACGTTTATTGATCGGGTGACCCTTGCTGAGCCTGACAAATCCAATATTATTCAAGGAACAAAATAACCTACGAGAAGAAATAAAATTTTAAATACAATCAACATCACCAAATCGAGGGTCATTCACACCGCACAGAATCTTACCGCTTTGCCTTTATTAATACCTGACCTTAACCACTGCCCAGCACAAAACCCTAGTACTGCACCCTATTCAAGTCACACCCCCACCCATGCCTTCATCCATACATGGCCTCAACTAACACCCAGTAAAAAACCCTAGTACTGCACCCTATTCAAGTCACACCCCCACCCATGCCTTCATCCATACATGGCCTCAACTAATACCCAGTCAAAAATCCTAGTACTGCGCCCTATTCAAGTCACACCCCCACCCGTGCCTTCATCCATACATGACCTCAACTAATACCCAGTTTAAAAACCTAGTACTGCACCTTATTTCAGTCACACCCCCACTCGTGGCTCAGTGTTGGTCATTGACCAGTGCCTCACCTTGAGGCTGATAGCGCGCCTTGGATACATTAATTGCTGATCCGCCTCCAATTCATATGCTCATACTAGTATTATAGTAACAGTAACAGCATGTTTACACTCGCCACTAATGCCGGTTCGGTCCAGACCAGTTTCTAACCCCCCGGAATTGCATTCACATCGGGAGTACTCCCACCTGAACAGCAAATCCGGCCAATTATGTATAGTGAACCCCTGTGACCTCACTCCCGGTCGAAAATGTGGTGATTTTGCAAATTCCCCTGATTTACGGTGGGAGTGGCTGGAACGGACCATGAGCCGGACCGCAGCAGTCTCGTCCACTCCCACTCCACAAGCCCTGATTCGTGCCCTGAAAACTATTTCGCATCGTACATTTCCTTCTCGGTTCCTGAACATTTGTATGGCCTGAACAATGAATTTGTTGAATACCGGCGATATGGTACGGTCTACTGTTGCCGCGCCGCGCCGATCCTTATCTGGGAAAATTGGCGACCCTACAAGGGCTGACGCGGGTCACTTCCTTGTCACTCCCAAAACGCACCAAATATCCGGGATTTTAGCCCGAACCCCCCAAAACAATTCAGCGGAATCAGTTGCGAGATTGAACATGCTGTAAGGCAATAGCAAACATTCTTTCACATAAGTTATTAGATAATGTTGTCCAATCACCTTGCTCCATCTTGGCGAGGCTCGCAGCCATGGTGGAGATTTTCTGGGACATGTCTTTCGGGCTGGCATCCGTCAACCTGATGTAAACAAGCAAGCAAGCAAGCACCGTGGCATCGGGCAGGGCGTGCATGGGGACATGCACCCGGCCGTTGTCCCATTGTCAGATTGTTACACACGATCCCATGGTCTAAATGTGATGTACTGGCTAGCACACTAGCGTGGAAAAACAAGCCCGATAGTTGACAGAAATAGCGAGTGAAACATCAAACTATTTCTATTACATGATGATGAGCTATCTAAGTGACTGGAATGGCGAGTGACTTAGGCATTTGGTGCACAGTATGATGCACAATAGCCCTTCAATGAGGCGGCGCACCATACATACTGAAATGCACACGTTCCCATGTAGTTTTCTTGTACTGTGGCATACTTGCAGGAGGCACCTCGGCGGATCCCATCCACCCATCCACGCGGTGCCACGATGGTGCATCCACCCATCCATCCATGCGGTGTCACGACAGCTGCAACGATACGCCAACGCCTACAAAAGGGGCAAGCATGGGGACTGTGTGGAACATCGAACGCGGAATCTTTAGAGGAATTTCTACAGGAGTTTTTAGACAGGGGAATGATGCGCTTCATGCCCATCAGAAAGCAACAAACGTGAAAACGCTGGCTGCCCAAATCTGAGATTCCGCGGAACACAGAAAGTAAGAAAGCCTAGAAGCTACCAGCAAGGAATCGAACATAGGACCTTTGGCATGATTTCGCGGCTGTGTGAGTCTCCTGATCCGAAGGCATCTCACTTAACGTTTCGAAACAGCCCAACTGCGAAAAACCTCTTTACCGGAGAGGGATGCCAATGTGTCCGATATTGCTGAATCTATAGAAGATGACTCACCACTAGACCTAAGTGCGCAGGAGTACTACGCCCATGGAAGCCTGTATCTGCGCGGCCCCTGCTTGACACAGCATAGACAAGACCCCCTGCACTGCTTCTACAGTCTCCGGCCCCAGCATGCCAACACTCCACCGTGCAACTTTCTGTCTAGGCTCATCCCTACCATCTAGGTTCTAGGATCAAGGTGTTTACTAGAATATAGTAGTACTACTGTACATATTTAGTATCTGCCCCCAGTCACCGTCGGCATTTTTACTCGAATGCCCCCCACCTACCGTGAGGGAAGCATCAGGAAGTTGTTGTAGACGTCCCGCACGAACGCGCAGGGTGCCTGCAGGTCCCCGAGTCGCGCCGTGGCGGATGCCCTCGCAATGGCCAGCCGCATGACCTCCCCCGTCAGGTCCGCGATCTGGCATGGGGGGGCGAGCCGACCACCGGGTAATGTATGTGCTAAACAGAGAGTCAGTGCGGGTCTGGCATGGGGGGCAAGCCAACCACCACCGGGTCATGTATGTACTAGGCAGAGAGTCAGTGCGGATCTGGCATGGGGGGCAAGCAAATCACCAGGGACAGTAAGTGCTAAGAGTAAGCGTGGTACATGCTTAAAGCAAACGTTACATGCTAACAGCAAGCGCGGTAAGTGCTACAGCGTTAAGAATAAGCATAAGCAGACCTGACGGTGGGAGCAAGCCAACCAATGAGTCTGTAAGCGAGGAAACCGGGTAAGATAACGGGTTAAAGGAAAGAAGCAGGACAGCAGGGTAAGACTGCAGCGGGAGGCAGCCGAGGGAGGCAGCCGAGGGCAGCGAGAGGCAGCCGAGGGCAGCGGGAGGGAGCCGAGTGTAGGGGGTAAACACTAGTATGGTGACTAGCTTGACCGATGAATCCTCTGTGAGTGTGAAGCGCTAGCATGGCCCAGCTGGGGAAGCAGGAGCACACACCCTAATGACGGCACTGGAGGCATAAGAGTCATACTACGATTAATGAGACAAGTATTCTATCCATGGGACCACCAGCGCAGACATGGCATTACTATTTACTATAGTGACCATGGTATCCGTGAGACCAGCGCAGGCCATAAACCGGGAGAATCCGGACCATGGTAGCTTGAGCCTGCCTTTATCTTATCTGCGTTTGTCAAGTCGTTCAGGATAATGGTAATGAATGGCTGTGGAATTGTGTAGCTACTGCTACTACTACATCAAGTAAATGTGTACTATACACCAGTCCTAATGTATACAATATCAGTAATCCTATACTACTATACCAGCAAGTAGGATAATGGGTCGAGGGGGCATGCGAAATGATGCTGGATGGTCATGCTGGGTGTGAGGAGGTAGCTCGCTGGGTCGCGCACGCACCCCCATCAGGTAGTCCACCTCACTGATGCAGGGTCCCTGCGGCGCTGACACGTTGGCACCCTGCTTTCCCAGCTCTGGCGCATGTGCTGCATATCCGATCGCAAAAGGCAGCAGTGAACAGAGAGCAGCCCCAGAGAAAGAGAGGGAGAGAGAGAGGGGGGGGGGAGAGAGAGAGAGAGAGAGAGAGAGAGAGAGAGAGAGAGAGAGAGAGAGAGAGAGAGAGAGAGAGAGAGAGAGAGAGAGGGGGGGGGGGGGGGGGGGGGGGGGGGGGGGAGGCGGGGGAGAGAGAGAGAGAGAGAGAGAGAGAGAGGAGAGAGAGAGAGAGAGAGAGAGAGAGAGAGAGAGAGAGAGAGAGAGAGAGAGAGAGAGAGAGAGAGAGAGAGAGAGAGAGAGAGAGAGAGAGAGAGAGAGAGAGAGAGAGAATCACCAACCGGCAGCGGTGAGCAGAGAGCGGTGCAGGAGAGAGCAGCACCAGAGCCAGTGCATGCATCACCAGCAATCAACATAGATCAGGCCCGTGTATGACATAAATGATGCGGGTGCATGAGCGAGCGCATGCGTGCGAGCAGAGGGGTGGGGTGGGGAGAGGTGGAAGAGATCACGCACGGGGAGGGGGGTGGAAGGCAAGGCTATGCGTGCATGTCTGAACGTATCGTGCATACAAGGCAAGGCAGAGGCGAGCATGAAAAGTTGACCCAGCTTGTGTGCATGGTAGAAGGGCGACAAGCAAACGAGAGCTTCTGAACTATCGCAGACACCATGATGGTATATGGAGCTGACAACTTATATATAGCAACACAGCAGTTACACCTGGGTATATGGAGCTGCCAACCTAAACATAGGAACATAGCAGTAACACATGGGAGGAGAACCGCCATGTAGTGTGCCTTTTCTTGCCTACTGCAGGAAGGATTCAACCTGCCCACCCCTGGCGCCCTGTCCCCTGCCTTCCTGCTATCACAAAAGCACGTTAGTGCACAAGAGGGCTACCCCTAAAGCAGTTGAACAAACAGCTGGTCGGGCACGCGTCGCCGTCCAAGGTGGACCCCTCCGCCAGTAAGCGCGTTAAGTAAAAAACGGCATATGTCAAGGATAAGCGCGGTGAGAGTGCGTTAAGTATGATCGGCATGTCCCAACCCCAGTGGTGCCATACGGCATACAAGGCATGACCACAAGGGCAACACACAGGATGACACTCTGTGGGATCATGAGTCAAGCTGCCACCCATCCAAACTGGGAAGCATGCTGGCAGCGAGGGGTGTGTGTTGGGGGGTGGGAATGAGAAGAAGCTACGGCATCGCAAGGCGACCCCTTTTTCGACCCTCACAAGAAACGAAGATTGAAAAATACGACCAAAAAGAAGAAAAAGAAGAGAGGGGACAAAAGAGAGAAGAAAGGGACAACGAACCATCCGAAGGATCAGAACGGCCGCTGGGTTCTGTCGCCCGTGGGGTGGCCGTGCTGGCATCCGGGCCACTAGACTGGCCGCTGCCACCCGCCACCCGCACCACTTGCTCCTCTAACGCTTCCCGCGGCAGCAGCCGCCCATCCGTCTGCAAGAAGTGGAGTAGCGTGGCTGCCTCGATGAATTCTTGGAGCTGCTCCAGTCACCCAGAAAAGATTCCGACAAAAAGAAAAGAGGGGGGCGGGAGGGGGGGGAGCAGGAAACCCCTCCGAAATATTGAGTTGTAACGGATAACGCACCCCTGATTGTGCCCGCAACGTGGAATCTAGCCTTAACTGATATGGGTGACCTTGCAAAGAGGGTTGCACACATAAAGCCTTTTGCACGACCCGTGCAATCAAGGAATGCAAGATAGACATTTGGCAGCACGAGGAGAAACAGGCCCATGATGCCCACTCAGAGTGCAAGAATACACTCGATCAGTACATGGTCACAGAGGACAGAAGTACATGATCACATATGACAGCATGCATGTGAATCAATGCCTGCGTTTTGTGCTTCTAAAGGTTAATAACCAACATCTAATCAAATGAAGACAACAACAGCAGAGCAGTTATGTTGGCCATTTGGGACAAGGGCGCAGCCGAGCCTAGGGCTACCGACGTGTCACCACAGTTATAATCCAGCAAAACCTGAGCAATCTGTAATAAGAATCCATGTAACAGGCAGGCAAACCAAAGTAAGCCTCAAAATAAAGGAAAAGGCAAGGCCCTTGGACAGGCAGCCACATCGACATCAACCAATCAGTCGGCCAACCTCACCTATCCAAGCTCATGAGAACACCTCCATATCCAACTGTACACCTACCCCTGGGGAGAAGGCCCTCCGGAAGCGCCACCTGGCGTGCGCCCCCCCCGCGTTGAGCTCCGCAACCATTGGCGCCAGCTGCCCTCGGATGATGTCATCCACTGCGGCCTGTGCCTTGGCCAGCACCTCCGCTTTATTGCTCAGGTCCGGGTGCAGCCTGGCCCGAGGGAGAGGAGCGCATGGCGGGGTGGCCCAGAGCGAGCGACAGGACAGGGTGGACGCTATCACTGAATGGTCAGTTTGATTGAATGCTCAATTCATTCAACACGTGCCCGACACGGGATGAACAAACACACACACAGAGGAAGAGAGAGAGAGAGAGAGAGAGAGAGAGAGAGAGAGAGAGAGAGAGAGAGAGAGAGAGAGAGAGAGAGAGAGAGAGAGAGAGAGAGAGAGAGAGAGAGAGAGAGAGAGAGAGAGAGAGAGGCACCATGGTGAGAGGCCGCCTTAAGAGAGGCCACATGAGAGATATGCCCCACGATGAGTGGACCTGACAAGGCGACCACGTGAAGTGGCCATTAGGGGCCCCGCGGTAGGTGACCCCGCGAAGGGTGGAAGGAGCTCATGAAGCTCCACACTAGAACTGGGCAAAGCGACCCCTTTCATCAGGGGTGGCCCTCGCAAGGCCTAGTGTGGGAAGAAGGCAAGGGTCCCAGGTGGCCCCTTGCGCGGTGTCGCATGCTTTTATAGTGTGCCCACAAGATGGAAGAAGCTACACCCAGCAAGCTTATGGATCCTACTATATCATTTACTAGTGACATGCCAGGAAGTAAGCAGGAGAGCGTAGTATGCCGGGACAAGAGCCCAGTCTGCCAACGCTCGCGGACATTATCATGTTAAGCTGCAAAGGAAAGCGCACACTAGTGGAAGAGGTTGCTATGCCGTGCTCAGAAAGAAATGCTGGACCGCTGCCAGCGGTGCTGACAAAACCGGGCGTCGCTGGAGGCACAGAAAGTACAACCGCTGGGAGTACGAGACGAGCGGTGGCGCCTGCCACTGAAGCTTTTGTATTTCTTAATTATGAATCACAAGCCGCTAGGCCCGCTGGCTGGCCTATGTACCTTTGCAGAGCAAAAATAGCTTTCTTGCTGTTAATGGTGGTGTCACGGCTGAGCTTGACGAGGCGCTCGCGTCGCGCGTTCTGGGTCATGGGCAGGCATTCGGACGATTTCAATTCGCAGATGGTTGGGAAAGGCGTAAGTTCTAGGGTAAACATGGATGACCAGGACAATATTGGAACACCCCGCTACCCTGTGACATCCGGCCAAACCGAGTTGGCTTCATGTAGCAAGTGTTATACGCGCAATAATCTCACTTGAATCCTTCCCCCTATTCGATTCGTCCAATAAACTATTGCCCCCCACCTGCAGCTTTTTACGACTACCCCCTTCGCGTTAACACCCACTTCCAGCCACTGTAGTTACCGCTTCGTCGAGCTCCACACTGTATCGCTTAAAATCGGACTGCATCGTAGAAGATGTCAATGCGTACGCGTAGAAGTTGGGGACCGTGTTCTCCCAATTGGTATGACTCGTCTACAAGGCGAGCTCACGCGATTCCGCGACGCAGTTCAGGGTTGAGCGCTGCACACCAGTTGAGCACACCTTCAGGTATTTCGAAATGCCATTTAAAAAATATCATCTGCCTTTAGTATTGTACTGGCATTCGGATTGATAAGATTGCATTCAGCACCAACCACAAGAATCATTGCAATCACCATTAAAACTAATAAAATAAGTGCTCTGACCAAGGACCATAGACTGCTGCCGTGCTTGCAGCGAACACGAAAAGAACCAGGATACTCCAGGATGTTGTGCGGGAAACAGAATGCAATGCTGCCACCTTGTCTTGGTGGTGTTGTTGCTGCTGCCACCCCAGAGTTGAGTTGAGTAGTTGTAGTAGTAGTTGTTGCCCACGCCGCACATGGGCAGATGAGATTGTGTAACATTGATGATGAGTTGATACTTGATACAGTTGGCGCCTTGTCAGCGAACGGACCCTGCGCCGCGCCATGTGCCACTTGTCTGCGCTGGAATGGCGCACAACCCTACGGGCTACTTAACACTAATGTACCAGTTATCACTCAGCAGATGTTGAGATCAGGGTTACTTAAAAAGGAAATAGTGAATATCACGCCACGTAGGATTTTACCGTAGTGTTGGACAACGTGCGGCGTCAGGCGTGGGCAACAACAACAAGGTTAGTCACTAGTCAGTGGCTTGCCTGCTGCATGGGCACAACCATGAACCAGCCGAGCTTGTTTTGAACATAGCAATCAGTCAAGTACGCAGTCTACGCACGTCGGCAAAAGAAATGGTGTGTGACTGGTCGCACACCATTCGCGGATCCACGCTCGATCATTTACGCAGGAGCACGCGAGGCCAGGTTACGTGTTTTGTCGAGATGAGGGAGCCATAATTTGCGCACACGATGGGGGTCATGGACGGCAAAGCCCGGGAACAGCAACGACCATCCATGCTTGTCTTTTCGCACAATACTACGTTAGGCATGTTAATGTTGCCGCGAGAGGTCTTGTAGTGGAATTTGCCGCGTCTGTACGTGGATTCGTAAGACTAATGGGATCCGTTTTTGATGAAGAAGGAATGCATTGACGGCTACCTTGCCCTGGCGACCTGGCATTTACTGGATTACCACACAAGACATGGATTTTGTTGACAGCTTACGGAACTTCACCTTGTAGTTCATGGTATTACAATGCCAGCAACAAATGCAATCAAAGCATTGCACCATGCAAGCTGGTGTAGTTTTCGATGATTTGCTAGTCGCAAACCAGCTTAAAGACCTGGACATTCCTGGCTGGTTGATTTAATATCATGGATGGAAACGAGGAAGAAGGGCCTGCGGGGTAAGCATGTCCTTCATTCCGGGAATCTCGCTGGTTTGTGTGTTATTTAAGCCGTCAACTTGTCAGCTGTATGTACAATATGGTAAAATATGTTCTTCTTTCTTTTCTTTCTTTCTGTGCCAACCACTGTGGCTGCCTGTGCCCAGTCCGTTTGTTACCATGGGTTCTCGGCTGACGCCGAGGGCCGCGGCTCCTCCCGCCACGAGTGCCGAGCCAAGTCGGGGCACGCGCTACCGGTTCATGCACCCTGGCTCCGCGACGGGCAAGGAGAAGAAGGTTTCTAAAGAAGCCGAGCCGGTCAAGGTACGATTGATGGATGAGGTGCTCACGGTCCAGGTAGGATACTTGGGCACATGCTCCTCAGTGACGTGGCGCAGTTGGAGTGACTGGTGTTTGGCTCCTATCATTAAATGGAAATGGCATTCCTCTGAATGCCCTGTGGGCCGTTTGGGGACATCAACCAGTTACAAGTTCTCATGCCTGGCCGCTTGCTTATTCTGCCAACGGCACCTGTCATGCCTGGTCCTAAAAACGCAGAATCCAACCAGTTGTAGGGGTCGCCGTGCCAAGCGTTCCTCGATCGCTCTTGAGTGACTCGCTGTCCTGATCCCTCATTTGTTCCCATGCCATTCATGCTCAATCCCCCCCCCCCCCCACCAACTTCTGCTTCTGTGCTGGCATTCACCGGCCACGTCCCATGGGACAACCATTTTGGTGGCTCCCACACCGGGATTGCCACACCAGCAAGGGAAGCAGCGCAAGCCATCGGCCCCCACGGAAGAGCCCGAGGAAACCGAACCCCCGGCTGCGGCCAGTGGCTCACTCGGCGTGTTTGCGCGGTTCTTCAAGCCGCAGCCTCCACAGGGAGACCCGCCCCCACCGCCTCCGCGCCAGGGGCCCTCGAGAGCTCCCATCGATAAGGACAGCGACGACGACAACGGCGGCGACGACAGCAGCCGCGGAGGCCGGAGCGCCAACCTCCTGCCGCCGCCTCCCTCTGGACTCGTGCGCGCGTTGCCTGGGTTCAACGTGGACGATGATGGCGGGTTCCTCAAGAAGCCTGTCGCCTATCGTCCCCAAGTCCCCAGCGGTATCGAGAGCGCCGGGGTGGGTGAAGCGATGGCCACTAGCAGCGGTGCTGCTGCCTCGGGGGCCACGGCGAGGAAAGCCCGGAACTCCCCGTCCCCTGCCACCGAGTCCACCGGTGGGGACCCCTTGGAAGGGGATGGCGGCAAGGGCTGGGCGCCGCCAAGCCGCCGCCGCGCCGACAAGAGCAAGTCCTATTACCTGGATGCGGTGCGCACAGGTCCCAGCAACAACACGGACACGAGCGGACCGGAGGACCGGACGACCGCTGAGGCGAGCCGGGAGAACCCAGGTGCCCGCGTGGCCAGCAGAAGCGCGGCGACTCGCCTCGCGGGTGCGGTTCGGGGCATGGGCATGCGACTCTTTGGCCCCGGCTCGCGTTTCTTTGGGCTTTTGGTAAAGAGCCGGCTTGCGCGCGGCGGGACGCGGCGCCGGTTGGTCATGCTGTTAGGCCTGCTGGGTCTCGCCGTGTGCCTGTTGGTGGGCATGCTCACGGTGACCGCGCTCTCGCACAAGGAGGAAGGCACGGGGGCGAACATGAGCTGGCTCAAGAGCGAGGTCGGTGGCATCCTGAGCGACGCGGGCAGCAGCGTCACGCACGGGCTCGTGGCCAGCGGGCAAGGGGGCGGCGTGGGCGCGGGCACGGAGGGGGAGCTCGCACGCACGTTCGCACAGGAGGAAGAAGGGTCATCGGCCGTGCAGGACAAACCGATAGACGACAGCATTAGCATGTCTGGAACAAGCCCCGGTAGTGCGAGCGGGCACGATGGCGGGGCAACCGTGCATGCTGATGCTGGAAACGCGGCGCATCACTTGGGGGGGGACTTGTACGATGACTTGGACTTCCATATGGATCCTGTCCCAGTGGTCACCGTGCCCGCAACTCCTGTGACAGCAGCAGCCGTGCCGGACAGTTGGGCAACAGCGGCAGTGCCAGCGGTGTCCGGGCCGGTAGCCGGGTCTCTCCCTGTGGGGACCAGTGCGGATGACAGCAGCGACGATGGCCTTGATGACAAGGACGACGACAGTGCGCCCGGTAATGCTGGTTCTGAGACCACCGGGGTTGGGGTTGTCGGCAGTGGTGCCGGAAGCAAGCCTGAGGCAGCTGGTTCGGGCGGTGCCCTTTCCAAGAGGGGTGCGAGGCGGTCAGCACGCGCTGCAAGGGCACTCCGAAAGCAGATGTCAGGAGGAGCGACCTCCTCTACAGGCGCGAACGGGGCCCCCGCCACGCAGACAGCGGGTGCCGGGGGTGTCGTCACGGCGGCAGCAGCCAAGGCAGCGCCTGCCCCGCGAGGCTTCTCGTGGCGCACCCTGGGCATGTCGGGAAGCCGGGGGAGCGCACCAGGTGGCAGTGCGGCGGTCGGTGGTGACAAGCGGCCGGTGGTGTACAGTGGCCCTCCGGTTCCCGCCTTGGAATGCGGGAACAGCTCGGGGCCGGCGTATAGTGACCGTCCCAAGCTGGGCCTGGTGGTGTTGCGGCCGCTGGGAGTTAGCTCAACCGCGCACGTGCTCTTGGCATCGACACAGGTACGCGTGTGGCATGAATACGAATAATGAATCACGGACCGTGAATGATGAATGATGATTCATGACTTAGAATCATGATCCATAAAAAAATGGATCATGGAATGGCATGGTGGCATCCAAGGGATTTATAAATTGCGTTTGATGGTGGCATGGTGACTTGCTGGCGTTTTGAGGTCACTGGTACCCGGGGTGGGAAGTAAGAAGCCGTGATGTGTAGGGGTGGCTGTATTGATAGCCACGCGTGTTTCTGCTCACGTGTTCTCAAGAAGCTCATAGCTAAGCATACAACAGTTAGTGCTGCGCCCTGAGGGATGGTTACCTTGCAATGCTGTGCACTCTAGACTATAGGGTTGATCTTTTCTTGCACACCAGCGCACTTGCTTACCACCGGACTGTCCTTTCATGAGTACTGGCAGTCATCACCTGCTCTCCCTCATCACCTGCCTCGGTTGCCCGACCTGCCGATTTACAGTCCCCGTTACTGTTGCCCCAGTACCCCCGTGTTGTCGCCTTGCCATTGCCACACTATCCGCCTTACCATCCCCTTGCCATCCCCTTTCTGTTGCCTTTGATTTTTCATTGCTTTATCACGTGATCTAATGTGGCTTAATGGATTTGGGCGTTGATCCCCCCTCCCCTCCCCCCCCTCTCCCCCCCTTCCTCCCCCCAGGGTCTGGGCCCCGTGGACATCACCATCCTGGTGGACCGTGCCCAAACGGCGCCCTCCGCGTCCAGCCTCCGCATGGGCCTGTGGCGCTCGCTGCTGCCCTCCCGCAACCACGCGGTACTCTACGCCAATCGCCGGCTGGTGACCGCCGATGCGTGGAACCGTGCCGTGGCTGCCAGCAGCGCTGAGGTCCTGGTCCTCATGCACGGCAGTGAGGTCCCGCTCCTGTCGCCCGACACGCTGGCGCGCTCGCTGCAGCTGTTTGATGCCTTCCCTGGTCTCGCCGTGCTGGGCTTGCGCGCGGGGGAGGTGCCCGCTGCGGCCATCCGCAGGTGCGCAGGCTTGTCTTCCCTCTGAGAGCCACCTGCCTGCATCCTTTGATTAGCCAGTCATCTGTATGTCCCCGAAGGCCGCCATCAGCCATATACCCCCATGCGCATGCCATCAGCCGTGCGCCCCCATGCGCGGGCCATAACCCTCTCTCTCTCTCTCTCTCTCTCTCTCTCTCTCTCTCTCTCTCTCTCTCTCTCTCTCTCTCTCTCTCTCTCTCTCTCTCTCTCTGTCTCTCTCTCTCTCTCTCTCTCTCTCTCTCTCTGTCTCTCTCTCTCTCTCTCTCTCTCTCTCTCTCTCTCTGTCTCTCTCTCTCTCTCTCTCTCTCTCTCTGTCTCTCTCTCTCTCTCTCTCTCTCTCTCTCTCTCTCTCTCTCTCTCTCTCTCTCTCTCTCTCTCTCTCTCTCTCTCTCTCTCTCTCTCTCTCTCTCTCTCTCTCTCTCTCTCTCTCCCGCAAGGCAACCCCTGTGTAGGGGTTGGACCCCACATGCCTAGTGCCACCTGTCTGCATCTCCACTATCCTGTGGATTATAACTAGGGACTCCTTTTCCCCTTGTGGAGCCTAGTTGGAGCCGCCTGTCCGTTTGCGATTCATGCGTCCATTCATTGTGCACATGCGATCCATCGAGATTCATGAGTTCCAGATGCGTCTGCGCTGAGTAGGTCCCTTTCTTCCATGGTTGACACACGCTAAGAAGGTGATAGCCTCCTGCCCGCGAGGCAGCTACCTGTCCTTTCTGTGGCGATGCCATCAGCACTAGATCCGGAGCGCGAGGTTACGCATGTTGGCTCGAGCATGCGTGGCTAGGCATGCTAGATTAGGCACCATTAAACAGCCTTATGGGAGTAGGCGCATTCGACTGGGCACGATGGATGATGTGCATGACCTGTTCTCTCCTCCCTGCCTCCATCCCTCCCAAGCTATATCTCCTCCCTCTCCTGTCTTCCCCCCCCCACCTCCATCTCTCCCAAGCCACGCCTCTTCCCCCGTCCGCCTTCATCCCCACTATGCTGCTTCCGCTGCCTCGTCTCCTCCCCCCGCCCCCGCCCCCCCCGCCCCGTTTTCCAGGAAATACCCCAATGTCACCCCCGCGGGTGGCCACCCCCACGAAGGCGAGGACGGGATCGTGTTTGGTGCCGGCGGGCTCGCCATCCCCACACTCCACGCGGGCAGGCCCTTCATGTTCGTCCGGTCGGTCGTCGCGGGGCCCTTGGTCGTACGCCGGTCCGCCCTCCTCGCCTCTGGTGGGTTCAGCATCGCCGCCGACTGCTCCCCCACGGACCGGCTCCTCCCAGCCCCCGTGTGGCCCTCCCTTGAGCAGGAGCTCTCGCTGCGCGTCTGGCGGCGGGGCTACTCCGTCGGGCTCACTGATGTCGCCCTGGCCAGCCGCTGTGAGGCCAAGCTGGGCGCCTGCACGCCACCACCCGTCACGACCAAGCCCCTCATGGAGAGGCAGGAGGTGCCGGAGGATCTGTTCGGGGCTGACATGACCGTCGTGGGCCATGCGAGGGGGGCGGCCATCCCTGCAGCCTCGCAAGGGCGTGTAGTGGCCGCTTCCGGGGCCGGTACAGTGAACCCTGCCACCGCCCTCGCTACCCCTGGCTCACATGCTGGTGGTGACGGAGACAAGGGGATCATGGGGCAGCAACCGGTGGCCACGACGGGACAAACCAGTGGGTCCGAACCCAGGCAGCACCCGCCGAAGATCCCCTCGATCGCTCCTAGTGCGGGCAGTGCCGTGAACGAGAACGCGCATGCGGGTGGCAAGCAGGCGGCCACGGCCGTGACGCCTGCTGGCAGCGATTTGACTGGCTTGGCAAAGCCCCAGGTGGAGACGATCCCCTACAAGGAGGCCAAGGCAGGGCCCCGGCGGGTCCCTACGCCGACGCCTGTGCGTGGGCGTGGCAGTAGCCGCGCGAGCGCTAGCAAAGGCACCCGTGGTGGTGGTGCGGCTGGCGGGAGTGGGAGTGGCGCCGATGCCAGCAGTGGTAACGTTGGCAGCAGTGGTCAAGGCAGCAACGGCGTGCTTTACCGGGGTGCAGACCTTGACCGGCTCAAGAAAGAGTGGGAGAAGTGGCAGGCGTCCGCACCGACCCCTGCGGCGTCATCCGATACTCACAAGCACATGGCCGGCGCTGGGGCGACATCGTCTTCACCGTCTGCAACCACGACAGGACACCACGCAGATGCCAGCGGGCACTCTCACGAGGACAGCGCGGCAGCGCACGGAGGCGCCGCATCCAAGCCCCCGGCCGCCGCCCCTCTCCGGGTGGTGAGCACGCGGGGGCATGATCATGGGGCGCTGCATGCTGGCGCACGCACCAAGGGGGGTGACAAACAAGAGGATGACGTCCCCTTGCCGGAGGGCGGGCTTCGCCATGCGAGCGAGCTGTCCCCGGGCGCTCCATCCGCCTCCTATCCAAAAGGAGCTGAGCCGGTGGAGCACAAGCATGCGGACAAGCACGCGGACAAGCATGCGGATAAGCATGCAGATAAGCACACGGGGGCGCCAACGGGCAGCCCTGCGCAGGACTGGGTGGCGGCTGCCGGATCTGCAGCGACAGATTCGGTAGGCAAGGACGGCAAGCCGGTTGGGGATGCCACGGCTGGCGCTAGTGGGAAGGGCGCAGGGGGGAGAAGCTCCCGTAGTGCCGGTCGCAAGAAAGTTGATACCACTGCTCCCTCGCGGGGGCTGAAGGTTGTCCATGCGGGCGCGCGCAGGCTGCTGCATGTTGGTAGCCGTGCGGATAGGGGCGTGCTTACCCTTGTGGATGCCATCCTCGGTGATGACGCTATGGGTGGTGAGGTTTCGGATGATAGCATTCCAGACGAGGGGGTGGAACAGGAAGAAGCACAAGGAGTGGAGGAAGAGGAAAAAAGACAGGGAGGGGAGAAGGAGGAACACGTCCTGGCCAGTAAGGAGGATGATGAGGAGGACGATGACTTGTCCACATCTGGAGCGCGGGAACTGCAACGGCGGCGGCGGCGGCTGCAGGGGTGGATGTCCTCCCGTGGCAGCAAGTCCAACGTGCCGCCGGCCCACCCTGTGGCGCCAACGGGAATGATAGCGTATGAGGACCTCGAGGCCGCGCCGCGCAAGGGAAGTTCCTCATTGGCAGAGGCCCCCGTCGCGGTATACTCTGGCACACGCGTGGTGGAGCTCGAGTGGCCTAGCGACCGTCACGAGGGCCCCGATACCTGGGACGACGCGGTCACCCTCGCGGCACGGGTGTCCGCGGAGCAAGCCGTCATCGAGGCAGACGCGGTTGCTAGCATGAACAAGGAGCGAGCGATCGAACAGAGCGTGGCGGGGGGTGCCGCTGCCGCTGCTGCCGCCGCGGCCGACCAACTGACCGGGAGAGCCAGCAGCGCTAGCCCGATGGGCAGCCCCGTGCTCCCCTCCATCGGATGGGTGGACTGGGCCAAGGAAGGCGCGGCAGAGGCCGAAGCACACGCATTCGAGCGCGCAGTACGGTCCGCCCGCACCGCCGCTCGCCAGCGCAAGGGGCTGCCCCCGCCGACCGCCAAGCTAGCCCAATCGGAGCCGAGCCTGGGCGCGAGCAGTGTCAGCGTGGCCTCGCTCGCGGTGGGGGCACCCGAGTGGGGCCCCCGGTTCCTGGGGGATGCGGACGCAGATGCAAGTAATAACATGGCCGGGGCCTCGGCGGCGTCTGCCGATGGCGAAGGGGCCATTGGTAACAGTGCATCCTCGGGCAGCATTGGTAGTGAGAATGATAATGAGAATAGTAACAACCGGCGCGTCGTGGCGGACGTCGTTGCGGCGATCCGATCCGCCAATGAGCCTCTCGTCGACGCGCCCCAGCTGGGCGTCTCCCTGGGACCCTCGTTCAGCTGGGTGGTGCGCCGCGACCAGGACCCGCCGCTCTTCTACCTCTGCTGCGGGGGCGGGGGCGGGCTGGGCGCGCGCCGGCTGGGGGCCAGCAGCTCGGCCCCTCTGGAGGACATGACGGTTATCCGCAGCAACTTTGAGCAGGGGTCGTGCCGCTACCAGCCGCCCTCGGGCCCCGCGCTGGCGTTTGTCACCCGGTTCTACCGTAGACCTGCTTCCGCGGTCTCCAGTTTCATGTCCCGCGTGATCGCACCATCCTTTGGGTTGGAGGAGGTCGTGCTCGTCAACGACGGCGGCACGCCCACCACAGCCTTCTGGGAGGTGCTCAAGGTGGGTCGCGAGGCCGGTTCCGCCTCGCCAGGTGGCGGCATATTGACGGCGCAGCCGCAGCAGCCGGGGGCGCCCCCCCGCCAGCTGACCACGTTTGTCCTCTCGAGCGTCTCGCTGGGCCCCACGCGCGCGTTCAACCGGGGGTTCCGGGTCGCCCACGCGGGCGGTGCAGGAGCCGTCGCGTTCTGGCCGGACGATGGCCTTCCTTCCTCATCGCCCTCAGGAGTGGCGGCAGGATCATCCACCCAATTGTCCCCGGTGGCCGAATGGGCGGACCGGGCGCAGGGTCTCTTCAACCGCTTCCCGTCCCTGGGCATGCTGGGCGCGTCATGTGGTGGTCTCAAGAGCTGGGCGGTCGTGCGGGGAGGGGAGTCTGAATCCGACAACAACAAGGGTGGGAGTGGCAGTGGGGGCGTGGCTGTGCCTGCGGGCGGTGGCACCGGGTCAACACTCTTTGTGATGCAGGATCTATATGGCCCTGGTCACTTGCCGCTGCCCACGATGGCTCCGAGGGGCCTCGTGCGGTCATCCCCGGCGCCCTTCCCCTTCATGTTCGTGTACCGGGCGCAGGCGCTGCCGCTGGTCGTGCGCAGGTAAGCGACGGCATTTGCAAGGGTGAGACTGGAAACCGTAGTCACAGAGCGATGCCTTGGCAAGGCATGTGCGCCTGTGGTTAGGCTCCAGGAAAATAAAGGCAGGTACTGGCACGGTGGATGGCGGTTGGACTTAGAGCACAGAATTTTGAACACATGGTCGTTAGAGTATGTGAGAGACAGTCAGTAGGGTGGAATGGTTGGTAATACTCTCTAGGCAAGGTAGTGTGGGTGTGGGGGGTATGTCTATCAAGCACTGTTTCAGCACGCAGAAATTTGCACAGACACACGCACACCAGCGCAGGCACATGCACGCGCACGCGCACACGCACACGCATGCGCATGCTCACACGCTCACGCTGACTCTCACGCACACGCACACGCACACGCACACGCACACGCACACGCACACGCACACGCACACGCACACGCACACGCACACGCACACGCACACGCACACGCACACGCACACGCACACGCACACGCACACGCACATGCACACGCACACCCACACGCACACACGCACACGCACACGCACACGCACACGCACACGCACACGCACACGCACACACGCACACACGCACACACGCACACACACACCCACACGCACACGCACACGCACACCAACCCCTTCACACCCAACGAAAAGAAGAAAAGCTGCGTCCAATGTGCCTGTTCCGGCAGGGAGCATGCCCATGCCTATGCTCACATGCATGCCCATGTAATCCCACGGGCTTAATCCTAGACTTAAACGTATCTGTGGCAGAACGCACTCGCGGGGTACTGACACTCGCAGATCGCATTACCCGTGAGTGCCGGCTACTGCCACATCCGTGCGTGCGACTGCTTGGTTATTTCTGTGTGGTTGCTCGATCTGTGCTTTATGTGGAATGCCAAATGTTATATCATTCTGCGAGTGCGGAAATGCTCTTCTCCGTTTACGCCGCCACTTCATCACACGCCACATCACACAATGCCAATCCATCAATGGGGTCTGCCTCGGAGATCCATCCATGGGTCTACCTTGGAGAGATCCTACCCAAAGTCTGCGCGATTGCCCACTCGATTGACATGAGCACCCCACCCACTGCCCCCGGTTCCGCCCCCCCCCACGCCCCCCCACCCCCCCCCCACCCCCCACACTTGTACACAAACGCAGCTCCACCTTTGCCCAGCTGGGTGGGTTTGACGAGTCGCTCTCATGCCCGGGGATGCCTGCGCCGGGCTTTGACGCAGAGTACAGCATCCACGTGTGGGCCCGGGGGTATCAGGTGCGGAGCCCGTCCCGACTAAATGTTCTCATGGATATGTTCTTGTCCGGGGCCCTCTCTGCTTTATTGTCACTCCTTTTGTTTACGGGACCTATGTCTGACTTAAGATTCATTCCCTAACTTCCCTAACTTCCATCGCTACTATCTTGACGGGAATGATTGGCCGGGATCCAACCACTTTGTAGTCTTAGTTTGGTGCGCACTGCGGTGCGTCATAAAAGGGCGGATGGGCACCTCTTTTCTGGGTAATGCCACTGAAACACCCTTGTAAATAGTGCTCCGCTCCGTCTTCATCGGCCTTACATGCACCCTGATCATCCTCCTGTCTTTGTGTCCCCGGCCACACCTGGTACTGCGTGCCTTACACTTGATATTCTTCACTTGTTGTCGCCCCTTGCCTGACTTGAAGAGAGCAGGTTTGCCCTTGCGAAGCCCAGTGGACTCATGCGTGTTGGATGTCTCTGTATATGACTTGGCTACGCACAGGCGGGGCTCGTCACGCTGCCCCTTGACTTTGCCTTCGGCGCGCCCTGCAACAAGTTTGCGGGCCTCAACAGCGACGAGCTCGCCATGCTGCTGCCCACCGAGCGCCACAACGTGGCCCTGCTCTACCACCATTATGCTGGCTTCCACCACGTGAACGGCACCCGTGCCGCGACCGCCGCGAACCAGGACAAGGCCCATGGGCTCGCACGCAACCAGGCCGCTGCGTCGGCCAGCCAGGCGCGCAACACCAAGCAGGCGCTGCTCACGACCGCCACGCGCATGGGGGCGGCCGGGGCCAAGCAGGTGCCGGCGCAGGCACAGCCAGCGCTGCGGCCCAGCTCCTAGGAAGAAGGCGAGAAGGTTGGAAGGCCATTACTCAACCCCGGCTCAATCGCTCTGGAAGGGAATGGCAGCTGTGCTTAGCAAGTCATGTGCCCTGGACTTGAGGGCCCTCGGGGGAAAACAGGGTTCGCTGCTGAGCCAAAACACGGGAACTGGAAGGGGGTGGCTCTGCAAAGCAGCAGGGTACATGGGTTGTCTACTTCACCGGTCGCGCGTGCTGGGTTGCTGCCCGGGAACCCCTCTGGCAGCGAGCATTGTGGGGGGGATTCCTCCAGCGGCCATGCACATTCCATCGGAAGCCATGGTGGGATCTCTGATTCTGGCCTGAATTGGTGGTCTCAAATAGTTGGCATTCATGTTTGGTGGGCATGGGAGGGGTCAAGCTTCGGGGCCCGGTGTGGTCATTATGAAACTAGCAATATGCAGCCGATGCGGCCTTCGTGGGTTGAAACTCGGCCGGCCGCCTGTTCTGAGACGGTCGCTCTCACGGCGCAGAATGGGTGGTGACCACCGCAGTAGCGCAAAACAAAGAGCGAACAAGTATTTTTTTTCCGACCCGAATCTTGCCCGGATTTCGGCATTCTACAGCATGTTTGATGCATGCGTGCCACAGAAATGATGTGGGCGCTGCCTCAGGCTGGCATGTATTCAATGGCCTCCGTTCAGTCAAAAGGTATGTAGGATGACATAGCTGGTACGGTCGACATGCCATGGGGACCCTGCTAATGGGAAGCGGAGACCTGACAGATATGCGGCACTCCCTGGTTTGTGTACACCCTTGGTGCCCTGGCTGTTGATGCTCTTGGTGCGTGGCTAAGTACTGGCAGCATCACACCTGCTGCTGCTGCTTATTCAAAGGAAGCTGTTGATTGGCACACACAATGATGATTCGCCCTCCATCCTCTTTGGTGAGGCTGCCAGGACAGAATTGGGTTGCTGAACCCTGGTGCATTGCATAGCCCAGTGCATGTCGAATGCACGCCTTGCATTCATTGTCTCAATTCGATGTTGCTGGTAGCACTTGGCTGTTGATGGCCATCATAGAAATAAAGGCTTACCGGCGCTATGTGAACAAAATCTGTATTTTGATTTATAGTACATATTTGTGGGCATTATTTACTACAATGTGAATGCACTAGCTAGGAACAAACGCCCTGATCACGCAAATTTGCTTTTTAGAGAAATCGTTAAGGTCCCACTCTAAAGGTTCTTAAAATTAAATTATTATATTAAATTATAACATGACTCTGTTGCCCGAGATCATGTAGCATGTATTCCCTTGCTGATGGGTGGGGGTGAGCGAAGCGGCGAAACCTAACTAATCTAACTCCAAGCTGATCTACAAAAATCCTAGCTACTGGGCGTCAGCAAAGCGCCCCTTCCTCCTGGGGGGGGGGGGTGCGCTTGCCTACACGGGCTGGCTTAATTATGGGCCTGGACAATGGTCTGCCACCTCTTCTTGTTCTGCACTAATAATTAGCAGTCCAAGCAAGAGAGAGGTCCGAGGAAATTAATTAAGAACATACCTCCGGCAGGCTCGAGCTACCATGGTCCGGATTCTCCTGATTTCTGGCCTGCGCTGGCCGTTGTCTCCTTGATATTAGATTGGTTGAATATAGTTCGTTTTCGGCTAGGAGGCGTACGTGGCCTTTGCATGACGAGCAAGAGGATTTCAGCCGTGGGCAACCAAGAACACATGTCACGGGCTAGTCCGGCGAGTGGGCACGTGAACCGGCACTCCCGGTCACACACGACACCATAGAGATAGTCAGCTGCACCGCCTCACGTCGGCGAAACCCACCGTTCCATCGGAATCGTTTCATGCCGTCGGCACTTCATCTCCGCGTTTCCTCAACCTCGTTTTCAGGATCATACTCATCGTTCCTGCATTTTCCTCTTCTACGCAGGTTGTACGTGGCTTTTTTGAAAGCCACGACTGTACCCGGGGATGGGATGCTTCGGCTGCCTTAATGCCTACACATTCAATACGATGTCCCCCTCTCATCTTCCTCCATCATTCCGCTCACATTGCACTATACGTGCCTGTGTTTTGTTCTTGTTCTTGTTCTTGTTTGTTTTGCTGTTCTTGTCGATCATTTTTCTTTTTCTCTTACTGAGGGAGCTAGGCTGGGCTGCGCGCTGTGTGTGCTACTCTCGTGTACGTTTTTCTGTGGGCACTTGAGAGACTAACCAAGGATAGGCCCCCCCACATGCACGGCAATATCAGCCTTTGCTTTTGTTTACCCTCCCATATCTCTTTACAAGAGCCAAAAAAACACAAACGCAGGAGCACGGTGACTCATCGATCTTGAACATTGAATTGAATTGAATTGAATTGGAACATAACTCCGTTGGGAGTATATGTAGCACATAGCCCAGAGAAGGGGCATATGGCCTATCATACATTCTAAGCTACTTCCTGCAAGGGTGGGAATGTAAACAACACTTGCTCTAGGTGCACTAAGGCACCTGCACCCTCATGATCTTCACACTATGCCCAGCTAAGGGGGAGTATGTCATGTGGGGGAAGATCATCATGGCTATACAAAAGCTAGGGCATGGCTTCTCGACAGAGAGCATCTCTCTGCACTGCGTAGCATGGCTAAATTCTTAGTGCAGCATCCATGGGGGTCCCGTTAGAGGCAGGGCTTGGCTAAATGCTGTAGACAACATCCATGGGGGCCATTATGGGCGCACATGCGCGTGGGCCACATGCTAGGCTAAGCCTGACTAATCTACACTACTGGTATGGATTCCCTAGTCTGAGGTGGCAGGAGGGGGCTGCCAGGGCTTGTGGTCAACGTGGATGACCGCCCCCCTCCAGTATACCGGCTTCCCCCCTGCGCTGTGCCGGAGCTGAAGGTAGGCCGGCCATAGCTCGCGTCGCCGCTGTTGCTGGGCCAGGGTCAAGTCGTCGTCCAGCGTGAAGCGAGTCCTCGAGAGCTTCTTGCGGCATTTAAGGAACGACAGCTTGTCCGCCATGTACTTAAAGGTGAGGAGCACGGGTGCCGGGCCAGCCTTCCCCGCGCGCGGGGGAGGCGGACAGCCGACATGTCCAGCTCACCAGTGAGTAGCATGGGGGCAAGAATGTCGCGCTTAAATGCCTCAAGAAGGGTCGTGGAGGTCTCACCTGCCGGCTGGTCGAAGTGCTTGACGATGACATTGTGGCTGCGCCGGGCGATGTCGGTTTCCTCGCGAAGGTCGAGGGCTTGTTGCTTGAGTTGTGCCGAGATGGTGGAGGTGGTGGAGGTGGTGTGCTGCTTAAGCAAGTCCGCCCAGGTGGAGGGAGCATCGCCGGCCGGGCCAGCAGACGCCGGCTGGGCGGCGATGTCCTTCACCGCCTGGGCGGTGAGGCCGGCGGTGTCATGCAAGCTCTCAAGGGCGTTGGCGGTGGCTTGAAGGCGTTGGTCGAGGTCGAGGAGCTGGGCTTTGATGTCGGCAGTGGAGGCGGAAATGGCAGTGGAGGTGGAGGCGGCAGCGGCGGAAATGTGAGGAAGTTCAGCAGCCAGCGTGCCACCCATTGCTGCGACGTCAGCAGCAAGGGGGGTCACGTGCTGCTGAAAGGCTTCCGTGAGGATGGAACGGAGGGTGGGGGCGGAGATGGATGGAGCCCAGATCTCGTCGTCAGAGCGCTCGAGAAGGGAGTTGAGGATGGTGTGCTGGAGCTGGGGGCGGGGACACCCGAACAGCTCGCGGACGTTGTGCCAGCGGCTGCCGTTGGTGCCGATGAGGCGACCTTGGTCGTGGAGATGGAGGCACAGGTCGTAAAGCGAGGCGTAGTCCCCGAAGAAGATGCACCACATAGCATCGTAAGGAGACAAGTTGTTCCAGTCGTAATCATCGACCTTGAAAGGTTGGGGCCGAAAGCGCGGTTCCGAGGGGCGGGACCATCCTGTGTTGTCGGCTGGGCGGGTGCGTTTCGGGTCAGGCGATGCCGATGGCGAGGCATTGAGCCCGGGAGGTTGCTGGGCGACCACCAGTGCACGACTAGTGTCACCGCTGCCTGCCGGACCTGATGGCGAAGCGGCAGCCGCAGCTGCCGCATTTTCATGGGCGAGCGCATCCGCCAAACTGCGTTGCGTCAAAGGACGTTTGCTCGTCATATATTGCGTTTTAGATTCGGAAAATTATATCAGCATGTGCGTCTTAGAAAGACGAAGCGATAGTGATATTCACAGCTGAATTTGGGGCTCAAACGTGAAAGTTATGAGCTCCGCCGTCAGCCATGGCTACCTCGTGACTCGTGGCTCGGGAATCACCTATTAATCTTGATCTTGAACATGAAGAAGGGAAATCTTTTCGTTACAGGAAAGAGGTGTCAAGTATGACGTACAATTGGAAGCCCCCCCCACCGGGAATATACACATGTTCCGAGTCCTTTCAGCTGTGTTGTTAGCGACATCCAGCTGCCCCGGGGAGATGCATCATGGACCACCGCTATCGCGTAACGGGTGTTAATTAATTAATTAATTAGAAACATAACTCCGTTGGGAGTGCTTGTAGCACATATTCCTGAGAAGGGGCATATGGCTTTTAATACATTCTGGGCTAAGTACTTCCTGCACGGGTGTTAATTAATTAATTAATTAATTAATTGATTAATTAATTAATTAATTAGGAACATAATATAATTAATAATCATCTCCACCGCCACTTCCAGCCTCCTCGCCTCCTCCACCGCCACCACCCCCACCTCCGACGCCATCACCGCCCAGCTCCGCGACATCGACCAGCGTCTTAAGGACAACGCCATCGCTATCGAGGTTCTGCAGAACACCGCAGGCCTCACCGCCCAGGCGGTGAAGGACATTGCCGCAAAGCCAGCCCCGGCTGGCCTGGCCGGCGATGCTCCTCCCATCACCACCTGGGCGGACATGCTTAAGCAACATACCACCTCCACCACCTCCGCCGTCGCAGCCCAGCTTCAACGGCAGACGCTTGACCTCCGCGAGGAGGCCGAGCTCGCCAAGCGCAGCCTCAACGTCATTGTCAAGAACTTCAAGATGGAGGAAGGTGAGAATTCCGAGAAGCTTTTGCGTGCGTTTGAGAGAGAAATCCTTGGTCGCATGGGCCTTAACGGTGAGATTGAGCTGGCCGCCCACCGCCTTCCCCGCGCGCGGGGTAAGGCAGGGCCGCCCCCGCTCCTTCTCACCTTTAAGACCCCGGCGGACAAGATTTCTTTTCTCAGACGCCGCAAGCGGCTCGAGAAGACTCTCTTCACCCTTGATGACGACTTGACCCTGGCGCAGCAACAACGGCGACGGGAGCTATGGCCGACCTACCTCCAGCTCCGGCAGACCAAGGCGGGACAGCCGGTGTACTGGAAGGGGGCGGCCATCTACGTCGGCCATAAGCCCTGGCAGGCGACCCCCCCCCCCCGCGGCCCCAGCGACTCCAGACGCCCCAGCTTAGGGGAATATAGCAGTAGTAGTGTAGAATAGATAGACCGTGGCCATGTACATGTACGCCTCCTAGAGGCACTATCCCAGCTAAGCCACGCGCTTTACTTAATCATGTGCATGTGTGCCTATGATGAGCCACACCCCAGATGATGCCTAGCTTTATTTAGTTCTGTTGTGCCTATGCAGGGAGTAACTCCCTGCTGAGAAGCCATGCCATAGCTCTTGTATAGCCATGATGATCTTCCCCCTCACAGGCATGCTCCCCCCCTTACCCGGGCATAGCGTGATAGACCATGAGGGTGCGGGTGCCCTGGTGCACCTAGAGCAAGTGTTGTTTACATCCCCACCCTTGCAGGAAGTAGCTTAGGATGTATGATAGGCCATATGCCCCCTCTCAAGGGCTATGTGCTACATATACTCCCAACGGAGTTATGTTACAATTCAATTCAATTCAATAATTAATAATAATTAATTAGTAACATAAGTTGTCTCTTTGATAATTTCCATCACCATTCATCTTCATCATCCTGAACGACTCGAAAACGCGGAAAAGATAACGGCAGGCTCGAGCTACCATGGTCCGGATTCTCCCGATTTCTGGCCTGCGCTGGTTGTCTCTTTGATAACTCCGTTGGGAGTATATGTAGCACATAGCCCAGAGCTTCTCATCTTTGAGAGCCCAGCGGACAAGATTTCGTTTCTCAGACGCCGCAAGCGGCTCGAGAAGACTCACTTCACCGTGGACGACGACTTGACCATGGCGCAGCAACAACGGCGACGGGCGGCTATGGCCGACCTACCTCCAGCTCCGGCAGACCAAGGCGGGCCAGCCGGTGTACTGGAAGGGGGCGGCCATCTACGTCGGCCACAAGCCCTGGCACCAGTGTGAGATCATACGCCGTATAATACGGTATAATACGGTATAATACGTAATACGCTGGCTTTTAGAGTATGATTTTTCATACGTAATACGTTTTAGCGCATAATGACGTATAAAGCCGTATAATACCGTATAATGCCGTGTTTTCCGCGTTTTTTTTACGTTTTGCGCGGCTAGGATGCCAGAACGACAGGGCAACGATTTGAAGCCACAGATTTCGTATCTCTACTATAAGTACTGACCCGTCTGAACTTTCACAATTCGACGCGATCTTATTTTGACATTGTGGTGCACAGTGCGCGCACCGTGCGGAGGTGGCCATGGCGACGTGCGTTCCGTTAAAATATGGCTAATCCGGCGGGCGACAGGCGAAAAAATTAAGCCGATGGTTAAAAGTGATGTTCTATTATGATGTTTCATAGCAAGATCTGCACTATTTGCAAATTCGCTGCCTTTGTTGGTACAGATTTGCACGGGGGTCTCATCCAACGTCAATTTGGCCGCGATGAATAATCTAGCATGTGTGCCTGCGACGGTAGAACTCGACATTCGTGGGTTATTTTGATGCAGCAAGAGCCGTTTAGTAACGGACACCATGAAAATAACCTAAGCATCTTCGATCTGCGGCCATTTCCTGTCATTTCTAAAATGATTTCGTTCAGGCCTGCGCGATCCGCGGTTAATCCATCCATGGCTGGCTGGCTTTTCTTGCGCGCCTGGGTAGGAAATAATGCCGGCCGTGGTACGTTGATTTGCCGCATGTCACCGCCCAGTCTGTTTGCGCTCTTAATGAACCTGGCATGAAACTTTTTGCGCCGTTTCTGGGTTTTTCTTGCTATTTTGTTCTCCACTTGTTGCAGTTGTGCTATCAGATTTTCCGCAGCTTTCAATGGTTTTCCTTACGCTGCGTATGCCATGCTTCCTAAAGCTACCCAGAATTGATCGGGCAGTTATCTGGCTTTGCTACGCTTCCTGTATGGAGGTTTTCACACGGTAGACATTCTATATTGCGTAGTCAAGGACCCTAGCTGCCTGGGAGCGGCATCACCGTTGCAAGGAGCTGGCGAGCTCATAGACGCCTGTCATGCTCTTCAGCCTGCTGGAAAACAAGGTTGTTGTATGGAAGGTGAGAATATGTGAGTTACTTATCACATCCCCACCTGTTTAGCCTCCGTGGTTCCCCAACGGGGACACGAGATTAATTAATATTAATTAATTAATTCAGTTAATTAATTAATTAATGCACACCACGAGTCACACACCTGTAGTCACATGCAGCTCAGTATATTCACATAGCATCGCACTATGCAAACATACTACATGCATTAATTGTATACTACTGTAGTATTTGCGTGCATGCACAGCCACATATATATATTAAAATATATAATTACTTGCATCAAAGTGAAGGCACCCAAGTAAACATAACCAATATAAAGCCACATATATACACATACACACAATTATGCATGCGCACGTTTACATTCTCAGTATTACATGCAATACATCGATCGTGTCCACAATATCCACCGTATAGAGTATAGCCGAGGGTAGGGCAACCTTGGATTATGTCCAAAACAGTGTTAAAAACATGTGGATTGATGGTGGGTGTCTTAAAATGTGTAAAATCAGAGTATTCTGAGTGTGTCCGTACGAAAACGTATAATACCGTATTATACCGTATTATACCGTATTATACCGTATTATACCGTATTATACATTATACTCCACCGTGACCGTATAACGCGTATAACGTACGATCTCACTCTGCCTGGCACGCGACCCCCTCGACCACCGCGGCCCCAGCGACTCCAGAAGCCCCAGCCTAGGAGAATACAGCAGCAGTAGTGTACATAGAATAGTTAGACAGTGGCCTTGTACATGCCCGCCTAAGTTACAGGCATTATACCAGCTTAGGCCTAGCCTTTTTAGTCATGTACATGTGTGCCTATGTTGAGCCACCCCCCAGATTCATGATGCCTAGCTTTACTTAACTATGCCGTGCCCATGCAGGGAGTAACTCTCTGCTGAGACGCCATGCCATAGCTGTTGTATAGCCATGCTGATCTTCCCCCCCATGACACGCTCCCCCTTAGCTGGGCATAGCGCGATACATCATGAGGGTGCAGGTGCCTTGGTGCACCTAGAGCAAGGGTAGCTTACATTCCCATCCTTGCATGAAGTAGCCAGAATGTATTAAAAGCCATATGCCCCTTCTCAGGGATATGTGCTACAGATACTCCCAACGGAGTTATGTTTCTAATTAATTAATTAATAGCCCAGAGAATTAGTGACTATAGAACCGACTTGTTTTTGTCTAGCTATGCTGATCTTCCCCCCCATGACAGGCTCCCCCTTCGCTGGGCATAGCTTGAAGATCATGGGGCTGCAAGTGCCCTAGCTGGTGCACCGAGAGCAAGGGTCGTTTACATTCCCACCCTTGCAGGAAGTGGCTTAGAATGTATGATAGGCCATATTCTGATCAGACACTCCGCAAAGGTGAAAACCTTTGCGTTCAGTGCCGGGCCGCGGAGAACGCGGAAAACGCGATCTACAAATGAATCCGACCTGAATCGAACTGGGGACCTCTCGCACCAAATTTTGCTGACAATAGGACGGACGTCTCCGGTTACCATGGCATCGCCAACTTACACCTACAGTCATCCGCAAAATTTCTCCTGTCCGGGGAGTGATGCAAGCCTTTCGGATTTGGTACTAGATAAATCACTCGAGATCTGTGTGTAGGAGTACTACACACGTGTCTGCACACGTGATAGGCCATATGCCCCTTCTCTGGGCTATGTGCTACATATACTCCCAACGGAGTTATGTTCCTAATTAATTAATTAATTAATAGCCCAGAGAAGGGGCATATGGCCTATCATACATTCTAAGCTACTTCCTGCAAGGGTGGGAATGTAAACGACCCTTGCTCTAGGTGCACCAGGGCACTTGCATCCCCATGATCTTCAAGCTATGCCCAGCTAAGGGGGAGCCTGTCATGGGGGGGAAGATCAGCATAGCTATACAACAGCTAGGGCATGGCGTCTCAGCAGGGAGTTACTCCCTGCATGGGCACGGCATAATTAAATAAAGCTAGGCATCATCTGGAGGGTGGCTCATCATGGGCACACATGTACATGACTAAAAAGGCTAGGCCTCAGCTGGTATAGTGCCTGTAGTAGGAACCGGGCATGTACAAGGCCACTGTCTAACTATTCTACACTACTGCTACTGTATTCCCCTAGGCTGGGGCTTCTGGGGTCCGGCGCTGGGGCCGCGGGGGTCGAGGGGGACCGTCGCGTGCCAGGGCTTGTGGCCGACGTAGATGGCCGCCCCCTTAATTCCAGTACACCGGCTGGCCCGCCTTGGTCTGCCGGAGCTGGAGGTAGGTCGGCCATAGCCGCCCGTCGCCGTTGTTGCTGCGCCAGGGTCAAGTCGTCGTCCACGGTGAAGGGAGTCTTCTCGAGCCGCTTGCGGCGTCGGAGAAACGAAATCTTGTCCGCTGGGCTCTCAAAGATGAGAAGAAGCGGAGGCGCCCCTGCCTTACCCCGCGCGCGGGGAAGGCGGTGGGCGGTCAGCTTTATCTCACCAAGAAGGCCCATGCGTGCAAGGATTTTGCTCTCAAACGCACGTGCAAGCTTCTCGGAATGCTCACCTTCCTCCATGTCGAAGTTCTTGAGTATGGCGTTGAGGCTGCGCTTGGTACGTGAGCTCGGCCTCCTCGCGGAGGTCAAGCGTCTGCCGCTGGAGCTGGGCTGCGACGGTGGAGGTGGTGGAGGTGGTATGTTGCTTGAGCATCAGTGTCCGCCCAGGTTGTACGCACGGGTGTTACGCACGGGTGTTACGCAGTGAAAATTGACTTATATACCTCAATATGCTCCGCTCTGGAACCTTCTATTAGATGTCTTAGCTCTCACTGAGTGCATTTGAATCAACATGAAAACACCTTATGACTTTCTGGCATGCGTTTACCCTCCATAGAATACGGCAATCAAGTGGCATTGATTACCGGAAGTACACAGCTATTTCTCGGAAGTTCCCCTATCGTTTTTCCTCAAAGGAATGGCGGAAGCGTCGTACGGCGCATGAACACGCGCCATAACCATCACTGCAACCTTGGATGACCATACTCTACCCCGGAAAGGAGAACTTTTGCGGATGACTGTAGGTGTCAGCTGGCGATGCCTTAGGATCAGGAGACGTCCGTCCTATAATAGTCAGCAAAAGTTGGTGCGAGAGGTCCCCAGTTCGATTCCGGCCTGGATTCATTTGCAGATCGCGTTTTCCGCGGACCGGCACTGAACGCAAATGGTTTTCACCTTTGCGGCGTGCCAAATCAGAATATACGCTTGGCTGATCTCGATAGTACCGGCTACGCCCCCTTCTCAAGAAGGTTCCAGCCGTGTTCAGCCCGTCTCACGTTTCGAGACTGAACAAGTCTCGAGTGGACACGTGTGTAGTACTCCTACACACACAGATCTCGAATGATTTATCTAGTACCAAATCCAAAAGGCTTGCATCACTCCCCGGAAAGGAGAACTTTTGCGGATGACTGTAGGTGTCAGCTGGCGATGCCTTAGGATCAGGAGACGTCCGTCCTATAGTCAGCAAAAGTTGGTGCGAGAGGTCCCCAGTTCGATTCCGGCCTGGATTCATTTGCAGATCGCGTTTTCCGCGGACCGGCGGCACTGAACGCAAATGGTTTTCACCTTTGCGGCGTGCCAAATCAGAAAATACTGAGGCGACGTAGAGGCTCTACGTCGCCTCCGGCGCTTACAGCGCAAGCATTTGTCGCTTACCAACTCCACGTACTCGCCCACACCCAGAAAGCACCCGTCGCGTCATTTATGCCATTTTCAACCGCAGGTGGCCCTCACGAGTTCTCGATCTACGTCGGCCAGACGCAACGGGATGCCTGGACGCATTTTCAGGAACATGTCCTTTCTGGCCTGTGCTGGTTGTCTCCTTGCTTGATGTCCGGGCGGCACGCCGCCTTCATATATTAATTGGCTGCCCCGCCGCCAACGACAACACCCCCCTACATGGCGCCATTAATTAACTAATTAGACTCATGCAATACGCGCCATGGCCCATGCAGTACGGGTGGTGGGACTGGCGGGTCAGTACCGGCCCCTCAAGTGGAACTGACATGTCCCCGGCACCGGCCTTTACCGGCACAGCTTTTCGCAAAGCCGCAGGGCATCGGGAAACTTTTGGGAAACGAGTGTTACATGCATTTCTGCCCCACGGTTTTTGCATGGAAGGCAAGAGCTTCAAAGCTCGGTCTCGCCGCCGCCCGCCTCCCCCCCCATCCCCGCCCTCTTATGTTCATCCATGCCTGGCGTCCCATATCCCGCCACAGCGTCGCCCCTGCCCCTCCACCAGTTCCACACATGTGTCCCCCGCAGTCCTTCCCTTTACTCCCCCAGTCTCCGCTGCCTACCGGCGTCACATGTCTCGGCTTATGCAACGCGGCAACTTTTATGTGCACATCCTATCTCGAAGCCTGCAGCTTGAAGAAGCTTACCAGCTTACACATTGCCGTCGGGTCGTGCTAGCTCCCCAGTGTGCTGATCTGCAAGTCCCCCACTCCCATGCCACTAGTCTGCGAGGCCTGGCTTCTCTCACGTATCATCCGGCACGATTAAAAGCACTTCTGGTGCTCGATCCGTGACTCCCCAACAGCCCGGGCCGCACGTGTTTAATTCTAGGCACATGCCTCTTCATACTATGCACCATACTATGCACCAGGCTACACATTTCCATCTGCATTCATGGAAGAAGATGATGGACAAGGCCAAGTGGGCCCTACCTCCAGCTCCGGCAGACCAAGGCGGGGCAGCCGGTGTACTGGAAGGGGGCGGCCATCTACGTCGGCCACAAGCCAGGGCTGGCATGCGACCCCCGCGGCCCCAGCGACTCCAGACGCCCCAGCTTAGGGGAATACAGCAGTAGTAGTGTAGAATAGATAGACCGTGGCCATGTACATGTACGCCTCCTACAGGCACTATACCAGCTGAGCCACGAGCATTATTTAACCATGTACATGTGTGCCTATGATGTACCACACTCCAGATGATGCCTAGTTTTTATTTAGTTATGCTGTGCCCATGCAGAGAGCTGCTCTCTGCTGAGATGCCACGCTCTAGTTTTTGTATAGCCATGATGATCTTCCCCCCCACAGGCATTGAATTGAATTGTAACATAACTCCGTTGGGAGTATATGTAGCACATAGCCCTTGGACAATCACACCCACACTGGCATCTAGGCTAGACGGCACAGTTTTCAGGATGCTCCGACAGGTCCTCAACGTAGGGTTTTCCAAGCGCCCGTCATCAGAGTCTTTGTATCAGGGCATGCCCCGTATTTCGGACGAGATTAGACAGCGTAGGATAGCATTTGTAGGACACCTTGCTCGCACCAGCCAGGTCGACACCGCCCTTGGTCTGGCCGGCCCCCAGCGGCTTGGCCAGCCAGGACGGCACATTCTGACCTGGCCTGGCCCCAAGGACATTCCCAAAAAGGTAGGGAAACATGTCCTGAACTACGTACAGATGTTGCTGGATGACCTACTGGTCCCAGCCCAGTTTGAATACCGCATCCACTCTCTCTCCCTTCTTTGGACTGCCATGCAGAACAAGACGCGTTGGAAGAGGATTGTCAAGGCCCACACGCCCGACCCTGTGGGCAAACCACCTCCCCCCAAGCGGAGGAGGCGTTTTGATGAGTAGGGTAGTTAGGATTTTTCTAGACTAGCTAGAGTAGAGTTAGGTTAGTTCGATTACGCGGCTCCTTCCATCCCACCCAACCATCAAGGAATATGTGCTACATGATCTCCCAACGGAGGCATGTTATAATTTAATTTAATTTAATTTAATTTTTTAAATAGCCCTTGAGAGGGGGGCATATGGCCTATCATACATCCTAAGCTACTTCCTGCAAGGGTGGGGATGTAAAGGACCCTTGCTCTAGGTGCACCAGGGCACTTGCATCCCCATGATCTTCAAGCTATGCCCAGCGAAGGGGGAGCCTGTCATGGGGGGGAAGATCAGCATAGCTATACAAAAAGCTAGGGCATGGCGTCTCAGCAGAGAGTTACTCCCTGCATTGAATTGAATTGAATTGAATTGAATTGGAACATAACTCCGTTGGGAGTATATGTAGCACATAGCCCAGAGAAGGGGCATATATGGCCTATCATACATTCTAAGCTACTTCCTGCAAGGGTGGGAATGTAAACAACACTTGCTCTAGGTGCACTAAGGCACCTGCACCCTCATGATCTTCACACTATCAAAGAGACAACCAGCGCAGGCCAGAAATCGGGAGAATCCGGGGCGGACCATGGTAGCTCGAGCCTGCCGTTATCTTTTCCGCGTTTTCGAGTCGTTCAGGATGATGAAGATGAATGGTGATGGAAATGTGTATCCTTGTGCATTGAAATTATGGCTGGCTTACGTGTGGAGCGACTAGATGACCTAGACGGTGGGGCCGGAAACAGCATGCTTGATCAGGGCGTGTGTTTCTAGCCTAACTGGCCGGGAGTGTCTAGTGGTGAGCACCATTGCTGCGATCGCTCTCCCACCATTTACGAGGAAATACCCGCAAATGGAAAACCACTGAAAAGATCTAGCTAGTCAGTCATCACGTTAGCCATGCCATGATTCCAAACGTCCAAGAACTGCACACGGTGCAAAGGCAAAAAGCCGGAGGACAGCACTTTCAAATGTGCGGCGGGAACCAAAAGCCCGCGGATGCCAGAAAACATCGTGTTGCGGCAGCGACGCGACGATGTGGACAACGAATCCAGTGCCAAGCTCGGAACGGCCGCAAAGGAGATCTGGCATCACAGGGTTCAGATGTGCGGAGATACTATGCGATCCAGCCGGTCCACGACCTGTTTGTAGAGCTTGTGCCAAGGGGCAGCACCGAACAGATGTGGGTGACGTTGCAAAAAACATCGGACTTGACGGAGCATAATGGCTCGGTCATAGTCTTTGACCAATAAACGCTGCAAGAGTTCAACAAGAGTCGTGATGAAATCAACACGATAAGAACAAAGACGGGAAAAACGATGTAACTGAGAAAGAACAACACCATATTTTGCTGTGTGGGAAAGGAGACTGTGAATATCGGGGTAACGAATAAAAGGAATTTGCTGGTATTTAGGATCCTTGCGCTTATCATAGACAGCCGTACGCCAGCCCTTCTTGTTATGGGTAATGTTAAGATCGAGGTAATTGCAATGAGTATCCTCCGACGTGAGCTTTAATGTGAGGGACGCTTGCGGGTAGATGCCAGGCAGACCAGCGGTGATATACAAATGGGTTGCGAAATCAGGGTTGTCGAAAGCGATGACATCATCAATGTATCGACATGTATGGATAAAACGCCTGATGAGAACATCATCGTTTGAGGCAATGAGATTCTCCATGAATGCAAGCTCATAAGTGTATAGATAGAGGTTTGCAAGGAGCCCGGCACAGTTAGTGCCCATAGGGATGCCGATAGCTTGTTGGTATACATTGCCCGCAAAACAGATGAAGGTGTTATCAACAAGATAAGAGATCCAATGGACAAGGTCAGCCTTCGTGATAATATAATTATAACCATCCCGCACGATAGCACCTGCCGCGATCCCTGAGAGCCACGTTGCCGTGGGCTTGGTCTGAGAAACACGCACGTGCAGGTGGTTGCGCCCGTGAGGCCTACGTGCATACAGACGAGTAAGGAGGCTATCTAAACGAGCTTTCAAATCGTGCAAATCTAGTGTGGTATATAGAGTGGTGAAATCATAGGTGGCTATGGGCATAGGTATACGTTTCTCTGCTGCTGTCTTAGAACGGCTAAGGGCGGCAAGGCGTAGGCGTACTTGGGCTGAGTCTATGACGATCCAACTACCAGCGCATTCATACCCGGCATTCGACAGCACCTCCACCCATAATGCATTGGCTTCGGGGAGAAGAGCATTCAAAGCATGGCAGATGAGTTTCGAGAGAGGCATCAGTGGGGCTGAATGCGACGCAGCAATGGTGCGCAAAGCAACAGGAGTTTTGTGCAGCTTAAGAGTGAGATACAGATATGGGAACGTAGTGGTGGTGGCGCGTCGCTGCCGCTTAAGGAATGCCCGAGCAAAAATGTTTTGGCTGTGCAGAAAAGCCCGATGAGCAGCAGTGATACTGGCGGTGGACTGTGCACGCTGAACATAGGTAGGGCTGGACGCCAACTCGTGTTGCAAAGTAGCAAGGTAGTGCTTCTTGCATATGAAAGCAAAGTTGTTGGCACTCTTGTCAACACACGTGATGATAAAGTCCTGCTTGAAGTGGTCAAGAAGTGCTTTATCTGTGGTGTTGAGCCAGGTGGTGCGGTGGACCTGCTGGAGACGGTAATCAAGCCTGGTGAGACGTGCATTGCATTCGTGAATGACGGCGCGAAACCACGGTTCCATGGCAAGGGGAGCAAGCTGTAGGTCCGTGCTCATGGCATTGCAGAATTTGCGCAGTGATGTGGAGAGCAGTGCATTCACCTCTTTGGCACACGTGCGCTGGACCCACGGCCGAAACTTGGTGCCTTTGGCAAAAAGGTCTACAAGCGTGTGGCTCGGCAGGATGCTGAGGTCAGCGGTCATGACGTGCTGTGAGGTGGGATCAAGGTACTTGAAATACCGTTGTTGTTGGCAGGGGCAGGGCCCTGCCAAGATGGTGGCCAGCTCGGTGGGCGTTGTATCGCGGCTGACCTTCCCGTTGCTGAAAACCATTTGTCCCAAGGTGGGAGAGTAATGCCAGGCGGCAATGGGAGTGCCGAAAGTGTTGCGCACCACGAGCGGCATCGCAGCCTGCACTTGCGGCAAATGCAGAATGTGTGGCAAACACAGCTCATCCATCGCAGCATGAATGAAAGGTGAGATCAGCAAACGGCGCGGACGCAGTGCATCTGCATTCCCATTGACACGGTGCCGAATGATACGTGAGAGAAGGCCTCGCAGACTAGTGGCATGGGAGCGGGGGACTTGCAGATCAGCTGGGGAGCACGACCCGACGGCAATGTGTAAGCTGGTAAGCTTCTTCAAGCTGCAGGCTTCGAGATAGGATGCATGAAAGTTGCCGCGTTGCATAAGCCGAGACATGTGACGTAAGCAGCGGAGACTGGTGGAGTAAAGGGAAGGATCGGTGGACACATGTGTGGAAGGTGGAGGGGCCGGGGTGACGCTGGGGGGATAGGGGCGATATGGGTGGAGATTGTGCTTCAGACGCCAGGCACGGATGAACATAAGAGGGCGGGGACGGAGGGGAGGCGGGCGGCGGCGAGACCGAGCTTTGAAACTCTTGCCTTCAATGCAAAAACCGTGGGGCAGAAATGCATGTAACATTCGTTTCCAAAACGTTTCCCGATGCCCTGCGGCTTTGCGAAAAGCGGCGCCGGTAAAGGTGCCGGGGACATGTTCCAAGGGGACGACTCGCCAATCCCACCACCCGTATTGGGCCATGGCGCCATGTAGGGGGGTGTCGTCGTTGGCGGCAGGGCGGCCAATATGAAGGCGGCGTGCCGCTCGGACATGTTCCTGAAAACGCGTCCAGGCATCCCGTTGCGTCTGGCCAACGTAGATACGCTGAGGGTACCTGCGGTTGTAAATGGCATAAATGACGCGATGGGTGCTTACGGGGTGTGGGCGAGTGGAGTTGGTAAGCGACAAATGCGTGCGCTGTAAGCGCCGGAGGCGACGTAGAGTATGGTCATCCTTGCAGTGATGGTTATGGCGCGTGTTGATGCGACAACGCTTCCGCCATGCCTGTGAGGAGATACGATAGGGGAACTGCCGAGAAATAGCAGTGTACTTCCGGTAATCAATGCCACTGGATTGCCGTATTCTGTGGAGGGTAAGAGCATGCCAGAAAGTCATAAGGTGTTTCATGATGATTCAGATGCACTGAGAGCTAAGACATCAAACAGAACCAGAGCGGAGCATATTGAGGTAAGTCAATATTCACTGCGTAACACCCGTTACGCGATAGCGGTGGTCCATGATGCATCTCCCCGGGGCAGGATGTGGCTAACAACACAGCTGAATGGACTCGGAACATGTGGATTCCCAGTGGGGGGGCCTTCCAATTGTCATACTTGACACCTCTTTCCTGTAACGAAAAGATTTCCCTTCTTCATGTTCCAGATGAGTCACCGTGCTCCTGCCTTTGTGTTTTTTTGGCGTTTGTAAAGAGATATGGGAGGGTAAACAAAAGCAAAGGCTGATATTGCCGTGTGGGGGGCCCGATCCTTGGTTAGTCTCTCAAGTGCCCACAGAAAAACACGAGAGTAGCACACACAGCGCGCAGCCCAGCCTAGCTCCCTCAGTAAAAGTAAAAGAAAAAGGACAAGAACAGCAAAACAAACGAGAACAAGAAAAAGAACAAAACACAGACACGTAGTGCAATGTGAGCGGAATGATGGAGGAAGGTGAGAGGGGGACATCGTATTGAATGTGTAGGCATTGAGGCAGCCGAAGCGTCCCATCCCCGGGTACATTCGTGGCTTTCAAAAAAGCCACAACCTGCGTGGAAGAGGAAAATGCAGGAACGATGAGTATGATCCTGAAAACGAGGTTGAGGAAACGCGGAGAGGAAATGCCGGCCGCTGAAACGATTCCGATGGAACTATGGGTTTCGCCGACATGAGGCGGTGCAGCTGACTATCTCTATGGTGTCGTGTGTGACCGGGAGTGCCGGTTCACGTGCGCACTCGTCGGACTAGCCCGACGACATGTGTGCTTGGTTGCCCACGGCTGAAATCCTCTTGCCCGTCATGCAAAGGCCACGCCTCCTAGCCGAAAACGAACTATATTCAACCAATCTAATATCAAAGAGACAACCAGCGCAGGCCAGAAATCGGGAGAATCCGGACCATGGTAGCTCGAGCCTGCCGTTATCTTTTCCGCGTTTTCGAGTCGTTCAGGATGATGAAGATGAATGGTTCACACTATGCCCAGCTAAGGGGGAGTATGTCATGTGGGGGAAGATCATCATGGCTATACAAGAGCTAGGGCATGGCTTCTCGACAGAGAGCATCTCTCTGCACTGCGTAGCATGGCTAAATTCTTAGTGCAACATCCATGGGGGTCCCGTTATAGGCAGGGCTTGGCTAAATTCTGTAGACAACATCCATGGGGGCCATTATGGGCGCACATGCGCGTGGGCCACATGCTAGGCTAAGCCTGACTAATCTACACTACTGGTATGGATTCCCTAGTCTGAGGTGGCAGGAGGGGGCTGCCAGGGCTTGTGGTCAACGTGGATGACCGCCCCCCTCCAGTATACCGGCTTCCCCCCTGCGCTGGGCCCTGCATGGGCACTGCATAATTAAATAAAGCTAGGCATCATCTGGAGGGTGGCTCATCATAGGCACACATGTACATGACTCAAAAGGCTAGGCCTAAGCTGGTATAGTGCCTGTAGTAGGCGGGCATGTACAAGGCCACTGTCTAACTATTCTACACTACTGCTGTATTCCCCTATAGGCTGGGGCTGGAGTTGCTGGGGCCGCGGTGGTCGAGGGGGTCGCTTGCCAGGGCTTGTGGCCGACGTAGATGGCCGCCCGGGCCTTCCAGTACACCGGCTGGCCCGCCTTGGTCTGCCGGAGCTGGAGGTAGGTCGGCCATAGCTCCCGTCGCCGTTGTTGCTGTGCCATGGTGAAGTCGTCGTCCACGGTGAAGTGAGTATTCTCGCGAGCCGCTTGCGGCGTCGGAGAAACGAAATCTTGTCCGCTGGGCTATCAAAGATGAGAAGAAGCGGAGGCGCCCCTGCCTTACCCCACGCGCGGGGGAGGCGGTGGGCGGTCAGCTTGATCTCACCACAGGCTTCACCCACAGGCATTAAAAAAATTAAATTAAATTAAATTATAACATGCCTCCCACAGGCATGCTCCCCCCTTACCCGGGCATAGCGTGATAGACCATGAGGGTGCAGGTGCCCTGGTGCACCTAGAGCAGGGGTAGCTTACATTCCCACCCTTGCATGAAGTAGCCTAGAATGTATTAAATGCCATATGCCCCTTCTCAGGGATACGTGCTACATTTACTCCCAACGGAGCGATGTTGATAATTAATTAATTAATTAATTAAGTGGGCCCAGGTCATAGAGGACAACGAGCCCCCCGCTGTGGGGAAGCGCCTGCGTGTGCAAACCCGCGGGAGGCACGCCAGACAGAGCTCTCCCCTAGGGCAGCGTGATGCTGCTTAGATAGATGTTGTAGTTAGTGATGCTGTTATAGATAGAGATGTTGTAGGTCGCTGATGTAGATAGATTAGACCGGTAGGACTGTTTGCACCCATCCATCCATCCGTCGCGGTTAATGCTCCGTGACTCCGCAACGGGAGCACGATTCTAATTAATTAATTAATTAATTAATTAATTAGGAACATAACTCCGTTGGGAGTATATGTAGCACATAGCCCCGAGAAGGGGCATATGGCCTATCATACATTCTAAGCTACTTCCTGCAAGGGTGGGGATGTAAAGGACCCTTGCTCTAGGTGCACCAGGGCACTTGCACCACCCAGAGTTTCAGGCAACACCCAGCTAAGGGGAGCCTGTCATAGGTGGGGAAGATCAGCACAGCTATACAAGAGCTAGGGCATGGCTTCTCAGCAGAGAGTTACTCCCTGCATGGGCACAACATTACTAAATAAGGCTAAGCATCATCTGGAGTGTGGCACATCATAGGCACACATGTACATGATTAAATAAAGCGCGGGGCTTAGCTGGGATAGTGCCTCTAGGAGGCGTACATGTACATGGCCACGGTCTATCTATTCTGCACTACTACTGCTGTATTCCCCTATAGGCTGGGGCGTCTGGAGTCGCTGGGGCCGCGGGGGGGGGGGGGTCGCCTGCCAGGGCTTGTGGCCGACGTAGATGGCCGCCCCCTTCCAGTACACCGGCTGACCCGCCTTGGTCTGCCGGAGCTGGAGGTAGGTCGGCCATAGCTCCCGTCGCCGTTGCTGCTGCGCCAGGGTCAAGTCGTCATCAAGGGTGAAGAGAGTCTTCTCGAGCCGCTTGCGGCGTCTGAGAAAAGAAATCTTGTCCGCCGGGGTCTTAAAGGTGAGAAGGAGCGGGGGCGGCCCTGCCTTACCCCGCGCGCGGGGAAGGCGGTGGGCGGCCAGCTCGATCTCACCGTTAAGGCCCATGCGACCAAGGATTTCTCTCTCAAACGCACGCAAAAGCTTCTCGGAATTCTCACCTTCCTCCATCTTGAAGTTCTTGACAATGACGTTGAGGCTGCGCTTGGCGAGCTCGGCCTCCTCGCGGAGGTCAAGCGTCTGCCGTTGAAGCTGGGCTGCGACGGCGGAGGTGGTGGAGGTGGTATGTTGCTTAAGCATGTCCGCCCATGTGGTGATGGGAGGAGCATCGCCGGCCAGGCCAGCCGGGGCTGGCTTGGCGGCAATGTCCTTCACCGCCTGGGCGGTGAGGCCTGCGGTGTTCTGCAGAACCTCGATAGCGATGGCGTTGTCCTTAAGACGCTGGTCGATGTCGCGGAGCTGGGCGGTGATGGCGTCGGAGGTGGGGGTGGTGGCGGTGGAGGAGGCGAGGAGGCTGGAAGTGGCGGTGGAGATGGTGGGGAGCTCAGCAGCCAGCGTGCCGCCCATTGCCGCCACATCTGCGGCTAGGGGCGTCACGTGCTGTGAGATGGTTGCTTGGAGGTGGAGGAGGAAGGTGGATTCGGTCAAGGGGGAGGGGGTCCAGAGGTCCGTGACAGAGCGGTAAAGGATGGAAAAGAGGGCGCCGAGCTGAAGACGGGGGCGAGACCAGCTGGCCAGGTTCTCAGCATGTTGTCGCATTGTGAACCGGCCGTCAGGTCCAGTGCGGAAGCGGCAAAGGCGTTGAAGGCGTTGGCACATGTCGAGAAGGGAGGCGTATGACCCATAAAACACGAACTCCAGTATCTTGAGGGGTGGCATGTCGAAATAGCTGGGTCTGGCATCGTTGAAGGTGGAAAATAACCCGTCAACGTCAAAATCGCGCTCAGACCAGCTCGGTTCGGTTGGGCGGCTGCGTTTTGGCTCAGGCGAGGCTGAAGGCGAGGCAGGAAGCCCGGGAGGGTGCTGGACGACCACCAGTGCGCGACTAGTGGCAGCACTGCCTTCCGGCCCTGATGGCGAAGCTGCAGCCGGAGCTGCAGACGTATTTTCATTGCCGAGCGCAGCCGCCAGGCTGCGTTGCGTCGAGGCGCGTTTATTCGCCATATAGTGCGTTATAGCTTTGGAAAATTATATCAGCATGTGCGTCTAAGAAAGACGAAGCGATTGTGATATTCACAGCTGAATTTGGAGCTCAAACGTGAAAGTTATGAGCTCCGCGACAGCCATGGCTACCTCGTGGCTGGTGCGAGCAAGGTGTCCTACAAAATTAATCTGCATTCATATTCATCATCCTGAACCATTCAAACGTGGACAAGATAACGGCAGGCTCGAGCTACCATGGTCCGGATGCTCCGGCGATTTCTGGCCTGCGCTGGTTGTCTTCTTGATGTTACTATTTCAGTACTGATCCATGCAGAGGTACTCTGAAACCTCATCCAACATTTTCCTAATCCCACCATCTCACCACTTCCGTGGGTCAGCTATGTACAACATGCACCATTCTCTCATGCATGGCTGTCACAGTTCCACATAACATTTTTTGACAGGTCAACCTGTGATGACATTTCATTTTCACTGAAGTTTTACTTGTCATTTAGACAATTATTTATGCACAGTTTCGCACTTTCAAAAAAATAAGCATTCGAATGCAAGACGCTCCTACATCACCCTCGAGGGTTAAAGCTACATATTTACAAGTTCATCAACGGCAAACATCGCACGCCGGATTCCCAGGAGTATCCCCACACAGCTGCAGGACACTGCTGCATAGCAAGTCACATTTCCAAAACTTCCGAACTTGCACCTCACAGCATTCTGCAAGCCATAATCATGGCCCCCCCATGTTTCGCTACAGCGTACGCATGTCCACTCAGATCGCTCTCGTGGGGAGTTTTCTCGACCCACATACAACGGGTTCACAAAGGGTCTGGACAGTAAGCACACAGTATTGCCCGCAAACTGGACCAGACATCAGACGAAGGGTCCCCAAGGAAGCTTGTCCGCCTTTTCAGCTCGCAGGAGCGGCAGCCGCGGGCTGCTGCAGGAAGGCATAGTTCTCCCCCGCGACTCGGTTCTGCTCGGGGATTGTCGTGAACTGGGACAGAATTTCGCGGAACTCGCGGCCGGTGATGGTCTCCCTCTCCACCAGCACCTCGACGATCTTGTCCATGGCGTCGCGGTTCTCCCGGATGTGGTTCAGTGCGATCTCGTATGCCTGATCGCTGATGGCCTTGACAGCATCGTCAATGTCCTCCGCGAGCCGCTCGCTCATGCTGTTGCGCGCCATCATGCGCATGATCATGTCACCTGACTGGGAAGAACTGTCCTGGAGCGCCCACGGGCCAATGTCCGACATGCCAAACACAGTCACCATCTGCTTGGCCATCGCGGACACCTGCTGGAGGTCGCCGCCAGCACCGGTGGTCACCTCGGCATCTCCAAAGATCACTGACTCGGCCGCACGGCCACCGAGAGCGCCGACCACCCGGGCAAAGATCTGGGCCTTGGAGATGAGGGTGGGGTCATCACCGGGCAGGAACCAAGTGAGGCCGCGCGCCTGGCCGCGGGGGATGACGGTGACCTTCTGGACGGCGTCGTGGCCGGGTGTCAGCGTTCTGTCAGTGGTTGAAAATGGGGGTGGAGCAGGGCATGAAGAGGAAGAGAGAAGGAAAACAGTGAGAAACCCGGCGTCAGGTCAGCAATGCAGGTAGATTGAGATAAGGATCAAAGAGGTGAAAGGAGATCATTCTCGAATCCTGCATTCCCTTCTTGGCCAATCCCACAACAAGGCTAACCGTTGGTCCATGCAACCGCAGATCACTTACAAACACGGGAATAAAGACAATATGTTCACTAGCAGGTGATTGAAATACAGCTCCAGTTCTCGGGCACTTACGCGCACACGGCGTGGCCGACCTCATGATACGCGACGAGGCTCTTGCTCTTGCCGTCCACCATCGGCGTGCCCTCCATGCCCGCGATGATCCGGTCAATCGAGTCGTCAATCTCCAGCAGTGTAATCGCCGGCTTGCCGCGGCGGCCCGTGAGGATGGCCGCCTCATTCATGAGGTTGGACAGGTCCGCCCCAGAGAACCCTGGCGTCCGCATCGCGATGTTGGACAGGTCGATCTCAGGGGCCAGCTTCTTGTTGGCAGCGTGCACCTTGAGGATCTCCTTCCGGCCCTTGAGGTCGGGAACGTCGACTGAGACTTGGCGGTCAAACCGTCCCGGGCGGAGCAGGGCTGCGTCCAGGATATCGGCGCGGTTGGTAGCAGCCACCACGATCACGCCCGTGTTGCCCTCAAAGCCATCCATCTCGGTCAGGAGCTGGTTGAGCGTCTGCTCACGCTCGTCGTTGCCGCCGCCGATGCCCGTGCCGCGCTGGCGGCCGACCGCATCGATCTCGTCCACGAAGATGATGCAAGGCGCGTTCTCCTTGGCCTTCTTGAAGAGATCGCGCACGCGGGAGGCACCGACACCGACGAACATCTCGACGAACTCCGAGCCAGAGATGGAAAAGAAGGGGACGCCGGCCTCACCGGCAATGGCCTTGGCCAGGAGGGTCTTGCCGGTTCCCGGGGGTCCAACCAGGAGGACACCCTTGGGGATGCGGGCACCGACCGCGGTAAAGCGCTCCGGGCGCTTCAGGAACTCGACCACCTCCAGAAAGTCCTGCTTCGCCTCGTCCACGCCCGCGACATCGTCGAAGGTGATGCCGGTGTTAGGCTCCATCTGGAACTTGGCCTTGGACTTGCCCATCATAAGAGGGTTACCGGGGCCGCCGGGGCCCATGCCGCCTTCCGAACGCCGGGAAAGCAGGAAGAGGCCACCGACCAGGAGAAGAGGGAAGGCCAGATTTCCGAGGATGTTAAAAATGGCGGACGAGCTATTCTCAGTCTCATTGTGCGCGGCGAAATCAATCTTCTTCTCGCGGAACTTCTGAAGGAGCTCCTGGCTAGTTCCAGGCAGCTGCACCCGCACGCGCTGAATGCGGTTGCCCAACTCAGGGCTGACCGCCTCCACAATTGCAATGGTTCCATTCTCATAGAGGTCCACCTTCTTCACGCGGTCCATGTCAAGGTACTCCAAAAATCGAGAGTAGGACATGCGGGACGAGGCGACGTTGTCGTCGGCCCTAGCAGACCCCGCAGCCGCAAGAGCAGGCACGGCTCCAAGTAGTCCTGACAGCAGCTCACGCCTTCCGTAGGATTTGGAATTCTCGGGTTCCTGGGAAGCCTTGGCAAATGCTCTGGATTGAACACGCGAAGCGCGGGGGGCTGCAGCACGCCGAGCGACGCGGCTGCCCTTGAAACTGCTCTGAAGACTACTAGATTGAGACACTATCGAGGCACGGGAAACGACAACAGAGGAAATTCCGGAAGCCATTGGAGCAGGTGCAACAGTCGCCATTGTTTCCCAGTTGAGCTGTGGTGACCTGCGTTGTGCGGTGCACGAAGCTTACCCCTCACGGCAACCCCGCCCAATCTTTATGATCGGGGTGACGCGCCCACAGACGGCCACGTAACTTATCTGCACGGCGTCCGCGTAGTAAACTGCCTGTAAGAGCACACCGGTCACCGCCGATTTGGGCGGATACTGGAACCGACTTCAGACGGCGCACTGTTTGTTTTGAAATAGACCCTGGGCAAGCAAGGCCCAACGGAAATCTCGCCGCATACCGTTGTCCGACCAGAACGCGCGGTGATACGACGCAAGTCTCGATTTGAGATACGGCAAAAGGTTGTACTCTGCTGGCATGGCGTGGTCGGTGGCATAAATATAATCGCAAGGCGTGTGGCCTGGCGGCTGGCACGTCGCTGGACGCGTGGCGTTCTGGGGCCTGGGTTTGAGAGCCGAGAGGGTGCGCATGCCGTCAGTAGCACAAGCCATGGCATCATCGCCATGGGAGGCAGATCGCGCCGCGCCCGGTATGTACAATGTGGTGGTGTTGTTACAGTACAGTACCGGTAGTTGTTACCCACGCCCGTGTTGGGTCCGACGGCACCCTCCGACGTTACCGATGCGTCGCGACGCCGTTTCGCGGCCTTGAGTCCCCGACGCGAATCCGAGGCCGCCGACGGCGACGCGGACTCATTGCAGTGTTGTCGGCAGCCGAGGTTCGGCACAGCCAACGAAGAGCCCGAATCCTGCCTCCTGGCCCTGTCCTGGCCCCCAAAAGTTAGAAAATTCTCTCTCGTTAGTAGCCAGTAGGGCTTTATAGCCCCGAAATGTCAGTAATGAATGCCGACAAGGCATCCGTTTGCGTGACGCATCTGCATGACAACTAGATGACAACGCAACTCGCACGTTGCTGTTTTCGTCCTTGCCTCCTTGGTGGACTCGACAGTGGAGATCTTCAATTAGCTGTAATTGTCGCGGAAGCAGGGCGGAGAAAACAAGAACACCCAAGAAACACCAGATATAAAAATCAGAAGATATGAAGCCTGACGACATGTCGTGACGTTCCATAGAATCCCGCCTGTAATCGTTAGTCGTTTGGCAATTGCTTTTAAGCATTCCTATTTTAGACATTTTCGATATTGTTGCAGACGAGACGAAAATTGTCTGGTGTTTTGCTGGCAAATACTGGCGCTTAGTTTTTCCTGTGTTCGCCCTTCAAACGCTCAACACGCGTTTGGAACGTAACGCTGTGCACACGATAAGGACATTAGAGCATGGGCGGACCTTAGCTTGTGCACAGAGTAGGCCGGCACCCTGACATTCTTGCGTCGACGGGATGGTTACGCGATGAAAAATTAACGGGAGGATAAAATGCAGTGCAACTGGTCCTTGGGACATGTGCTAGGCCAGACCATGTCCTGTTTCTCATTTTCACGTGGAAATGAACAACTGGGGGCAGACAAGACCGATGGTGCTCGCGGGAAATCCCCCGTCCCGCCTGAGATTCCACAACTGGATGACGCGGACGATCAAAGTAGAGCAGCCGAATCGAAGATGTCCCGGTGGTTCGGGCCCGAAGAAGCTCTCGACCCCCACTACATCGCATCCCCCCCAACCCCACCGGACCAGCAGGCCGACTCCGTCAATGTCATGCCGGCGTTGCTTCGGGGCTGTCTTGGATCCGAGATGGGGACGGACTTGGACGAAAAGGCGATCCAGCTACTCAAGCTCTTAAAAGCGTACAGCACCGCAAAGAAAATGCGGGAAGACGCAAACCCGGACAAAGTTGTCGAGGTAATGGTCCCCAAAGAAGCAGTGCATCCGTGTCGTGGTAGGTCCTGGTAAAGTCCACTTTGCCTTCAATGAGCTGGTGCGTTTCCAGGCACCCGATATCCTGGCACAGCACCCAACAGGGGCACCGCGGATCACCTTTCCGATTCAATAACCTTCTTGACTCTATCATTTCTCATCGTTTCTGTATTGCTAATGGTTTTATTTAGAATCATGGCCAGGATGGAAGGGAGAGATCGGTTTCCCTTCCTCCCAGCTTGTGACTGACCTGTGAGGGAGATGTCATTTTCCTTGGATTTGTGATTCAAGCTAGTACCAAATTTGATGTTTCTTGCTCCCCAAGATGCTGTGTACATCTTTGCAGGAGGGTTTTAGTGCAGGTTTTCTAGATCACTCGGGTGGGTAATGGATGGAAGTCGATAGGATGAGTGTAGCTTTCCAGATGTTGGGTATTTAGATTAAGTCATTCATGTATGCAGGAGTCAAGGGCCATTCGCCATGGTTGCAGCAGTCACAGGGGCAATCAACCGGCCACGAGTCGTACTTCGGCTGCGCAAGTGATCCTCGGCGCAAGTGTTACAGTGCCCCAATGCACGTGCTGTGGGTAATGCTGACTTCCTCACTGCCCTTGTTGCCTCCCTCCCTCCCTCCCTCCCTCCCTCCCTCCCTCCCTCCCTCCCTCCCTCCCTCCCTCCCTCCCTCCCTCCTCCCTCCCTCCCTCCCTCCCTCCCTCCCTCCTCCCTCCTCCCTCCCTCCCTCCCTCCCTCCCTCCCTCCCTCCCTCCCTCCCTCCCTCCTCCCTCCCTCCCTCCCTCCCTCCCTCCCTCCCTCCCGCTCGCCCTCCTGCCCTCTCTCTCTCTCTCTGTCTCTCTCTCTCTCTCTCTCTCTCTCTCTCTCTCTCTCTCTCTCTCTCTCTCTCTCTCTCTCTCTCTCTCTCTCTCTCTCTCTCTCTCTCTCTCTCTCTGCCACCCCACCCCACCCCACCACCTTTCTATTCCTCCGCTCATTAGATATTCATTTGCATATCTGCTGGTACACCATCTGCTCACTGTGGCCCCCCAGGGGCTCTGCCTGGGCAGCATCCGCGCGGTGTCTGACACCCCACGCACGTGCTCGCTCCACACGCACGCACACACACGGACACACACGCACACACACGCACACACACGCACACACACGCACACACACACACACACTGCTGTATATGTTTACTGTCGGTTCTTCACCACAA